>CM039681.1:21382565-21837565 GCA_022537955.1 Schmidtea mediterranea
ACAGGAAGAATTTGGTTGTTGTTTGGAATTAGAATCATTCACAACATCTGAAGAAATTTTCAAAGTTATTGATACTTATTTTCAATCAAACTATATTTCTTGGAATAATTGTATCGCCATTTGCACTGATGGAGCCGCAGCAATGACAGGAAAACATAAGGGTTTAGTTGCAAGATTAAAGCAAATTGCTCATACAGATTTGATCATAACCCATTGCTTCCTTCATAAAGAACAGCTGGCTGCAAAGGATATGTGTGAAGAGTTATTTGAAATTTTAAATCAGTGTATAAAAGTTGTGAACTTTTTTCGATCAAGTGCAGTGAATAGCCGAATATTTTCTATTATGTGCGAAGAAATGGGTTCAGCTCATAAGCATCATAAGATAGCTGTCCAAGGGGAAAGTACTTAAACGCTTATTTGAACTTAGAGTAGAGGTAGAAATCTTTTTAAACGACAAAAAATCTATTTTAGCGGAATATTTTACAAACAGCTTGTGGCTTGCTAAAGTTGCTTATCTGGTTGATGTATTTTCACTAGTTAATGAACTGAATTTATCCATGCAAGGTACTATGACCAATCTTTTTACTTGTAATAATATAATTGAAGACTTTCAAAAAAAAGCTAGATATTTGGTTAGATAGAGTTAAAAATAGCACTTTCAACATGTTTCCAAGTTTTTTGGAAATAATAGAAAAACAACATATTGAATTCTCGAGAAATTGGTGCTGCAAAGCTTACGATAAAAACTCATTTACTAAAACTAAAAACAAATTTGACATCTACTTTCCTTCTTCCCACGACATTCGTACCACTAATATGTGTGTGAGGAGTTAAAATTAAAATACTAAATTAAATTAGTTCACGATTAAAATTTGTAAAGTTTTAATTGAAACGTAAATTATTTTAAGATATTAAAATTGAAATGATAATTGAAATTTTAAAATAAAATAATTTTTAATAAAATTGAAATTCAAGTATGAATGCAATGGTATGTTGATATTTGGTTGAAATTAAAATTTAGAAAATGTCCCAAGAATATTTGTTTATATAATCAGATTTTTATGAAATATAATTTGGATTTAATAGTCTTAGTAATTTATTTTGATGACTGAAGAATTAAATGTTATAGCTTCTAACATGGCGACCATTCCAACGGATCTGCTTATTGGAAGATTACTTCCAGAAAAATTCCACAGAGGAGATGACCTCGAATTATTTATCAAAGAATGTCAGAGGTTCTTTGAAATAACGAAGACACCAGTGAAGACACAAATGGTACTAGTTATTACACTTCTGGACAGGACTTTGATTGAAGAATATGAAGCCGCAGAAGGTAAAACCGTTGAACAGAAATTAAGAGCAGCTTTTCATCGACCAACGTCATTGATTGATGACTTAAGAGAAGCCTTGAACTACGAGCAAGGTAACGATTCGGCGGAAATATTTATAGAGAAAATATCAAAAATGACTAAAAAATTGGCCTCACACACTTGGAATGAGGAAGAAATTCAGAAATGTTTATTGACACATTGTGTAAGAGATAAAGAAGTCAGGAAAGAAATCGAAATGAAAGATCTCAAAACGGCGGAACAAATTAAAGAAACTATAAAGAAGATAGAAAAAGTTAACAAGGTTATTGAACAAGTAAACACGGTGAGATCAATACGACCTACAACTGGGGGAAGAACTTATAGAGATGTAGTACAAGTTGGAGCCACGAAGAGAGAAATCAACGAATGGAAACCAGAGACAAGAGTTAAAGTGATAGAATGCTGGACGTGTCAAAAACCGGGACACAGTAGCAGAGAATGTAATATAAAAAGAAGATTTCAATGTTATGCATGTGGTGTTGAAGGTCACATACGAAGAGAATGCCCAACAATCAAATGTCATAGATGCAATGCACGAGGACACAAAGAAAGAGAGTGCTACACAAATATGGAAAGACGAAATCAAGGAAGAGATCGAGACCAAAGGAAGATGTCAGGAGGAAGAATTCAAAGAAATACCTATCAACAAAGGGAAGATATGTATCAACCAAGGAACGTACATCAAAGACAATGGGGAAACCAACAATATAACAGAAAAGATATTGCAGCTATCGAGTCTGATGATGAGATGATGAATACAAAACAGTCAAGCCAGCCAGACGAGTATAACAGGGAGAATGACCCAAACGAGCACGCTCCGTCAAACGGGACATTGATCGGAGCAATTTACTAAGTAAGATTGATTTCAACCAAAGAATGATCAAGTGCAGTGAATAGCCGAATATTTTCTATTATGTGCGAAGAAATGGGTTCAGCTCATAAGCATCATAAGATAGCTGTCCAAGGGGAAAGTACTTAAACGCTTATTTGAACTTAGAGTAGAGGTAGAAATCTTTTTAAACGACAAAAAATCTATTTTAGCGGAATATTTTACAAACAGCTTGTGGCTTGCTAAAGTTGCTTATCTGGTTGATGTATTTTCACTAGTTAATGAACTGAATTTATCCATGCAAGGTACTATGACCAATCTTTTTACTTGTAATAATATAATTGAAGACTTTCAAAAAAAAGCTAGATATTTGGTTAGATAGAGTTAAAAATAGCACTTTCAACATGTTTCCAAGTTTTTTGGAAATAATAGAAAAACAACATATTGAATTCTCGAGAAATTGGTGCTGCAAAGCTTACGATAAAAACTCATTTACTAAAACTAAAAACAAATTTGACATCTACTTTCCTTCTTCCCACGACATTCGTACCACTAATATGTGGATACAAAATTTATTCATGCAATGCGAAACAAATATTCTATCTTCATTAGATGAAGAGCGTTTAATTGAATTATCAACAGATAAAAGTTTGGAGTTGTTATTTAAACAAAGAAGTTTGACCAAATTTTGGTTTGAAGTTCAAAAAGAATACCTAACGTTAAGCGAAAAGGCTATAAAAATACTCCTCCATTTTTCTACTACATATTTAGCAAAAGCTGTATTTTCTACGTTAGTTGCCCTTAAAACAAAGTATCGAAATAGGCTTGTTAATGTTGCGTCGAATATTAGAATTAGTTTAACTAATTCGATAGAAGGAAGAGTAGATAAGTTGGTTAAGGAGCATGAACAACATAAAAGCCATTAAGAATTAAAACATAAATTTAAAAAATGTAAATGTCTTGTTATTATATTATGTATTGTTAAAATAAAAATTTGAATCAACTATTTTGGTTTTAATGCTTATTTAATGTATATAGTACCTGCAGAACTTTTTCTTTTTGATAATATATATATAAAAACATTTTGTCTAAATATTAATGCAAATATTTGAAAATCAAACGCGTGGTGGTCGCTAATTCATTCCCCATTTATTTTTGTGGTCGCATCGTCATGGAGTTTGAGAAACGCTGGTCTAAATGATTCCCAACAACTCAATTTGAAGTTATTTCGGTATTTGGTTCTAAATGCCTTTTTTATAGTGACTTCAAAGTCAATTATGGTAAACAATATAAAAACTTTAAAAGCATAGCAATGGTAAGAAATATAACGTTTTATAATCATACGAAGCTATATATTTCCACAGCATAACTGTCATCTTCAGGTACTCAAAACCAACTAAAAATATTATGAATTAACATTTAATTTAAACAAATTATTTTTTATTAATTTAATTTTGTAATAAATAAATATTTAAAAAATATATTCAAATAACTTTTAATTAATTTAAAATTTTATTTCTATAAATATTATAATTTTTATTAATATTATAACTTTTAAAAAATAATGTAATTTAAAAATTCAATTATTTTAATAATATTAAAAAAAAAATTTTTAAAAAACAATACATAAACATGATTTAACATACGTAAACTATTTAAAAACATTAAAAACATTTGTAGTCACAGCACTTTTCACATTATTCGTTGGATCCAATGACCTTATCAACAATGCTTCACATATCACGCGTTCAGAATAATTTTTAAAACTTTTCAACAAAATTCTAAAATCAGACATTCCTATTTCACTTTTACAGCCTCTATTGTGCTCACTAATATTGGTCAAACCCTTCAATCGACAATGCTCTAGAACTCGAGTACAGAGATGACGGGAAGTCTATCCTATGTATGTGGCATTTTACTCATTACATGTACATTGATAAACGTGATCAGAACAAAATTCAACCGGAGTTTTTGATTTATTAATAAACATATTGCGTACCTTACACGAATTAGAGATAATCTTATACTCTAAATTTCCCATCTGTTTACTTAACTTCCTTTTATAATTTGTAAAACCTTCAGAGTACGGCAATACTAACACATATTTAGGCTCAATTTTTTTATATCCATTTTTATTATTATTTGGATCAACACTCAATTCACACTCATTTGACAGATTACACTCAGACTCCCCAAAACATGGATCCTTAGGATTTTTAATCAATTTGTCAACGGTCTTTTTTATCATCCGAAGATTTATATTGTTTTTTGGTATATAAAATGTAATTTTTGAAAATTTTAATATATTTTCGTCACATTATTCAAGGTGGTTTTTGATTAGGAAATGGTATGTAATTAATCGATAAAAACAAATTTAAAAAATATTCTGGATCAAAATAAAAATGATTTTGTAATATATATATATATATATATATATATCAAGAAATAATTTTAAGTTTAAAGAAGATTTCATTAAATGTTTTATTTATATTTAATTATATTTCTTATTTCTATTAATTAATTTTTATTTTTAAATATTTATCATTATTTAATTTAAATATTTTTTTCAATTTTTTCAATTGATTTATTTTTAATTTTATTCAAATTTCATTTTTTTATATTCATATTAAATTATAATTTTTGATTTTTATTCTTTTTTTCATTCAAATATTTCCATTCAAATATTTTTAAAAATAATTTGTATAATAAAACAAATAAATTTGTTCACATTCAACCAAAATAAACATAAAATTTGAAAATTCAACAAAATATTTAATATCTTATTCCTCCCGTTAAATATCTTTTTGCTTGGTCAAGCTTTTTATATCGTATTCCTCCAGTTAAATAGCTCTGTCTCTTGTAAACTGGTCTAAAAGCATTTATTTGATCTATTAGAGAAGCATAATTTTTCTAAACCATATCAGCAATTTTAATTTTACTATTCAAAACAAACAAACTAAATCTTCTGCATGTGACGGCAAACCATTTGAAAATGAAATAATTCCATAAATTGAAACTATCACTAAATTTAAAAATAAATTAATTTAAATACTTATTAAATGAATATTAAATGAAAATTAAATTATAAAATAACTTACAAATGAACACATTTACTTCTTTCATATTGTAATATTTCTTGTAGAATTTATGAAATAGAAAATGTATATTTATATTCATTTTTGGAAGAAGTACTATTTTTGCTTAACCAATTATATGGACGATTTGCGGAATTTAACGGCCAATAGTAAATTAGAATAGTTTAAATATTTATAATAAAAGATAAGTCTAAGAAAACACGAAAAACAATATTCTTTTTACATAAAAAAATTTACAAAAATAGTTATAACAATAGTAACAAAAATATTAGTTATAGTTTGTCAGTTTAAGCATACTATTAGTTGGGTTTTAGTAAATTAAATAATAATAGTCGGAAATTCCTGACCTCAAGAGTTCTATAAAATAAATCAACTGAGCAAACAATATTCAATGTATATTTCGATTCAAATTACAACACCAAGATGTTCACAGTAAAAATAACATTCAATATGACCACTCAATAAGTCTCGGTTCTATGCACTTTATAACAATAATTAATTTGATTCGCGATTCGATTCGTATTTGACCGACTAACTGCTTTTAATTCTACTACTGCTCTACTTCCAATAATTAATTTAGTTCCACTAATATTACTCTCAGTTACTTCATCCCTATCAGAAGCAAAATACCAATTGTTTCTAAGTCCGAGTTCCTGTATATAGCTGCTTCGTGACCTTTTTCATTTTCCCTTCGATGAAGGAAATAATTAATTTTCTCACCGTGTATCTTCCTAGTGGTAAATTTTTCCCGTTTCAGCATTACCCATGCTGTCATGGTAATGGTATTTCAAATTTCCTTTTGTTTACTTTTCTTGTTATTTACTCAACTTGGGTTTTCCTTAATTAATTAATTAAAGATTCTATATTTCTGAGGTTTACCTTGTCTTTCAACCATTTTTCACCATTTCCTATAGAATCTATTACTGTGATCCTCACTGTGATCCTCACCATTGCTCAATCTATATATACCTCGTATTTCTCGTTTAGATTTGATAATTTATTGATTTCCCATATTTTTGTATTGACTGACTTGACAGTGTTCTACCCTGTTAATCTTTAAAATATTTTCCAATTTTAAAACCTCAACATATTCTATTACACAAGGCAACAAATATTTTGGTTTTTATGATATTTGAACTGATTCTGAACACTTATGAAATTGTTGGGGTTATATAATGAAACACAATTAAAATCACCAAAAATAACGAAAGTGCAAAATTAATTATTGATCGGGGGAAAGCGGTATGGTTGAATGCCAAATCGTAAGACGAATCTAAATATGATAGTAAAAATTCAGTTAGGGGTCCCCAGGAAAAAGTAGAGCGCAAAAACAAATTAATTAAAAAAATTAATTAATTACTAATGGAAAGTCTGAGCTAATGGAAAACCCGAGTTAATAGGAAGCCCGAGAGATAATAGAAAACCCGGGGTAATTAATAAACAGATGGAAACTCAAATGGTACCAAGTAGAACATTAAATAGTTATTATGATCGCATTTCTGGTTTATCACAGTAGATAACAGCGTCAGTAGAGGACAAATGTTGACGAGAGGATAGATAACAGTTTAATAATGGCCTGATCAAAACTATAAAAGGAAAACTCGGAAACCAGAAAATTTTAAATTTGGTCGAAGAGAATTAATAATGAAATACGTTCAACACCAGGAAAGGAGCTGTCAAAAGGTAAAACAAGTGACACATCAACTAAATTATCTTACCAGAAAGGTGGTCTCTTCTTGGGTCTCCTAACTCACGATAATATACAATAAATTATCAAAGAAAGAAAAGTGCAGATTAATAACTAATTGTAATTTTAGTGAATTGAGAATAAAGTTGTTCTGTGTTGGGTTTTCTTCATTTATATATAAAGAACACGAGGAGTCAGAGAGAACCGACTTTTAAACGATATTAACCCAACAAAATGCTAAAATCAAAAACGATGTTAATTTTTGTTCAATCTGATCTAATTTTTACACAATTTTAAATTTCAATAATTTTAAAACCACTTTTTATTAACAAATTATTTAATAAAACATTTTTTATTAAAAATAAAAACGATACAATTATTAAATTTGTTTAACAATTCTACAATTTTAAAGATAGTTTTAAGGTATAATGATACTTAAATTTACAAAATTATAATTTAAAACCTTTTTTTTAATAAATAATAATAATAATAATAATAATAATAATATTATGTCACTTATAAAGAAATCAGAGGTGAAAAACAAAAAAAGTTTTATAATAATAATTATTATTATAATTATAATAATAATGTTTAATAAAATTATTAAAAAATAAAAAAACTATTTAAATAACTTAAAATTGAATAAAAAAATAATTTGCCGAAAAATCATATTTATTTGAATTTGATTTTTTCTATACCGAACTGTCAGTAGCTATAAAAAAGTTTGAATAAATTATTTCTTCAACATGTTTTTTTCATTTATTATTTGAATTGTCTTTGAAATTGTTTTATAGGAAAAATTAAGTTGGATTTAAAAATTTTGAAACCAAATTTTTACTTAAATGTAAAATGAATAAAGCCGAATTCCTTCCTATTGTAATAAAAAATGCAACGTGATCTTTATTTCAAAATTTCTAACAATTTGTATAAATATAAATAGAAGAACGTATGGCCCAAATACAAAAGACATAAAATTTGATGAAACTATTTTTTCATAATTGCAAAATTCAACAAGGATTCAAAAAGGATTACAAATTATTTTCAATATGATTCTTATTTTGACACAAACAGAGTTACGTAAAACACCCGTTAGAACTAATCCTAACTTTTAATAAGTCTTTCTCATTGAAGTCTTTGAGTCCCAAATTATTCTCTTTCTCAAGTCGATTTATTTTAATAATCAGATATTATCTTAACAATATAGATTACAGCAAACATTTATGAAAAAAATCTCACTTGCATATTCTCAGAGTTACAGCTAAAAATATTTTGGGATATGGAATCATGTTGATATCATGAAAATTTATTACACAAATTTAAATTATGTGAATTAATATATTAATTTAATACTCCTTTATCGAATAAAATAATAATAAACTTTAAATTATTTTCTTTGTCGATAGCTGAATTATTTATATAAATATAATATATATTTAAATAACGGTGTAAGCCAATTTCCACAATATTTATTCATAAAATGAAATATTTCGACATATACAAAGTCATGTTCACTCATAGACAAAATTTAACAAGTTTTTCGCTTTTTTGCTTCTTTTTTTATTCATATTTCCTCTCACTCAAATATATATTTATTTAAGTAAAATTTTCAAATTTCATGCACAAACATAATAAAAAATTTTAGTAGATCAGAAAAATAATAATAATAATTGTTCAATTTGTATTATCCAAAGGTTCTAAAAATGCTAATTTGCATTCGGGTTAACTCGCCTGTGTGCGCGATCGTGTTTTGTTCTATTGATTTGTGTGCTCACACAGACGCGAGTCAATTATAGTTTTTGGCCAGTTATCGATTTGGAGTTCTGGTTTGGTGGATTTGGAATTCGTCTCGATTCGAATATTTTTATTTGGAATTTGTACATTATTAGCAGTTTGGTTTCGTAAATTTAGTACATCTATCAAAACTAAATAATAATAATAATAATAAATTTCAAACTTTATTTCAAAAAAATCTACAAACAACCCAATATTAAAACAACGATTTAAAGTTGTTTTTTATCATAAATGTTTTTAATATTTATTTTGAGGATATTTTAGCAAGCATGAATTAACAATCGAAAAGCGAATATTTATACGCAAACATTCAATAAATATTTAATATTTTAAAATTACAAAACATTCCTAAATATTAATTTTACAATCAAGCAATTTCATCATTTCATTATTTAACTTTAAACTTAAATTATTATTACAATTTTATTAAAGTTCGTTACATAATTTTAACACGAGAATTAACAATTCTATTTTATTATCCTCGCATACATGGTGAATTTCTGCGTATTTTAAACGCATCTTTTTGGATTTATTCGCGGGTTTTTTCAATTGGGCTAGGTTTTGTATTTAATTTGAAATAATTTTAGATTTGTAAAACTTTTTTTAATGAAAATATTAATAACGGTTAAATATCAAGTTAATAGACACTTTAAATTGTTTAACTCGAGGAATGGATATTGATTCATTAGTATTTACAATGAACGCAACGATAAATATCTTTTTGTTCAATTTAAGTCTATTTCTGCAACAAACACAACTTGAAGAAATGCTCTTTGATAAAGTCAAAGATGCGATTCAAGCAGTTCTTTCTTTATATGCGCCTGGGCATACTACGGAATCGTCCTGGATTATGGAAACGGTGAAACACATTTAATACCGATTGTATGGAAGTTATGCACTGCCTCAAGAAATTTGCAGAATTTGATGTTTATTACAGAAATAGAATAATAATCACAATAGTAATAATAACAATGATAATAAATAATAAATACTAATAATATTAATATTAATAATAATAAATAATAATATTAATAATAATATTATTATTATTAATAAAAATATAAATAAATACTGTAATGTAAGTTAAACTATGTTATTTTTCATGAAATTTCATTTTTCTAAATTAGTTCAATATTATTTTTTAAAATTTCCTATTAAATTTGGTGTTCCATCAAAGCGCATGAAATTGACTCACGCACACGACCCGAAGCTTGATGATGTAGTGCTCATAGGGCTGAAACAAGCAAGAGGACAGTATTCGCCCTTCAGCGGTAATTTGATCAAGGAGAAGGCGATGGAACTAGCCGAATTGATGCATTTTCCAGACTTCATGGTGAACGACGGTTGGTTAGATAATTTTAAAAAACGTTCAAAACGATGCATGGTGAAGTGGGGTAAAAGATTTACAATCTCTTCTTGAGTGGCAACAGAAAATTCTTCAACCATTACTTACACAGTTCTCTGCAAATGACGTCTTCAACCTGTATGAGACAAGATTCTCCTGGCAAACTACTTCCGAACAAGATCACGGCTCTCAGAGGAAAAGAAAAGTAGGCAAACGATCACTCGTTTAGTTTGGGCAAATATGATTTGCAGCTAAAAGTTTCCTCTTCTGGTAAAATACCCCGTGCCTTCAAGAACAAGGAGATTCTGGTCGAATACAAAGCAAATTCTAAGGTATTGATTATGGCGAAGCTTTTCGAGAAAATATTGCGTGCGGAAGACTTATCCAGCAGGAACATAGAATACTGGTTTGTCTTTATAACTTTGCTGATAACCCTCCCGAGCTCGTGCTGAACAACATTCAACTAGTCTTTTTCCCACCCAACACAACAGCCAACTTGCAACCAATGGATCAAGGAATCATAGGAAACCTCAAACGTCACTACAAGAAGTTATGAATGAAAAGGAGTTTAAGTTTATGTTGCGTGACGCTTTACATGTCGCCGGTCGTACTTGGTTGCAAGTCAGCAAGTCGATGATTAGAAATTGTTTTGCGAAGGCTAAGTTTTTTTGAAGAGGAGATCCAAACTGAGGTACAGAATGCGGAGCTGCTTGATATCTGGGAAGCTCTGCCTGCCAAGGAAAAGATGCACGAAAAAGAGGAGATCGAGCTGTCTGAATTTCTCAAAGCTGATGTATTATAATTGTTTTAAACTGCGCTATATAATTAAAACCGAAAATTTAGATCACGTCTTTTTTCTTCTTATTTGATGGTAGATTATTCTATTCAAATTTATGCAAAATTACTTTTTAATATTTTACTGTATGATCATATCAAAATAATTATTAAAAATTTCATAAAACAAAATAAAATAGGAAAACATTATTTCTCATTTTATTATTAAATTAGTAATTATCACTCTACCATAATGTAATTAGAATTTTATAAATGAAAGATTTTCCCCGATTTTTACTTCAAATTATATTTATTATTATTATTATTATTATTATTATTATTATTATTATTATTATTATTATTATTATTATTATTATTATTATTATTATTATTATTATTATTATTATTATTATTATTATTATTATTATTATTATTATTATTATTATTATTATTATTATTATTATTATTATTATTATTATTATTATTATTGTTATTATTATTATCATCATCATCATTATTATTATTATTATTATTATTATTATTATTATTATTATTATTATTGTTATTATTATTATCATCATCATCATTATTATTATTATTATTATTATTATTATTATTATTATTATTATTATTATTATTATTATTTTTATTATTATTATTATTTTTAATATTATTATTATTTTTATTATTATTATTATTTTTATTATTATTATTATTTTTATTATTATTATTATTATTATTATTGTTATTATTATTATTATTATTATTTTTATTATTAATATTATTTTTATTATTATTATTTTTATTATTATTATTATTATTATGATTATTATTATTATTATTATTATTATTATTGTTATTTATATTTCTATTTTGATTTTGATTTCCATTGCAAATTTATATTCCTAATGTTTATTAATTTATCTATTTTTGTTTTTTTTTTAATATTTATAAATAGTGAATTTAATTAATTTTTCAGTAGTAATCAAACAATGTCTGAATATAATTTTTCATTCAAATTTTATTACAATAATATATTTTTCATTTGCAAATAAAACTCTTTTATGACTATTACTCAATTAATTTCATATAAATTTCATTTTGTTCCTGATCTTTTTCCGTGACCAATGCCTTGTGTTTCATCCAGCTTATGTACTGATTTTTATAGACTTTTAGATATATTTATTTGCTTCTTTAGTTTTTTCACTGAATAATAGATTTTAAATTAATATAAGTGAATGTTCAAAGGTTATTAAATAGTTTTAAATAATAAAAAAAAGTAAAGCAACGATACCAATGTCAAATATTAAATTTATTGGAGATATCACGTTGAAATTACAGCATACCTTGACTTATTTATAATAATGTTTTTTCTTGTAAACATGAATATTTTGTATTTTTATTATCATAATATTAATATTTCTTCTTCTTTTTCTTCATCTTCTTTTTCTTCATCTTCTTCTTCTTCATCTTCTTCTTCTTCTTCATCTTCTTCTTCTTATTCTTCTTCTTCTTCTTCTTCTTCTTATTATTATTATTATTATTATTATTATTAATAATTTTTATTATAAATTTAATAAATCACTGTGTGAGCCAATTTTCGCAATTTTTATTCATAAAATATGAAATATTTCGATATTTATAAGATCCTGGTCACTCATAAAACAAAATAAAATATTTTTGACTATTTTTAAATCTTTATAAAAATGTTATATTTTGATTTATTCTTGTTTAAATGTTGGAAAATTAAATTTTAAAATGTTTTAAAAGTTTATTTAAATTTTGTAATTTAATAAAAACATTCGTGGAAAAGAAGACCATTTAGAGAAGGAGCAGAAAGAGAAAGATTTTGTGAATTTTGCATTGTTTTATGAGTGACCAAAATCTAAAATAGAAATATTTCATATTTTATGAATAAAAATTGCGGAAATTGGTTTACAAAGTTATTTATTAAATTTATGTTTATATAGATGATTCCACTATCGACGAAACAAAAGTATTTTTAACGTTCATTATTATTATTATTATTATTATTATTATTATTATTATTATTATTATTATTATTATTATTAGTAGTAGTAGTAGTAGTAGTAGTAGTAGTAGTAGTAGTAGTATTTATTATTATTTTTATTATTATTTAAAAAATATGATTTTTAACATAGATTTAGTTTAATTTATTCGAATATTTGTATTTTGAAAAAAAGTCATCTATAAAAATAAAAAAAGAAAAATATTCAGTTGGAATTTTTATTATCTTCTAAAGAATTTTTTTTATAATCAAAAATTCTCATATATTCTAGTGAAATATTTTCTTATTTAAGTATAGAATTTTATTGATACATTTATAGCAAATCTGAATTATTTCCGCTTATCAAAAAATGTTCAAAAATAGCTGTTGCTATTCTTGCTTGTTTTAATGCATTCAGCTGTGGTCAATTACGGACAGATTGGCATGCTTTCATATACATCAATCGGCGCTATATGGAAATTATTCTGGAAATTTTTATCTGTGAATTTTTATTTGGTTCAATGGTTTTTCTTTAACAATATATTTAATATTTTTCATTATTATTAAGTTAATACATTTTAATTTCTTAAAAGTTCAATATAAGAACCAGTTTTCAGATTTGTACTAATTTTCAAAAGTAAAATTGAATATGTAATGAACTTTAATAAAATTATAATAATCAATTTAAAAAGAACATAAATAAATTAAAAATTAAATTATCGAATGATGAAATAGCTTAATTGTATAATTAATATTTAGAAATCTTTGTAATTTAAAAATATTAAATATTCATTGAATGTTTTTGTATTAATATTTTCTTATCAATTTTTAACTCGTGCTTGCTAAAATATCCTCAAAATAATTACTAAAAACATTTAATATTAGATTGTTGTATATTTTTTGAAATAAAGTGTTAAAATTGATTATTAATTAGTTTTGATGGGTGTGCTAAATTTGAGAAACCAAACTGCTAATAGTATTTATCTTTCAATTATTTCATGTAAATAACGAGTGAATTAGAAATAAATTATAACAATATATTTAACTTAAACGATAATTAATTTTAAAAAACTAATTATAGATATTAATTATACGTAATTTGGTATTTGATTTATGTTTAAATATAATATTTTTAATTTATCAATTGTTATTTATACATATATATAAATAAATTATTATATTGTAAGTATCTTGAGCAAGATATACACATGTATACAAAAATCACATAAATCATACCTTTGACATTCAGACACACATTACATAATCTTCAGTCATACAAATTCAACATACACAAATACATACATATCATATAATTTAGAATATCTATTATTTACAGTTATCCATAGGAAGTATTGAAACACTTTACACCTAAAATTATACTGAATTATAACAAAAATCATGGTCGATACGTATTTATTAAAAGTTTACTTAATTTTTGTGATTAAATTACATTTTGAAGTCCTGAAAAAAGATAATATATATTATCTATTTACGAAAAAAATAATTAAATTTTGATTAATTTTCTCCATTAAACTCTCTTAGTCAATGGCAAATATTTTAATGAAAGTTTTCAGAAAACATGATTTATTTAAGCAAGATATAATATATAATAAATAATCGTAAAAACTTTCACGTCAGTTAAGTAAGTAGTAATGGCTAAGTTTTATGGTTTATAAACAGTTCAGGCATTATGTGAAAATAATTAAAAATGGATACATTTATTATGAGCACTTACGACTCATTGAATTGTTTATCACTAATAAATATTTTCAACTTACTTTCCATAAGAGAAATTTAGCAATTTGTTTACAATTCGCTTTTGCTTACAATTCTATTAATATCAATTTTCTTTAAAGATTTATTTATAAAAATATTATCATGTCATCCCAAAAGAGATCTGACTGATTTTTACATTTTTGAAAACTTCAAATAGCAACCTCAAATAAATCCAGCCCTTACCCGTTTTATGTCTCTTCTCGTGTATATTTTTTTGGTAAAATTCCAATTTAATACGTTTTTAAAATTTGAAATATGATTATCGATTACCGGAAATTATGGAAAATTTTGAAGAAAATTATTGATAAACGTAATTTTAAACATTAATTGAAATATTAAATTTAAAGTTATATTTTATTAAAAACTCAAATATCTTCTCTTGATATACATAAAATTTAAATAAATAACAACGTTAGCCGATTTCCGCAATGTTTATTCATAAAATTTGAAATAATTTGGACCGATACACGGCCCTGATCACTCATAACAAAAATTTAACTAGACTTTCACTTTTTCCTATTCTTCTCTCTGATATTTGCTTTCACTCAAATTAATTCAACAAATATATTTATTTAAACAAATTTCCAAAATATTTTTCCCAATTAGATTAATCAATATTAAAAATTTAATAGATATGAATAAAAACCTTTAAATTTTCCAAAAATCAGAAATTATTTACTCAATTCTAAAAAATGTTTTTTAATATTTTAAAATCCAATTTGCATTTTCGAGAAAATGTAGATAAATATAAAAACCATTTATTATTTCTTTATTAAATTTTGGACTTCCGACATTTTTTAAACATATACGGTAGAAAACTCGATTACCTAAACGACTTAACTATTGTAATGCTTGATTACTTTTGTTTAGAAGTGTGTTATGGTGAAAATCTTTACATCAGCAGATTGCGTATTGTTGAGTTCTACCGATTGGTGAAAATCTGGTGAAAATCGGATTTTTTTAGTGGAGTTATTGGTGATCACGTGAAAAATTCTGTAAAAACCTTTCTAAAGGTTAATATCGTTCTAATTGGACACAATATTTTTGTAATCATTATATAAGTAAAACGTCCAGAATATTACCAAATTGCAAGTGAATACGTATACATGTATGAAACAATAAGATTTATTTATTAAGTCAGAGAAACTATGTTAGCGAATGTTCAAGATTTTGAAAAACGGATTTTTTTGTCAGATTTTCTTTTATGCATTTTATTAGCCGATTCACGTAAGAGACTTAAGCAGTAATCGGCCATCATATGCTTGTGTCAACGGCAGTGATATCTTTCTTCGATTGTCCTGATGAAATCTTTCTCCTTGTTCTTCGTTGGCCGAGATTGTCAAGAAATCTGCTCAAATGGTTCCTATTGCATCCAAGATTCTTGTAATGTTAGAGCATGTTTTTTACTAGTCTTTGTAATTGTCAGCTCAACAGTTTTACAAGAAATTCTTCATGTCTACATCATAGATTTGCCAAGCTAAAGCTTCTACAACATTCATGGAAGCGGAAAAAGGAGGATCATGCATGAACTTGCGAATTCGCGGGCCATTGAATATACCTGCTTTCGGTTTTTCATTACTCAGTCCAGGGAAGGTTCTAAATGTATAGTTAAAGGAATCATCGTCCTTTTTCAACGCTTTCATGAATAGTTTCATCAAACCTAGTTTAATGTGAAGGGGTGGTAATATGATTTTATCTTTTTCAACCAGTGGTTCATGAATAACAACATAAGTGAATAAACACATGATAGTGGCCCAAACTTTTCCCTATTTTTGAATTGTATTCAACCGTCATATGTTGTATGCCAATTTAGGAATGCTGATGTAATTTTTTATTTATAAGAATGAAATAATAATTATGAGAAAACATGGAAATCAAAATCTAATTATTACCTAAAAATTTAGACCCAATTCAATTTGCCAAAAAAATTTGTAAAAAAATAAATATTATGAAAAGAACAAAAATAAAACTGTAATGTCAACATAAAATGCATTAAAATTAATTTGAAAGTTAATCAAAAAACAAATAAAATGTTAAAAATTTTATTTTTTAAAATTAATTTGAAATTAAACTTTTATTTTAAACAAATGTGTAATTACTACTTAGAAATAAAAGTAGTTAGTAGAATTTTAAAATTAGACAAAAAATATATTCTGTTAATTTTATGGTGAAATTGTGACTAAATAAAGTTATAATAAAAAATGTTTTTCAAATTTTTCAAATTCATGTATGCAATTTCTAAAACGAAATATTCTCTTGCAATTTTTTCAATTTACACTGTATTAACACTGAATTGTATATAATTTACACATGAGTAACACTTAATGTTTTTTAATTTACTTTTAAGTAACACTATTTTTTTAACTTACACTTAAGGAACAAAATTTTTTCACTAAAGATGAATGAAAACGACTGAGTTCTGACAAAATGCAAGTTAGACCGAGTACAACTCTTGAGTTTCAAGGATATAAAATAGAATGCTTACTAGATACAGGAGTTAGAGTAAATTATTAAATGTTAAAATGTTGGGGTATTACGAAAAAGCACAGTAAAATCGATAAAACACCAAAATGATAAAAGTGCAATATTAATTAAAAAATTTATAAAAATTCGAAAGTAATATTGATCGAGGGAAATTGGTATGGTTGAACGCCAAATTGAGAGACGAGTTTAGAAATAATAATAAAAATTTAGTGAGGGGTCCTTAGAAAATAATATAAGATAAAAAAAGAAATTAATTAAGAAAAATTAATTACTAATGGGAAGCCCGAGTCAATGGGAATTCCGAGGCAATGGGAAACCCGAGAGATGTGGAAAACCCGGAGTGTAGACGGAATAATATAGCAGGATAAATTGGCCTAAACAATATTAAATGGGCGCCACTGAGTTACGGTAATTTAGTAGTGGACCAAACATTGTTGACAAATGTTGGCTAAGGTGGTCTGGGGAAAGTAATTATTGTTAACAATTTAATAATGTAGAAAATGTTGTTGACAATCGTCGGAAAACAGTCTGTGCAGGAGTATAAAAGGAAAAGGGAAAAACACGAAAAGACGGACATTATTAATCAGAGTGTATCGACGTGAACGAGTAGTGCAACTAGGTTAGTAGAGGAATCTAAATCCAAGTAAAGTCAAAGTTATCTATCAGAAAGGGTGGTTCTCCCTTGGACAACCTACCCTAAGATAATCAGAGTCATACGGTGGTTAAAAGGTGCAAATAAATTAGTAAAATTGTGATTACAAACATTGAAATAAAACGGATTGAGTTGTAACTGTGATAAAGTGCAAATAAAATTATTCTGTGCTGGGTTTGCTTATTTGATTCAAAAAGGACATGAGGAGTCAGAGGGAACCGACTTTCAATAATAATAACCCAACAAAATTATAAAAACAGGTGAGAGGTTAAAATGTGTGAATGATAGTAAATTAGAGACAATTCAAAAAATATACATTGATGTTAGAATTGGCAACATGGAAAGAATAATAACATTTATAATAGTTAAAAAATATTATTCCAGATCTATTAGGTGTAGTTGAATTACAGAAAGAGTAAAACCAAAAAACTTAGATGTATTTTAATTTACATATTATAACAAATTATAAAAATATTTCTAAAAATCAATAAACAAATTATGAATAAAATTTTTAAAACCAGGTCAATCGACATATTCTAAATTAACTAACCAAACTGTAAACAACATTTAAAACATTAGTGATCATATCTGTGGGGATATTTAAGCATAATTATCAACGGTCATAAAATTAGGTTTTAAATGATTAAAATTAAAAATAAGATTTAAATTAACTTTTGATAAATTAGATAAAATTATATAAATATCTGATTATGAATTATTAAATATTAATTATTAAAATATTAAATAAAATAAAATTTAAATAAATAAATTATTAAATTAAATTAAAATAATTAATTATTAAATTTAATTTAAATGCCGTTGTTAATTTTGTTTAAATACTCGAAAATAAGAATGATATAATTTTGATTTGAATAAATTTTGAACTTTGAATGAATACAAATTTTGAATTAAACGAAAATGTTGTCACGGCATCTAACAATAGCATTTTGCACATTTATTTGTGGATCATATGACCTTATCTACAATGCTTTACATATAACACGTTTTCAATAATTATTAAGGATTTTAAAAATCAGGCATGTCTATTATACTTACATAGCCCTTATTGTATAAAGTTATTTATTAATTCCTTCGGTTGGTAATGTCCAAGAACTAGAGTACACTCGAGAACTTCAATGTATGTGCATTACACTCATTGTGTGTAAATTGATAAACGTAATCCAAACCAAGCTATTCATACTTTTTGACCTATTAAAAATTTATTGCGTACCTTGGACGAATTAGAAATGATCTTTATCTAAATTTCTCAAATGCTTACTTTTTTTTCTTTTATTATTTCATTATATCATTCTTACATGTGTTAATGATATTATTTACATACGATTTACACCCACTAATCAAATTACACTCAGACATTTTCAAACATGGATCCTAGAATCCTTAATCAATTTATAAACAGACTCTTATAATAAAAGATGTAAATTGTTTAAAATGGTAATTGTGTTTTTGACTTTAAAAATTGAATATTAACATTGACAGAGCTTGAGAATCTGATTATTAAATTTATTTTAATTACCTTAAGATTTTTGAGCAAAATGTTGAATATATTATGAGTAATCTAATAATTAAATTACCTAATTAATAATTATTATGAATGGTTTGATGCATGTGTATACGTTTTTGTATGCCTGAAGGATGTCTTATATTTCATGTTCATTATTACATAATAGTCTTTGATTTCAAAGAGATAAATACTACAACTCTTATGTCATAAAATAGATTTTTCAACTGGTACTCAACAGGTGAAGATCTTGAAGAATTTTTCATGTCAATAAAAAATTGATATGATCAAACTTGATGAACAAAGAAATGTCGTTATTCGAACATATCTAGAAGAACGAAGAAGGAAGAAATATAATGAAACTTCATATGAAAACAATTTTAGAAGAAAGATTAAGAAAGGCCTTTAAAGCACAAACAAATCTAGTGGAAGATTTAAAAAACACTTTGAGCTATTGAAAAGCCAAGTCAACTGTCTACGACTATATCAAAACTATAGAGAAAATTGTTGAGCATGTACTGAGGCATCAAATTACAAAATATTGTTGGAATTGTGAAGAAAACATAAGGGTAATTCAAAGTTATGAAATTACAGAGGACTTAATTAAACCAAAACTCTACAAAGACGAAAGGAAAGTTGACAATGAAGAAGAAAAGAATACATAAAATCTATTTTTAAAAAAATTCAAGAATCAAAAGTTAATGAAAATGACGCTGTAATGAATAAAGGAATCTATACAGAAGTGGTTCATAGCAATTATAACTTAATGAAGTTTAAACCTTTGTATAAGGATAATAATTTCCAAATTAGAAATAATGAAATTTTCTCTAGATCAAATCGATTTCAACGCCAAATCCAATGTTATGGCTGCAAAAATGACGGATATATCAGGCGAGAATTCCCAAATATTAAATGTTCCCATTGTAATGGAAATGGACATTTGCAATTTCAGTGTTTTGACAGACATGCTAAACAAAAAATGAAATTATGGACATTATGGAAATTCTAATGAGAAAAGTAATGAAAACTTTAGGAATTTTAGAAATCAACACATTGATTGAAGTTACAAACAGCGTATCGCAGCTATGGATGATGAAAATCTACCAATACAGGATCAATTTAATGACGAATCGGAAAACTATCAAGCTCCAATCAAAGGGGACATGCTAGGGGCTTTCAATCAAAAATAATTAATGATAGTGATAATATGAGACTGTTAAAGTATGCATATGATAAGGAATGTTTGAATGAGTGTTTTGATAATGTTTTGATAATATAGAATTCAATTGCTTATTAGATACAGGGGCTAAAATTAATGTTTTAAGTAAAAGGTAGCTGAAGTAATAAAAATTAATATAAATAGTGTAAATTATAAAAAGATAAGTTTTGCTAATGAGACCGAATTAAATATAAGTGGTTTTTGGGAATATTGAAATTAAATGCAATATTTAATTAAATGCATTTTTTGGCATTGATATATTAAACGAAATGAATATCAAATTAATGGAATTGCATAAATATAATAATGTTGGTAACATTAGGAGAGAATTTCCAACGGAATTTTCAGCTTAGAAGGGAATTTTGGAAATAAAAGAATTAATAAAAATGAATTTGAAAAATTGATTAAAATGGAAGGTATTTTGAGTTAATAGAGATAATACAGAGCTTCTTAAATATATTTATGTTGAATAAATAGAACATAGGCCTAACAGATATTTTAAAGCATAAAATACAAACAAATTGTAATCCAGTAATGATTAAACCAAGAAGACAACCAATGCATTACGAGAATAAACTTAAAGAAATTATAGAAAACTTGGAGAATAATGGAATTATAAGGAAATATGAATTCCCTTAGAATTCACTGATTGTCTGTGTTGCGAAGAAAAATACAAATGATATTTGAATGTGCTTAGACTTTAGATTACTAAATGAAAAAACTATTAGGCTGTCATTTTCAATTCCTAATGTTGATGAAATGTTGGACTAACTATATGGGTTTTAGTTCAATCGATTTAGGAAACGCGTACTATCAAGTTGAACTTGAAGAAGAATCAAAAGAAAAATCAGATTTTTCAATAAAATATGGTCAGTATTGTTTTAATAAAATGTCAACTCGCATCAACATTTCAAAAAGGAATGTCTATCATAGTTGGAGATTTGATGTGGAAGGAAGCGCTTGTATATTTAGATGATATTCTAATTTTTTCCAAGACAGTTGATGAACATAAGAAACACATTGAAAAATTATTTAAAAGAATTAGCGATTCAGGGTTAAAAATAAATCTCGATAAATGCAAATTTTTAGTAACAGAATTAAGATTTCTGAAACACGTGATAAATAGAGGTGTTAAAACTGATCCTGAGAAAATAAGTACTATGCTTAATTTTAGAAAACCTCATTGTGTAAAACACCTCCGTAGTTTTTTAGGGTAAACGAACTATAATTTATAAAAATTATTCAAGTATATCTCGACCTTTTGAAAAATTGATTACGTCTACTAAAGATAAGATTCAATGAGCTGATGAGTGTGAAAACGTTTTTGACAAACTTAAATATCAGATGGTCAACGCATTGATACTAGCGCATCCGAATTTTGGAAAAGAATTCATCCGTGATACAGATGTTAGTTTTGACATTATCAATGAACCATCATAGATGAACCATTTGAAAGTTTTTTCACTGATTGTTGTGATCCGCTTAAAATAAAGTTTAGTGAAAAGAAGTATATTATGGCCATGATTGACCAATACAGTAAATACATTGTTTTAGAAGCTGTTAATCCCAGGATAACTAAATGGATATTAAAATTTGGATCAATAAAGATAATTTACGTAGATAGAGGAAAATGTTTTGAATCAAAGGAATTTAAACTACTAGCAACTGAACATAATATCAATTTAAATTTTCGAATCCCATATCATTACCAGGCAAATATCTAGGTGGAAAGACAATTTCGAACAATACAAGATTAGATACAGGGTTGTATTAATGATAAATTGTACAAAAATTGAGAAGATACACTGCCACAAATAGAATATACATTAAAGTCTACAGCTCATAAGACTACTAAACCTTCCCCAGTAGAAATTATATTTGGCAAATGCATAAAAAAACATTGTTTCGTACAACAAGACATAATAGCAAATGAAAATATACCGGACTATATCGAAAATATCAAAAGAAAGCAGGAGCAAGTAATGCAAGAAGTTAAAGAGCGTAGCAAAAGTCTTAACGACAATCATAAAAGAATTCATAAAACTTTTAATTTGGAGAAAAAGTATTAGTTAAAATAGATTTACGAAATGAAGATGATAATCGATACAGAGGCCCCATGGAGATAATAAAGAAAATACATGAAAACAGTTATGAAATGTTAGATAATTCAGGTTTTACGATCGTTCTGAATATTGAATGGTTAAAACCTTTTAAAGTGGGGTAATATAAGTTATCTAATAATTAAATTACCTAATTAATAATTATTATGAATGGTTTGATGCATGTGTGTATTTTATTATATGTCTGAAGCATGTCTCATATTTCATGTTCATTATTACATAATAGTATTCGATTCCAAAAGAGATAAATACTAGAACTATTATGTCATGAAATAGAATTTAGAATATACCAGACTTAGAATTATATAACATATCATGGTTAATTTTTTGAGATTATAAAGTCGGCATAAATAAAGGTTTTTGATGTGAAATATATTTCTACTTCTTGTCGATTCAAAGTTTATTAAGCCATATTCAATCAGTAAAAACTTCATCAAGTAAGATTTGCATTATTAAGTTTTTTTAGTAATATGTATATACTTTCTCTTATTTAAAATGGTTTTCAAACGTCTCTTAGTGTCAGTTTGTTTTATTTAATTTAAATTATATAAATATAATTTTTTCAGCTTTCATTTTATAATTTCTTCCTATTTTTCAAAACTTCAATTCAATTTTTGCTGGTTCGAAATCAAAAATGTCTAGTGTCAAAAGGAAAAGAAAAATAAAGGTTTATTTGTTTAATCGGAATCTAATATTAATTTTTTTAATTAAATTTAATAATTTAAATTTTTCATTTTAAGTATCTGCTGTTATTTTTAATTTTTTTTAATTCGAAATTAAAATTAAGAGGTTCAGACAATTAAGAGCAAGAGACAATTATTTTTAATCCGAATATTTTATTTTCATGAGACTGAATTTTGCAATTTAATACCTAAGATTTTATTAATAGAATTCTGAAAGAACATTGGCATGAACAATATATTTTTTTTATAATTATGTCACAATTAATTAACATTATTTCGTTTAATTAATCTGCCTATATGTTCTCCCGAAGGTGGAAGGGCATTTGAGTTAGTAAGTCATAATTGAGAATGATTAGAAATTGGATTTTCTCGAAAGAAAAGTAAATATTAGTAAACCGAGTTAAATTTGTTTGAATATATGAAATTTTGACATTTTCTGATTATTCTTTTATTTTGTTTCGTATTTTTAAAAAGAAATCACTAATTCTATTTTGCTATAATGATTTCGTATTTTCTAATAATTCCTGGAATTTTTAACATTTTCTTTTGCAAAAATTAAATTGCGGAACTCTCGCTTAGATAATTCAATAAAATTTCCTTTTTATTAAAATAAATATCTGACTAAAACCGAACCCGGGATTTTCAGTAAAATAATAAATCATATCAGCATATAAGCCTCTTTTCTATGTAAGCTTCTACATCAGTGTTTTTCATCGTGTGTATCACGATACTTTCACTGGTGAGTCGCGAGAAGTTTAGACAACATTTAAAATTGCTAGGGCTTTTATAGATTTATTCAAATTCTTATTTTTCATTTTTATTGATTTCAGATTTTTAAAGTAAATGTTTAACCATAAATATTTTATTTTTTTTGCGACGAG
Organism: Schmidtea mediterranea; assembly: GCA_022537955.1. Classification (NCBI taxonomy): domain Eukaryota; kingdom Metazoa; phylum Platyhelminthes; order Tricladida; family Dugesiidae; genus Schmidtea; species Schmidtea mediterranea. The sequence continues at coordinate 21,406,802 of CM039681.1, forward strand.
TAAACAACAATAAAAATTCATAAAAATTACATTATATAAAAATTGTTAAGTCTTACCAGGTATTGAGAACGGTTGAGAGTTACTGCCCTGTATATTATTTAATTTTGGAAAAATTCATCATATATACCAAAAATGATTTTAAAGTTTTTAAAAACTTACGGTTTTTTAGTCCAAAATTTATGGGATTTTAAAATTTCTAGTTCGCACAATTGTGCTATTTTTATTTCAGTAACAGTGTTTTTATTTTTCTTCTTTTCATTTGATCTGTTTTCATTTAAAATTTCATTTGTTTTCCATTGCTTTTTGATTAGAATTAAATTTTGTCACAGATTGGATAAATCGCCTTTTTCAAGAATCATTATTAGACGCATTATTGCTTCGATTTTACAACCTTGAATAGTTATTGTCAGATACCAGTTTTCATTTATCGTGAAAATTAATTTCTGCAAATACATCATAATATCTAATTAATATTTTATTAAAAAAATCACTCTTATTGCATTTTAAATTTGAATAAATCTTTTTAAATGCTTTAACATCTGTCAATGAGAGTGTACCATCTAGATATTCGACAGTGTTATGTTGATTGTTTTTCAAGAAATGAATCTTGTAATTTGTACTCTTTTTTTTCTACTCTTTGAACAAGATTTTGAAAATTCTTTGATTTTTCAGCTCCAAAGATTAAAGATTATGATAAATAATTAATAAAACATCTTTTTTATATCTTTTCGTTAACCAATCACTTTCTTTTTAGCAATTTTTACGCAAATGCTAATCTCTATCATAATTAATGATTTGTAACCCAAAGACACATAATCACTATCTTTTTTCATGCTGAATGAATCATTAATGAATTAATCAAAAATTTCATTAACTTATACAATAATCATCATCAAACTTTTCTATTGCTTTGATAATCTTCCAAATATGTTTGATTTGGTCTCTGTTTAAATTATATCTCTGAATGAATACTTTGATCATACGTTTAATTAATTTCATCTTCCCTCCATCGGGAATAACATCTTACTCGCATTTTAAAAATATCTTATCTTCATTAAAGTCAATATCTTCCTGTATTTTTCGGAAACATTGACAAAATATCATCCTATCATCAAACTTTATCTTTGAAAATCTTACAGTGTAAAAACACTTGAATTAGAAAAAAATTAGACGATAGCTTGAAGCAAAATAATCCACATACGCAAATATTGACCTAATCATAGTTATAAGTTTTTCAATTGTTGACATAATTCTAAATTCAAATATATTTATTCAAAACAAATGATATTTAAACAATTTAAGTATCAAATTAAACTACATCTTATTTTAATATTAAAATAAGATATTATATTATATTACTCTCCCCTTCTTTAAGAAACATGGCACTTTTTGACCCACTTTATTCTTCGTATTTTGTTGTATCTTTGTTCTGTAGATCCACTTGATGGGCAGAAAAACATTTTCTGATCTTATATGGTCTTTTGTATTGCATTTCATCTATAGTTCTATTTCGCGGTTCTTTTCGCACTAAAACATTATCTCCGATCTCAAAGTGTCGCATACCCCGTTAGTTTAAGTCTGTGTTTCTCATCTTTTCTGCAGGTTTTTGTGCATTTTTTTCAACTGATTCCGCAATATCCTGACTTGTTCTAACTGGTGCTGCAAAGTTAGAATGCAGATTAATTATCCTTCCATAAATTATCTTAAATGGTGAATAGCCTGTTGTACTTCGCTGCGTTGTATTAATACAAAACTTAATCTTTTGTAGGATTTCCAGCCAATTTTTCTCTTCACTTACTCCAGCCAAGGATATAGTTATGATGTCCCTCGTGGTTCTTATTGTGCGCTCAACCAAGCCATTTGACTGATATTGATAAGGTGAACTAAATTCTTGGTTAATCCCAAGTACACCTAATTTTTCTTTCAGAAACGCACTTTCAAAGCACTTTCCTCTATCTGAAAGTATACTCCTTGGCTTTCCAAACTTATAAATCCATTGATGTAACAAGATTCGATATATAGCTTTATCGTCTTGTTTTGAAGTACCTGTTAAACCGACTAATTTTGTAAATCTGTCAATTATAACTACAACATATTTCTTTGTCGCTATTGGTTTTATTACGGCAATGTCTATTACAATTTGATCAAAATATTCTGAGCTTATACGAGGTGTTAGGATTTCTTTTGTTTGTTCTTTGGTTTACTTTTCACCTTGCAGATTCTTGACATTTCTGTAAACATTCTTTAATAGTAGATTGTATGTTTGTCCAATAGAATATATTATTTATATAAAGCACTAGTTTTTTTTCTCCGACATAGTACATTACTTCGTGAATTTTAGTAACAAGTTGTTTAGTGAATTGGATTGGGACCAATAATAAATCCATCCCATTTTAATTTACAATCAAAATACCATTAATTTTCAAATTATCCCATAGCTTAAAAAAGAAACCTTTTTTATCAAAATCTCCAAAATTTACATTATTTACACATTTTTTCATCTTTTCAAATTGCTTTCTTGAGCTTCAAATACTTGGTGCATTACTTCTGTCTTTTGGATCATACAAATGTGTTTTACTCTGGCTTTTGCTTCCTTAGCATTTTCATGTCTTGTTTGACACTGTGAGCACAACATTCCGCTGATCATAGATAGTCCATCAGAATTTGAATGATCTTCACCTTTACGGTATTTTAATTCAAAATCGTATTCTGATAAATTTGCCATCCAAGTTTGAAATTGTGGACTTATTGCTTTCTTGGTCGTATTGAGAAATATCAATGCCTTGTGATCTGTTCGCACCATGAATCTTTTCCCATATAAATATTGTTTGAAGTAACCAACGTTTTCATGTATGGTGAATAATTCTTTTCTCGTGACACCGTATCCTTTTTCATGAGCTGATAAGTGTCTAGATCCATATGCTATGACTGTCTATGTACCGTCTTTATTGAGCTGACGTACTGATCCGATTGCTCCAAAACTGGCATCTGTGTTAAGAATAAAAATTCTTTTTTCTCTGGGATAATCTAATATTAGGGCTTCACACATTACTTTTTTGAGAATCTGAAAAGCATCATCGCATTCTTTTGACCAGGTAATCATTTTTTCGCATCCTTTTATTGCTGCATAAAGAGGAGCTGCGATCTTTGCATCATCTTTTATGAATCTTCTATATTAATTTGTCATATCTAAAAAGGACCTTAATTGCTTTTCACATTTTGGATTTTCCACATTTTTAATATCTTCAATCTTTTTATCATTTGACCGTTATGACCAAGAAAAACCAATTTCTTTCTGTAAAACTCACTGTTTGATCTAGAAGCAGTCTGGTTCGAATCATTAATTTATTAATTTCTTTATCATTGCCGATAGCAGATTGCCAATCTCGAGGAATAATACTATCTTTCTTGTTATTTCTTGTAGCATCACCAGACAGTTCAAGTAAATCAGTAGCTAAGTATTCCAAAACTGCCGCCAAACAAACCATTGCTCTAGGTCCAACACATTCAGCAAAATTTCCCTGTCGCAACGTCCTGTGAATTCGACAAACAGGAAAATGAAGACTAGCTCTTGAACCAAGAATTCTGCTTGGGGACATATTTGTTATTCCAGCTTTACTTTTCGTAGACATCTTAAGTAACCTTGATTCTTGCACTGAAATAGAGGATTTGATAAAACAAGCTCGAGAAGCCATATCCAATGCGCTCCTGAACACCTCATCATTTGACTGGAAGATAGGATACAATAATTCGGTTAAATTATGTTCACAAAACTCAATCAAAGTCGACAATTGCATAATTTTAAAAACATTTTGCACTGATGATGTTTTCGTTAATACATTTTCATTTGAAGAGTAAAAATTAGAAATGAGCATGAACAGAAATTTCGACATAATTTCGGATTCCGTTTCTGTAAGCGATGACATTATTTCGAACGGGAAAATAATTTTGGAACTATTTAACGCGGCACAGAATAATCCACTTTCAAGGTTTCACCACATAAATTTGAAATTTATTCAATAACAATTTCATCGTCTTCATCAAAGCCGTTGGATTTCTTTAAGTGAACTCAATCTTTTTCCAGCTTTACCAATTGTTCTGTAGCAAAAGCAAATGCACGTTTTTTGATAATTCGCCATGTAATTTACTTCGATGAATTGCATCTTGAATTCGTTTAATATATCCAAATTTAATACCATTTCATGTGATAGGCTTTATAATACGATCCGATTTCACTTCAAACGTTTTACGAATACGCTTCTCTCTACTATTATTAATATCCGAATTAACAGATTCAATAAAATTTTCATTTTCCATATTAAAAGTTAAAATTCAAAAACAATTCTCATAACATATATTTTTTAAAGTCACAAATATTTGCATATATTATTTAAACAACACTTTTATATCAAGTAAATTAAATATCACATAAAAAAATCTTTTTAAATTAAAACTCACATTATTAGAAACCGGGGCTAAATTATTGTTTTTTATTTAATTTTAGAGAATTTTAATTGTAAGATCCTGTACAATTTATTTTAATTTACTTAATAATTTAATTTAATTTATATGGTGCATATCCACTCACATTTCTTAGGATTGATCTTTAAACCTGCATTTTAAATTCTTGTTAGCACAGCTTCAAGTATTACATCATGTTCTTCTATTGTTTTTTCGTAAATAAGTATATCGTTCAAATATACGATAACTCCTTTAAAAATAATGCCTTCCAAGAGAGTATGCATCAGTCTTTGAAAAGCAGCTGGAGCTGTTGCTAACTCAAATGGTAGCCTGTTAAAACAAAATTGTTCTTTCTTAGTACTGAAGGCATTCAACTCTTGAATTTCTGGAACTATACCAACTTGTTAATATGCCTGTCCCAAGTCTATCGACGAAAAATATTTTTTACAATCTGCTAAGTAATCTAACAGTAATCGAGTGTCTGGCATCGGAAATGATTCTTTTTCTGTGATTGAGTTGAGGCTTTTCTAGTCAACGCACATTCTGATGCTTCCATCTTTCTTAGCTACAATAACTAACGGGGCATTCCAAGCACTCTTACACTTACGAATCACTCCAGCTTTTATAAGGTCTTTTACTAAAACTTCTATTTTACCTTTCATATGTATAGGTTTACTTCTAGGGGCGTGCATAATTGGTCCTCCGTTTATTTTAATTTCATGACTAACTAGGTTTGTGAACCCGAGATCAAATTTTGGGCCATAAATATATTCCGAAATTTTACTAACATCCTTTCAATCTTTGGATTCTTTCCTTTGTTTAGAAACGACATTGATTTCTTTATCCTTTCCAAATCGGTATAATTTTGATTAACTAAAGTTACTTCAATATTATTTATTTCTAAAAGTTTGATTCCAAATAGCTATATTGCGTCCACACCCCCAATAAACTCTAGTTTAATTTTTTCAACTATGATTATGCTAATTTTACTTACTTTTCCATTCCATAAAACACTGACAATAGTACTCCTTAGTGGCTTTTCGTTTCCAGATGAAAATGCTCCCCGAAGAGTAATTCCACTTTCACCGACGCTTCGTTTCCTTACTTTTTCCCACATTGATATGCTCATTACTGTTACAGAAACACCTGAATCCCACAACATTTCAACATTCACTCCTTTACTCTCATTAAACTCCATTTTCTTCTATCTATAGTCTCATACATCACATCCCTCTTTATATCATTTCGTTTTCATTTTAAATTCAATTGCTCAATCCCACTGAAAGCAATGGGATACTCCGTGTTTTTTCCATGTTCTCTTTCTGACTTAATTGTTCTCTATTCACTAGCACATGAATTATTATCACCAAAATTTTCATCATTGTTATCTTCTTCATAAATATATGTAACAGTTTGTCTCATTTGCGGTCTGTGGATACGCAGCAGATAGAATTTTCTAAAGGTATGGTTTTCCTTACCACAAATTAAACATTTATTTTTCATTGAACACTAGGAACGTCTATGTCCATTTTCTCCAAAACAAAAGCAATTACCTGGGTTCAGAATCTCTGGTTGGCGTGGTTTAATTCCACGACTTTCATTATATAGTTTTCTAGCTATACTTTTCAATGACACGCTTGGTTGCTTCCTTGGCTTATTTTTATAATAATTTTCATTAGCAATCGCAATATATTTATTGTCATCTTGAACATATTGGGGACGTTTCAAAAAATTACTCTGTTGATACCTATTTGTATAACTTTTAGACTTGACATCTTCTTGAAAATTATTTTTATTTTCTCTCCGTACCATATTAGCGTAACGGTTTACTTGAATTTCATTAGTATTTCTACTCTCGGATATTGATAGTGTCAGATTTTCATATATTTTAGCAGTTGATCTAAGTTCCTCCATCTGTATGCTTGACTTTGTCGATAGAATTTCTTTGACTCGATCATCTCGTACTTTATTCGCAATAATATCTCAAACAATGTCTTCTTCACTCATTCCTGAATTAAATACAGTTTTAACCAGATTTCGGACTCTAATCTCAAATGTTGCGAATCTCTCGTCTGTTTCTTGTTTCACGGTATTTAAATCTAAGATCTGTCTTGTAATTGTTTTTTAATGGTAAAACAATCGACAAACCAACTTTTTCTTTTTCATCTCTTGAACAGCTGTCTCTAGCAGACTTCCATAACACTGCAGTTTCATCTTTCAATAATATATAGAAAGCACTAATTAAACTTTGACTTTCGATTAGCAACCACTAGGTAATATCTTTTATTCATTTTCAGCTTCCGTCGTGCTTCGACCATCGAACTTCCGTAAATTAAAATCAAGCATGCTGCGAGCCTGCTTTTATAACGAGTCCAAAAATCCTTTTGTTTGGCTTCTTGTAACAGCATCAATATTTTCGGCGTGGTCGACAGTTATAAGTTTTTCAATTGTTGGCATAATTATAAATCCAAAAATAATTATTCAAAACAAATGATATTTAAACAATTTAAATATCAAATTAAACTACATCTTATTTTAATATTAAAATAAGATATTATACTACTATCATTATTAGCCAAATGTTCTTAAATGCTTAATTGGCTGAGACTTTGCGTCAGACCCTGATGTTTTTCTTAATTGCAAAGATACTTCGTGCTCACCTGTTGCTTTTTCAACTGACTTTTGCTGGTAGTACCCAAGATATCGATTTTTTTTTAACCTAGCGGTAGTATAAAATGAAAGTTTTTTACTATAATACATGAAATATTTCCCATGTAAATATCCTTTAAATAAAAGATTTATATACGTACTTTATGAAAAGTTGAAATCTAAGCACTTTTGACGTAATATACTAAAGATTTGTTTGTTCCGTTGTCGAAGTAGTCAAAAGATTATCATGGTAACGTGACCTTCTTTTTCGTAACCTATAAACATTTTTGGCTTGACTTAGTTTTCTAGGAGGAATGGTTCAGATCTAGTTTTAAATTTATATGTCATGGGTGTAATACCACATACATTGGAATGACTGTCCGACATTTCCGCACTCAAGTTTTCAATCACAGTCAACTGATGGAATTGACTCATATTAGTAAGCGTAATTTTTTGATGCATGATGAAACTAAATGTAAAATAGTTTTGTTAAAAAAAAATTTTAAATATTTTGTTGAAACTTATATTTAAATTTTGTTAAAGTCTTAGTTTTGTAAAATTTTAGAAATTAATTTTTTTTTAATTTTGTAGAATTTGTGATTTATAAAAACAAAATTTTTAATTTTTAATAAAATGTTTTGAGAATTTAAAAGCAGAAATTTGTGTAAATAAAAATGGTTTATTCTAAATAGTTTAAAGTTCAAGACTACCTGACAAAGGCAGAAATTATGTAGAAATATATTGTAGCTGAATATATATTTTGGATTGGTGTTTTTCTTTAATTATAATCTTTCATAGTTTTTTTGGTTAAACTTTCATAATACGCAATTCAAATTAAGTTTAAAAGTCGGTAAAAACATGTATCATTTACAAACCAAAATTAATTATGTAAATATTATAATAATTTATTAAATAATTTTGTTTTCACTAATTTATATTTTTTTGAAAACAATAATTGGTCTAATATCATTTTTATCTTAGAATCGATTTAAAGTTTTTTAAGTAAACTATTGATTATAAATTAATTATTGATTATAATTTAATTTATTATAATATTTCTTCATTTTTCACCAATACTTAGGCGTTCTTGTATAGTTCCATGTAATCCTATTTTTTTATGTAATCCTGATTTTAATCACTCTCTTGTAATAATGCAGGAAATACTATTGAACATTGGAAATAGTTTTAAATTAAATATCTTTTGTCAAAATGAAAATAAATGAAATACTATCAGAAATGATTGATTAAATTCAAAATCTGTATTCCAACTGCGCGGTAGATATGTTCCACAAAAACAACGCGCAAAACAAAACCACGCACTGAGAACCCGATTTTATATGCGCCTGTAAATCCACGCAGTTGGAAGGTTTACTGTAATTACATATAAAATCGGGTTCTCAGTGCACTGTTTTGGTTTGTGCGTTGTTTTTGTGGAACGTATCTACAGCGCAGTTGGAGGGTTTACTGTAGTTGAGAAAGTTTGCTATAAATAAAAAATGTCTACAGGTGTAACGTTAAATGATTTGCGTTTTTTTAATTATCATTGCATCCCAATTTCAGATGTCTTCTTTATTAGTTAATCATTTTGATAGTTGATAGTTATTTTGATAAATGCATTATGAATTATAGAAGTGTAACACTCGAATAAATATTAAAATATGATGTGTTATTAAGGTAAAGATTCATGCATTTTTGTCTTATTTTATATTATTTAGTTTAATAATATGACCTGTGTTTTTGCATATTTGAAACTACCGTTTCCGAATCGGTTGTTTGTGCAGTTAATGACATTTTTATCTGACTGCCCCCAAATTTCAATATATAACTTCAATAGTGTTGCTACTCTTCATTTCAGATCGAAATTGTTTTTAATAAATATTAATTTTACTAATAAAATTGACACTTAAAAAATATTATTTTTTTTATAAACAGAAAGTTATGTGTCATGACTAAACTGTAATGGAACACAGTAATTTCCGGATATAATAAAATGCATTTCACTAGAAAGTTATTTTATTATGGCCAGATTTTTCTAATAACCGATTTACGTACAGCTCCCTTGACACACACTAATTTACAATATCCAATTTTTTATAATATACGATTTTATAAATTCGGAAGACAGTATATTTATGTGGAATATATTTAAGTAAAAATATTGATCTAATCAGACATTTTTTGAATTTTTAAAAAATAGAATTTATTATTTGATTTAACGGTTCTTTTGAACCAGACCGAACCAGACCAACACTTTACTTATTAATACGATATTAATAAACTTTATTATGTATTTATGAGTGTTGTAAGTGTATTTATTTTATTAAACTGTATTTTAGCATCAATCAAATTTTAATTTCACTATGATAATTAAATAATAAAATTTGTCCAATATTTAATTTTTCATTAAAATAATATTTACCTGCATTTTTCAGATAACGGGTAACTTTAATTAGTCTTTTATAAGAACTTCTAACATTTCAAGTATTTTTTAATGAGCATTTATATTTATTTTTTAAAACAAAGTTTTATACTTACAAATTATTTGCTTCTAATTCTGTTATTTTCTCTGTAATTGCATTTTGATTTCTACATTTTATTTTACCAAAGAAAACACTATTTGTGTTGCAATTTTTATAAGCATATTTGTTTGCAATCTTTGTGGAAAAATTTACAATTACAATGCATGATTTTCATAATTGCTCTAATTGTTCAAACAACAATATTTCCAGGTAAACAAACCTGTATTCAATGAGCTTAAGATCTTTATCAATTGAAGGAGCAATTTTTAATTATATCTGAAAATTTTTTAAAAATATTTTTATTATTATAATTAAAAACGGAATGAGGTTTCGATTGAAATTTATTTTATTTTTTGTTTTTTTTAATTTATTCACAAATGACTCATCTGATAAATAATTGTTTTGAATTTTATTTTTGTTTATTTATTGATTTTTATTCATAATTATCTTATTTATAACTAGTAAATAAATAACTGAATTTGTTTTTTAATATATATTTTTTTCAATTATATTTTGTCTGGTTCTCATGCCATCAACATGCTAAAATCTTGTTAATTTAACCAATTTAAATGTTTTTAGAGATTGAATTAATTATTTTGTTTTGATTAAAATAAAATAGCATAAACAAAATGGTATTTAAACACCTCTTTTATAAATATATATATATATATATATATATATATATATATATATATATATGAAAAGGTTCATACTTTCTTAGAAATGGCATTTTCATATTTTTTTTGCTAATTTTAATCTCCTTAAATATTCATCCTTTATCATTATACGCCTTTTAAATCTCCTAGTGCTTTTGGATGTTTTCTATAATTTTTTTATCAAATTCCTGTAATCTCCATTGCTCTAAAAAATTCATTATGTAAGTTATCAACATCCAATGGTGTATTAATTAAAGGTTGCCGCCGAACAAAATCTCATAAGGTGAATAATTTGTGTTTTTTTTTAACTTTAAACCTGATTCCCATTTCGATCATTGGTAACATTTTGTTCCAACTGGAAGACTTTCTTTCTTTTAAAACAATGAAAATCATTCCTTTTGGATATCTAAATAATATTTTAATCAGTCCAATATATTGTGGATAATACGGAGATGAAAATTTTGTTTTACTTCCATGATCAAATTGTAAACCTCAAATAACTTACGCCAAAGATTTGACCCGTTATTTGAATGAACATATTCTATTTATCCAAACCTTATGATCCATTGAGTAGTTGGAGAATGTGGGTTTTTAACTTATTTTTCCAGGACTATTTTCTAATTTATCAATGACTTTTAACAAAACATTACTATGTTGAATGATGTGCATAGTGGTTGAAAGCCCATGATTAGTTGAACTCCTAATGATATTTTTGCTTTCGTGTACCTGACTGCCGATAAAAGATGTTACATATCTATGATTTTATATCCTTAACTTTGATTATATATTTCTGCGTTTCCTATTTCAAATATTTCGACATTATTCATTATTTATCAACGTATCTTTCAAACCTTTGAGCATATATATATCTTTATTCTCAGATTTAATAAATTATTTTAATTATTTCAGAAGTTTTGCGCAGCGTTTTGCCTTTATTTTAAGGAAAATTTTCTATTGATTCATTTATTCTTTATAATCACTGTATTTCTTTTAAGTTCGGCCAGTTAACTTTTCTTTTTATTGTTTTATTTGTGTTACAGTTTTTTAGAAATTAAAACCTGGAGGATATAGCTCATTTGATTATTGCACCGCAACCTCCTATATACTTTATTTGCGCTACTCCTGACAAACGTTTGCACCCACGGCTTCTAGGTTCCGACGGTCAACTATTTGCAAGTTCAACGCACGATTACCTGATCTTTTCTGTATCCACCAAAGCAACGGTTGTCTTATTCGACATTCCATCTAGGGCCTGTTAACGGCCCGAGCAAAGATGCCTTTTTAGTTCATATTATTTGATATGAATACTAAATTCAATTTTAAGATGCAATCAACAAAATAAAATTCCAAATCAACACCACATCCAGGCCTGTCAACAGTTTTAACCAGCTAAGCTTTCGGCATTTTTCAAGGTATTTAATTTAAGAGGGGATATAGGCATTTAAAGAAAATGAGTTAAAATACAAAATACACATAAAGAGCCTTTATTAATTCAAAAAAATTACCGTAGAAAAATTACTTTACAGAAAATACAATTAAAACTAACTTACCACTGCTAAAATTTGATCGTCTATTTATATTGAATTTGTGTCTGTGTTTGTTACTATCTCGGACATTGCATATACGTTCACGCATTTCCGTGCCTGTGTGTAATTAATTCAACATTTCTGTTTTTTATGTTGCTATTTTTAGTAACAGTATCCATTTTAATTTTACCTAATTTTATTTATTTACATTTTATTTTTTTATTAATTCTTTTTTATCAATTAAGATTATGGTGTTTATTATCCATAGGAATTTATTAATTACATTTTAATTTAAATAAATGTTTTGTATTTTGTTACGGCTTTTAAATTTATTTAAATGTGTTTTATTTATCCCTCAGACTTCCTTTTTTTACGTTGTTTTATTTGGTGTGAGATAATGAATTTGTAATGATCTTGGTTGGTTTTCATACTATCTATTTTGACACATTTAAAATCGATTAATTAAATTTAAAATCACAGTTCTAGCCCAACAAAGTCCATATAGAATTAGCTAAATTTTGCACTATATATCTATATATCTATATAATCTATATATCTCGTGTTGTTATTAGAATAGCCTCAGTCATACCGATCACATGGCTGAGATATTTTAAAATTTTGAGATGGTGAACTAATTCTTTCATTTTTATCTTTAGATTCCTGAGAAAATGTACATAAAGATTTCTCTTTTTTCGTTTCACTAAAAAATATCAGGCCAAAATATCTCTTTCAGAACTAAACATCTTTGAAGGTTTTTCCTACGACGACATGTCTTAGTTTCTTGTGGAAACGTTTTATTATTTTCTTTTGTTTCTCATTTGGTACTACTCACGGTAGTTTTTGTTATCGATGATGCATAATAAATCTCTTCAAATTCTAAGATTAATTTTTTATCTGATTATATTCTTTGAATCATTAAATAAAGCCTGGAAAATTTCTCGTCTTTGCAATCACTTTTCATAGATTGAATTATTTTATTTATTTATCCAATTCTTCGACTTTCTTCCTTTGTCACTGTACATAAAACTTTCTATAGATTTGATTCAGACCTTGATCATGATTATTTGTAGATCTTTGTTTTTGGTTCCTTGTACCGTAACTGACATTGTTAAAATTGTGGTAGTCTTGAAAATTCATCGGCGTTTAAATGTTCTTTGAATTTCCACAAACAAAATTTGGATGTATTTGAAGAATCCCACTTTCAAAACCACTTATTGCTTGATGAGCAGTAAATAAAAAAGGTGAAATATAATATTTTTAAAATTAACACTATTAAAATATTTGGTGGGAAAATCTATTTGAAATTCTGATTATAATCAGAAGTCTTTTTGGTTCTCTGTGGTTATTGCTCCAAGCAAAATTGAAATACAATTGAAACAAAACTTCACAAAAACTAATCAATGGGATGCGCGTCATAGGTGTTGTGAATAGTTTACTATGAGCTCTACAAAACACATACCCTGTTAAATATCATTTTAAAGCTAAGGTCATTGAAGCCAATTTAAAGTCATTAATGTTTAAAAGTCAAAATCTAAGGGAAGTAAGATTTAAAAATAGAAAAAATGTTAGTTATAAAAAAATAAAGAATAATATAAAAAATATAATAAATATTATAATGATATTATTAATAATAAAAATTATTCAATAATATATTTAAACAAATTCATTATAATTTGTTTGAGAAGTTTCTGTGAAAATAATTAATGAATAATTAAAGATTTCAACATACAGTCAACATACAGTAATAATTTAATTTATCATTAAAATACCTCACACTCATTAAAAATAAATGGAAGCATTGGTAAATTATTAATTTATGATGATATTTCATTTAAATTTTATTTCCCTTTATATAATGGAGTAGTTAAAAAAGTAATCTTTTTCAGAGAAATTAAGCACACTCTATGTAAATCCCGACTCTCTTTAATTACTTTAAAGCTTGCGAACTGACACTACTCTAAATAAGTGGCTGCCAAACAGTTTGATGTAAAAGATTTAAAAATATAGATTTTGTAGCAAGAACAACTCACTTTTTTAACAAACAAACTGACTGCCACTATATTGTAGTGTAATAGTGGTAATCAATCAATCACATACTATTGTGACTATATTATGTCGATGAAATACATCGGGGTGACTGTCAAACTGGATACCACGAAATATATTCTAACCACCCAATGCAGAGGTTCCCAAGTTGTGGCCCGCTGGCCTAAAGTGGCCCGCCCTTTGGCTTTCAACAAATTATAAAAAACGTAATTATTAATTAAATTGTAATCTTATGTTTACATTTACTAATTAAATTTTACTTCTTGTGTTTTCTATTTTTTACTATGTTTTAAATTTACTTCAACCTGGAATATTTTTTATCTTATTTTGTCATCTTGCAATTGTCTTTTTACGATTACTTTGTTTTTATTATCTAAGTTCATTTTTATCAAGCACATGACAGTGTTTATACTGCTAACTGTTTATTTTGAACTTAAATTGAAAGTTAAATGTTAATATTTTTAGATTTAAAATTAAATTTTGGACCAAAACAAAGACTAAAAATTTAGATGACAGGAAACGAAAACTTGGGGAAAGTTCCAACCTCTCATACCGTGAATTTAATGATGACTGGAAAGACAGGTACATGTTTATGCTTGGTCGTAATGGAAAACCAATCTGTATGATTTGTGGATTTGTTTATCTATCAGTAAAAAATATAACTTGGAAAGATAGTGCAACAGTGCGCATGCCGATTTGACCAGTAAATATCCACTGAGTTCTGATATCAGGCAAGAATTTATTGATAAAAATAAAAGTGCACTTGTTGCATCCTATGAAGTTGATTTGCTACTGGCAAAGAAAAAAACCTTTACGGATGGTGAAGAAGTTATTAAGTGAGTACTTGAAATTGCAGCCAGAATGCTTGGCGACAAAACCATAGAATTTAAATTAAAAGAAATTCCATTGTCAAATAATACCAGGTGCATTGAATAACGAGCAGGTTGTTTTTCATGCCTCTAACTGTAAATTTATCTCTTTGGCAATGGATGAGTTCACTGATATTTGTGATTCTGTCAAGTAACTGTTTTCATCCGAGCTGTAAGTGATTTGTTTGATGTAATCGAAGAATTGCCTAGTTTTGAGGCAATAAAAGGCACTTCTAAAGGAACAGATTTATTTCTAACTCTGAAAACCTGTGTGAAAAAACACAATTTGAACTGAATAAAATTGGATAGCATCTGTACTGATGGTAGACCAGCACTAGTGGGCAAACATGTTGGTTGCCTGTCAATTTTGACCAAATTTCTTGAACGTCCTTTGTTAACGCTTTATCGTATGATTCATCAGAAGACATTATTTGGAAAAAAGCGTTGCATATGAATCATGTGATGGATGTAGTTATCAAAAGTGTTAAAAAAAAGACCACGAGCTTTGAACAGGCGGGTATTTAGAAAATTCCTTGCAGACTTAAAAGAAGAATATGGTGAGCTGTGGTTGCATTATGAGATCAGATGGTTATCAAAAGGAAAAGTACTTTCACGATTCTGGGCTTTAAAAAATCATTTCATAGAATTTTTGGCAGAAATCAATGAATTACCTACAAAACGTTAATGCATTGTTAGCAACGAATGGATGAACGATCTTTAATTCCTTTATGATATCATCGATCATCTCAATTTTTTAAATTTGAAACTACAGGGAAACAACAAACTTTTTACAAATCTTGACGTTGCTTCTTTTAAAATGAAGCTTGCATTGTTTATTACCAAGTTGGCTAAAAGGAAGTTTGACAATTTTCAACATTTGAAAGAGAGAGAAGCAGAGAACGAACTTGATGCTAACAAATACAAAAATAAGGTTGGTGTACTTCTGGGTGCTTTTGAGTCCTGATTTTCCCATTTTTTTCTGCAAAAATAAACAACGTTACACTTTTCACCAATCCTTTTGTTTTTTCTGATGAGAAGATTAATATGCTTGAAGAAAATTTGCAAATTGAAATTATTGATTGGAAATGTAACTCGGTTCTGAAAGGCAAATTTGCTGAACTTCCTGCCATGCCATCTGCTAATTTAATTGATATCATTCCGGCGTTTGCTGCCAGCAAATGAATTCAAGCATTTGAGGTTATTTACCCAACGTTATATATGTTGTTTTGGATTCACGTACAGATGTGAGCAATAATTTTCAGTAAAGAAACACATAAAGAACAAAGATTGAGCTCGCCTAACTGATTCAAATTTGAATGAGTTGATAATACTTGCCACAAAACCCTGCATCCAGATATTGATAAACTGGCTCCAATCTACAGTTACATAGGCATCATCAAAGCTGATGAAACTCCAATAAACCGTTTTCAAACATTAAATTGATTAAAATGATAAATATAAAACTAATCCTTATAATAATTTGTAATGTATGGCTAGAACTCTTCCATTTAAATTTTAAAATTATACTCCAAAATTTGGAGTCTAAATTCAATCATTTTAGATTATATTTTACATTTACAATTACACAATTGCATTTTAAAAATTCACAAACTAGTTTCTATAAAATCTAAATTTTCGTTGTGCATGAGTGCTTAGTTTAGTTAAATATATTTCCCCTTTTTCAACGTGTGTGTGGCCCGCCACGATACTTGACAAATTAGATTTGGCCCTCGAGGAAAAAAGTGGGGGAACCACTGGCCCAGTGTGTCGTAAAGTTAAAACGTTCGGCAGACATTGTTCTACTATGGTGACTAAAAAATTGAAATTCAATTAAATGCAAAAATTTTCAAATTTATTATTTTTTATTTATTTCTAAATTATTTTCGCTTTTAAGTAATTACTTTATTTGGCTTTATTATATTTTTTAATTAATTGATAAAAAATCGTCAAGCCGGAAAATTTTACCTCACGGGTAAAAACACAAAGTCCAAAGAAATAATAAATTTTGCTCGAAGACAAGAAACTAAATGTAAAAAGTGACTAAAAATGTATTAGAAGAAATTTTATATGTTATCATTTTACAACGGAATTTAGTTTTTATTTTTTATATAAAATTAAAAGTCATTAAAAAATGTTGAAAAAATATAATTCTACAGAAATATGGCATATCAAATAAAATAAATAAATGCAATTTAAATTTTCAAACTTTAACTATTATTTTAATTATTATAATTTCAATTATTATTATTATTATTATTATTATTATTATTATTATTATTATTATTATTATTATTATTATTATTATTATTATTATTATTTTAAATAATATATTATTCATATATATATATATATATATATATATATATATATATATATATATATATATATATATATAATATCATTATAAGGACTTTTTTTGTTTTTTACCTCTGATTTCTTTATAAGTGACATAATATTTTCTACAAAATTTGACAATGAATCAGATTTATTTATTTAAACCTTAAATAAATCTGATCCATAGTCAAATTCTGTAGAAAGTAATATATAATATCCATAGTTTTTGGATACCCGCGTGTTTTAAATCATATGTGTGAGAAGAAATATTTTAAAAACATCAAATTTTAAATCGAACTTAAAACTATTTTATTTATTTAGAAATTATTTTTTATTTTAAAATTTTACAATTTTTATGAATTGTGCGGAATTGAATAAATAATAAATTATCGTGTCATTAAAAATATTATTATTATATGTTAAAACTTCATACTGAAAATACTATGAATTAAACGAGATACAATTTTAAGCCCATTTTACAAATTTATTCAAAGTTAATTTTGGAATTAATAATTCTTTTCAATCTAATACGCATCTTAGCTGATGTTGAAATCTTTCCTATAAAAAATATCTTTTTTCTTTTGATTATTATTTTTTTATGATTGTTTTTTTCAAATATTCAAAGAAATTTTTAGTTTTGACACTTTAAAATTATCTATTGAAAATATTTTTACATCTCATTTATCTTCATTACATTTTCGATAATAGATCAATGATTTCTATTTAACACAAATTTTCGACCCTGCTTTTATCAATTGTCATTTAAAAAATATTTATCTCTCCATTTCCAAAATTGATACCATTAAACTATATGAAGCCAGTTGTATAAGTTAAGTTTGATGACATCCATTTCATTACATTTATTTCAAATTATAAATTCTCGAAAAATGTATCTCAATATATTAAACTTTAAAATCTTTTTTTGTGTCGGTAGCGGAATCATTTATATAAATAAAATTTAAATAAATAACAATGTTAGACAATTACCGCAATGTTTATTCATAAAAATGTTTATTCGACTGAAAATCAGCCCTGATCACTCATAAACAAAATTTAACTAGACTTTCGCTTTATCCTCTTCTTCTCTGATATTTTCTTTCCCTCAAATTAATTCAACAAATATATTTATTTAAACAAATTTCCGAAATATTTTTCAAAATTAGATTTACCAATATTATAAACTCTATAGATAAGATTAAAAATATCTTGTTTCAAATTATCTTTGTCACATAACAAATAAATTACTTTTTAATATGTATGTTTTCAAAAACATTTTATATGATATAAATTGTATGTAAAGACACATGAACCGAAATTCAAAAAACGGGACTCTCGTCTAGAATAAAATAGGAAGAATTCCTAAAGGAAGTTCACCATTACATTTCATGTGGTCCTTTCAATACCTTTAAAAATCGAAGAGGTTTTATTGAGACATGAAAATAGTTAACTTACAATTTTAAATGTCGAAAAATTAAATTTTTTTTCACTCTTTGATTTTATTGTCACACTTTCTTTCATTCTTCAGTTCACTATTGAACTCTAGATGACATTTTGTTATTATTCAACATATCTTTTTGTTTGTGCTTTTTGTTACTACAGTTCAAAATAAAACTGCCAGTGAAGTACAAATTAATGTTAAGCCGAATACTTTTTCTGCAAAGAAAAAATTTTGATCTTTTATCAAAATGAAATTTTATCTAAAAAAAGAAAACAGATTAAAGGTGACCAAAAAATTAAAAGATTTTACAGATAAGTAAATAAAATCTGAAAATCGATTTAAAAAAATATTGTTTACATATAACTGGAAACAAGTGATTATTATTTATTAAAATTTCAATTAATTTTAGACAAAATTCATTCAACAAATTATTAATAATCAAAATATCTAATATTTTTATTCCAATATTTAATTGAGCCAGTGATGCCAGTCTGAAAATAATTTCTAAAAAGTTCATTGAAAAAATCAATTGATAAATTACCAATTTTTTTTAAGAAAATCAAAATGTTAATATTTTATTTTTGCACTTGCAATAAATATGTTTAAAAATTAATTTAAAATATATTTTTAATTTTAAATATATGTCAATAATTGATTATTTTTTGTCCAATCACGCCTTTTTGATTGACATTTGTTGAATTGAAATTTGCAGTTTTAAAACCATTTAAAAGATGTCATATTAGTTTAACAGATGACTAATTTTTTTATTTCAGTCTTATTTTTAAATTTCATTTGTACTTGACAGAAATGAAGGTGAATTTTCTATTAATGTCTAATAGTTCCTGTTTTCTGGAATAAAACACTCTTTAATTGTACCACATGCATTGTTTTAATGAATGAGTTTTTCATTAAGTTACATCAAGCAAAAAATACAAACAAATAAGATAGAAAGGTACATAGAGTTTTATGTTTTATATTTAAGATCTTGAAAGTTTATTTATTTAAATACTCAATGTTGGATGTATTAATCATATTCTTACATTAAAAAATATAAATAAAATAAAATTATAAATAAAAAATAATCTATAATAAAAACTTGCAATACACCAGTTGAAAATGGGTAGATCGGAGATTTCCAATCTACTTTTACTGAGGAACTCGTATTTTTTTAAATTTTTACGGAATCCTTACGTAAATTTTGAAATTATCATGAGTAAAAAGAGAAATTTAAAGAAAATTTTAATAATGGCAAATTAATATTATCTATCATAATGTAAAATGTAACTATCTCAGCCAAAACCTATGAAATTAGTTATATTAATTTATACTACTTATTTATGGACGTAGTTTGATTAAGTAAAATAGATTATATATAAAATGTAACTTTCGTCTATCTGCGTGTGTTACACCAATTATCTACTTATAATTTGTCATTAATATATTTTCAAAGTAAAACTTATTTAGTATTCCTATCAATATTTATTTATGTTAAATATAATGTTATAGTTTGTCTGTTTATGTCCGTCTCACAGAATATAATCATGACATTAAATATTCATTAAAATGCGGTCCATTAATAAACATACAAAAATACAAATTATTTGATTTTTTCGCATTAATAACGAACGTCATTCAACGGTCTTATATATATATATATATAGTAGTTCATTCATAATTCACACAATTATTTACAAAAATATAAAAACTTTTGTATATACTTTATATTTATTAAGTTGGAAAGAAAGTATTTTGAATAGACGGAATATTTTATTTAAAATTTTAATTATATATACAAGCCCGGATATAAGGGGACTAGGAAAACCATATGGCATTGCCACCCGCTTTTAAAGGGCCCCAATTTCAAATTAATTAGGACCAACATTTTAATGTTTAAACAAAGGGAAATATTTCATGTCATAAATAGTTCATAAAGCATCTTTCAAAATTTAAAATTTTTGAAGTAATACAAAATATTAGTTTTTGTTAGAATTCAAATATCAATACCAAATTACAGAAAATTAAACACTATTTTTTAAATATAATATGTGGACCCCTAGAAATATTTTTGGCCGAGGTCCCATTGAATTATTTAATAGCGTTCGTTAGTTACTTGCGACATTTAAAATGAAAATGATGTCAGTGGACAAAGTGCGTTTACAAAATTGTATTTTGTATGAGTTCGAGAAAAAAAACAACGCGTAGATTGCATTTTTGCAGTATTTGGGCGAGATGTTGTAAATTTTCATACAATGGTTTAGAAAATTTCGTTCCCGAGATCTGAGCCTAGAAAAAGATACTTGACCTGGACGACCATATAAGATTTATATTGAAGTTTTGAGGTCTGTGTCGGAGCATAATACACATGTTTTCTAAGGAAGTGGTTGAGGATTTTCAGTCCAAAAACGAGAATTTTTATACAAGCAATAGTGACCGGCTTAATGATATATAATAATAATGGAAATTATATTATTGAAAAAAATTAAATATACA
Organism: Schmidtea mediterranea; assembly: GCA_022537955.1. Classification (NCBI taxonomy): domain Eukaryota; kingdom Metazoa; phylum Platyhelminthes; order Tricladida; family Dugesiidae; genus Schmidtea; species Schmidtea mediterranea. The sequence goes on from CM039681.1 coordinate 21,427,790, forward strand.
TTTTCTCAATTGATTCAAATGTTTTATTGAAAACACGACAGAACTTTACTTTCAACCTAATATAAATGAATACCAAATGTTCAAGGCCTAATTGTATTTTTTGGAATTAGATTAGCAACTGTTTTTCAATGAGTGGAAACCAAAATAAATATTAATGCTCAAGACAGAAGTTGTTAACAAGAAGATAAAATGATAGCAATAAAGAACCACGCAAAATTTAGTTTAGTAAAAATGGGTTGTGTAAAAATTTGGAATGATTCGAAAAATCATTTTGGCTAAGCTGTCTTATTTCGTAAAATATTTAATGAAACTTCTCTTTCTTTCGGCTTTGATTTAAAGTATTTTATTTTTTTTCAGTTTAATATTTTCTTTCTGAACTTGTTTTTTTTTAATAAATTTTTCAATGACAGTTTTGGACTAAAACATTAAATTATCATTTATGTATTTTAATAATATTAAAAATTAATTAAAATTATTGACAACAATTGATGTCAATGACGCCTCTTTATATGGGAGAAAATCAATATTTAGTGCACAAATAGTCATGCACCAAACATGGCATCGTCATTTTCTATGACTAATATTTATTGGAATGCTGGAATTGGGCATTTATCCTCAAATTTCTCATTGAGATTCTAACACAAAATTTACGCATTTTTATAAGTTTAAATTCAATATTTAGAAAAATTATTATTTATTTTATTGCAAAATATTGTGATAAATTGAATTAATTCAATATTTATATTATTATTATTATTATTATTATTATTATTATTATTATTATTATTATTATTATTATTATTATTATTATTATTATTATTATTATTATTATTATTATTATTATTATTATTATTATTATTATTATTATTATTATTATTATTATTATTATTATTATTATTATTTATGATAAATAAAAAAAGGTATGGATATGATTTTAAGAATTTAAATCAAAGTCAGTCATTTTAAAAAACTTTGATATAAACAAGACTAATAAATAAATAAATAAAGTATTACAGTTAATTTTTATTAATATAACTATTAATATTTATTATTATCGAAATATAAAATTGAATATTTCGACTCTGAAATACAATTTTAAATACAAATATAATTGAAAAAAACAATAAATTTCAAAATCTATTTTTTAAAGAATCTGTTCCAAAAATAATCATATTTTTAATTGTAACTAAATAATGGAACCATCAAACAATTTATCTTCTTTTTTTTGATTTGATGAGGAAAATAACTCTATTTTATTCCCACTTTATAAGAAACAATAATTTTCCCAAAATCTGCAACTTGAATAATTTTCAATTTAAGAGAAAAAAAATATTTTAAAAAAAAATATTTAAAAAAAAATTTCTAAAATTTTAAATTCCCTCTCACTAGCAATCGATTTTTCAATTAAAGAAAGAGAATTTTGAGATAAAATTTTCATAGAATCGAGAGAAAATCGAGAATGAAAATCTGTTATGAAGGAAAAAATTTGATTTCCAAAATTTAAAAGTAGAAATAATTTTGTATAAAACAAAAAAAAACGTGTAAAAGTAGTTAGTTCTCTTTAGCCTGTCTGACTTGCATTCAACCCTCATCTATTTGCAAAATTTGCTCTGAGTAGCGTAGGTGGCTGACAAATCAGGTGGCTTGGGTTGGAAATGCAAAATATAATTTTATAATTTAATAAAATTTCTGTGACACTTTTCTTTTATTAACATTTGTTTTAGTCATCACAGAGAAATATTATTATGATTGTGTAAAAAAAATTTTTTTTTTTTTTAATTATATTATTAAAAAAAATATTTGTTGCCAACTTTAAATTTGTTTATTGTTTTTATTTATATTCAGAGCTCATTAGATTTGTCAAAATAAATATCCTCTATAATTTTGTCTAGGAGCTGATGTTATTTATTAATTTCTAATTCATTTTACAATTCAAATCAAAATAATATCTATTTTTAGAAATGTTTTTTGTGTACAATTCATGCGTTATTTAATTAATTTATTTATTTTCTCGACATTGAAACTATATTTTGAATTTTATTTTATTTTTCTCAAAATTGTTTATGACATAAAAGATTGTCAAAAAAACAATTCTCAAGTCATTTGTATGAAACTATTGCATATGTATACAATTAGAAATTATTGCAAATATTTATCGTAAAACAAATAAAAAACAATTATAAAATTTTTTTAAAAATTCATCGTTGCTTTTTTGGAATTTAGAGTTTGTAAATAAAGTAATCTACTAAATGATACTTTTATTTATTTGTAAGTCTGTCGATTATTGAAATAAATTGGAAAGTAGTATCGAAAATATGTGTTAAATAAGAATTTATTCTATCGAAGACATTTTTAAAATATCCAATGGCCAGTAAGATAGAACCCATCAGTTAAATGGATGTATGTTGATCTTTTTTCCGATGTAGCCCGGTGGCTAAAACTGTTCTCCACGCCTGATATATTGTAATAAATAAATAAAAAACAAGTTCTAATGTCATCTTTAATAAAGGTTGGTGTGCAAATCAATTGTTGACTCAGAATTTCTGTGATTCTTTTTCCACAAGTCTAATTTGTGAAATTATCGATTAATTTTGGTAATTTTTCAATTTTAAGTTTTACTCTTAAATTTACTGTTTTTATACTATTCACCAAATATTTTCAGTTTTAACAATATTTTTCGCAAAATATTCACCAAAAGGTGTTGTTATATTTTATATCGCTTTTTTTCAGTTTTTCTCCAACTTAGTAAATTTTAGAGGTAAATGAACGTTTTGGCATTCGTAATAAGCGTCTAAAATAAAATTCGTCTTTATCATTTACTATTTTATCTTTTTATTTTCTTGACAACTCATGGAGTAGTAAGATTAAATTGGGTAGTTTTCGGAATTAAATTCTATAATTTTATCTGTCATTGGTTTTTTAACTACATTGTTCTATGCAGCAATTACATATCGAAAGTTTATATGCATTTTTTATTATATTTTTTTTTATTAATTGCTTTGGATAATTTCGTCACGTACACATGTTAATTAATTTCCAGATCAAATAGCTAAGAAATACGCGATTAAAACTGCCGAAAATTTGTGTTTTAATTAAACTTATTGATTTATTTTAATAGAATAAATGGAATTATGACCAGATAAAAGATATTATTTATAGAAATATTAAATTCAGTCTTCTTATAGAAACCCTTGGTTAAGATAGAGATGGTTTATATAGAGTCATAAGAGATAGCGGTAAAATAAATCTTAAAACTCAATTGAATAACGGTATGTATTTCTTGGTCATTAAAGCGTAAAATTACAATTTTATTTATTGTCAGATTATTGTTTATGTCTGCACAAAAAAAATAACTTGTTTAAACTTATTGAAATTTACAGAGCTTCTGGTAATTTGTTATTTTAAACTCTACTAATGATTCCTTACGTGGTCTAATAAAAACGCAAAACTTACCGTTGTATATTTTTGAAAAAAAAATTACTTTAAAATTGTTAGCTTTTCAAAAACAGATAATTATCAAAGAAAATATTTTTTTATTTCAATTTAAGCGATATCAAATAATTATTTTAAAAAATATTATTAAAATCATAAACTGAAATTCTCGATTAAATTTAAAAATATGTAATATTCAACAATTTTGTTATTATTTTTCTTATGGTAATTATTTTTGTAATAATTATTTTTATTATTATTGTAGTTATTATTGTAATTAGTTTTTGCAATTGTTATGATTATTATTGTTGTAGCTTTATTTTATTAATATAATTGAATAAAATTCTAATTATAAATAATTAAAGAAGTTTTCATAGGTTTTCCCGAAAATTCAAACTTTAATCTCCCTGCGATTGGAAAAACATTCAAAATTTCAAAAAATGAAATTATTCATGAAATGTTATTCTAATTATTTTACTATGGAAAAATAACTGTAATTAAAAACATTAATTAAATAATTAATTAAAATTCAAGGAAAATTCAGCGTCTAAAAACGATGAAATTTAATAGCATTTTTCTCAATCGGGAAATTAAGGAAGAAAAACTGTTGAAATCAAAACTTGTCATATTTTCATGTTTTAGTTTTTAGGTTAAATGTAAAGATACAAAAATATTTGAAAACAAACTGGTAAGGGCAAATTGAGTGCGCTGATTGACAGCACTTATTGCTATAATTTCAAATAGGAAAATTAACTTTTCTGTTTTAAAGTATTCTAATTAATTTGTTTGTTTTTTTCCTACCTGACCTCTGTTACAGAGTCTAACAATAGGTAATTAATGCAAAATTTGTTATTATCAACAAAAATTTGTCCAAAATAAAAATTGACGTTTTTTTTTTAAATTTGCGTCATAATTAAGTAAAATAGGATATTGAAACTATTAATTTTGGGGGAAAAATTATAAATAATACTTTTAATTTAGCAATGATATTTATTATCAGGAAAATAATGAAAATAATAATAATAATAATAATAATAATAATAATAGTAATAATAAAAAACATAGTTTATGGATAACAGTACATGCCAATTTCAGCAATGTTTATTCATAAAATGAAATATGAAATATTTCAACCTAAAATATGTCCTGATCTCTCACAAAACAAAATTCAACAAGTCTTTTGCTTACGAATTCTTCTCTGATTTAGTTTTCCTTCTCACAATGTTTTCAATAAATGACAAGATTTAAAAAAGAAATTTTTAATTTAAATTTAATTTGTCTACATTCAAATATAAATAAATTCAGCTAGGTAAAATGTCGAAAAATCAAAATTTAGCAAAATAAATTAAATGACTGAAATTTATATTGTTGTCCCAGTATATGATTTTTATTGATATTATTTTTCTTTTTCTGATAATATCTATAAACTGAATATTTTTCAGCAGAATCCAGGTGTTCCTTCTATTATTATTTGGTATAAGATCCCAAGGGTTTTTTCAATCTATATTAATTCAAATGTATTACACGTGATGTGTTAGACAACCGTTTTGCAGAAGCATATTTTCTTTGGTATCTCTTAGTTTTCAGTTCTATTAATATTTAAGTTTTTTCTCATTTTGTTAACTCAAACGTATATTGTGATCTAAATGTGTTGAGATATTTGATTGCCTTGAATCTTGTTATGTTATGTAAAGTTACATTATTCAAATGTATGAATGTCCGTGTATTTGACTGATTGTTCTTGAATGTTTAGGTCTTCAGATTATGTTACAGTTAATCTTTTATCTTAATGATACATAAAGTTACATGTCCTGTTGAAATACAATGAGTACAACGATCCATTGCTTTACACTGAAAATAAGTTCTGATCGATCATCTTGAAAAGCGAGACTAACAATGATCAATCAAAACCTTTCTTCCGTGATAGGCAATGGATAGGTGTATAAAGTATGGTTGTAATGAATACATTCTTCTTTCATTTTTCTCTTACTTTATGTTATCACATCTTAATTTTTAGTTTTCTCATTTTCTTTCTAAAAAATATACATTTTCCTTTTAGTGACTAAATTGGCATATGACAAACAAAAGTGAATATCCGCCAGTCAGTGCTCTGAAAAATAAAATAGAATAAATCTTTTAATCATTTGTACCAACTATTCAAGCAAATACATGTAACAAACTTTAACAGTACCGGCCTTAGACAGATAGTTTCCTCGTTCTTAATTTATTGACACAATATGTTTTCATTGGAAACTAATAAATCGTTAATACGAATTTACTTTATTCGCTTTATGCGTATATGACTATGAGTAAACTTGTTAAAATACTATACTAACATTAAATTCGTAGTGTGTCGCCAAGGTTTTACATTATTAATGTGTTCCGCAACATAATTTTTGGGGCCCAATGTAATTCATTCTTTGCTTACTGCGTAGAGCCGGCTCTGACCTTTAAACAATAACAACCTGAAATTATGTAATAGAGTAATTTTTAAAAAATAAAGATAAGGGAAACGAAAAGTATTTTATATAAATTTTATTAGCTAAAATCGCTGCTCAAACGCAAATCTCAATATAGATTATTTATATATGATTAGTCCTTATTGAGTTGATCCGATCACTCCCACAGAGTTTATGTTATTCAGTGATCTCATACTGGGTAATAGAAAATTTTATTTATTCCTATGAATGGACATAATATTTATTAATCCTAAAGTGATTCATAATGAATGTATTTTCTATTTTTAATCATACAAACGCATCTGGTGAATTGTTTACGTATGTTGTTAATTTCCGATTTACATAATTTACTAATATTTCATAAAATTTGTTGTTTAAATTTTCATTTTATTTTGGCTGTGCCAAAATTGAATAAATTCATATAGAAAATAAAGATGAGCCGTTTGTCTGAGAATTATCCTTAAAATTAATTTCAAAATTGAATTCATCATCACGTTGTGTGAATCGAATGTATCATTATTTTTGACTATTGACCAATATTTTGTTTTATATTTAACACTAATTTTAGACATCGCGTTTCTCTGTATCGTAACACTGTTTCTAATTACATTTGCAAATCATAGAAGTGTCTTTCTTCCATAATTTTCATGATCAAGCTGGGAACCGTCACAATAGCTCATATTCAATCCTGTTCCTGTAATTATATTCCAATAATTTCTGATTTCTAATTCCAATATTCCTGATTGTTTAAAATATTATTCATAATTATGATGGGGTAACCGGACAATTTGTCGGTGGACAATTCGGAGCAGAAATTTTTAATACATTAGAAAACAATAAAATAAATCATTTATTGTGTTATTAATATATATATATATATATATATATATATATAAGCAAGCAGCAAACCTATACTATTATAAATGTAACAAACTGTCCTGCGATGAATTGTCCTAGAACCGATGATGATGCTTTCTTCTTTCGGTAAATTATATTTAAGGCAATGAGAAGTGTAGTTTTGGCATTCCTCTTTGATTCTCCATTCCGGTTTCTTAATTATCGATAGAGAGATTTACATTTTTATTATTAATATATTTTTTTTGCTTTAACCGGGACAATCATAACTTAAACTTATTTACTCTTTGTGTGGATATTACTCGTTGCAAATTCATTCCAAATCACATGTTTCACAAATATAAATAGTTTACCTTCATCAACCATTTATTATTATTTTGGAGCTAATAATGCAGTCTTTGTCTTTCCTTTTTGGATATTGAATAATAATATGAAACTTCTGTTCTTTGTCCGAATGTAAAAAACGAATTTTGGTGAAAATTTGACTGAATACAGTGCCTTAACATGAACTCTTTGGATTAATAGTTCTTCATATTTCAATGAAAACCCATGTTTCAGTTGTGTTATAGTGGATAGTGATTTGACAGCAATCTTTCTTCCGTTATTGTTTGTCTACAAATTTATCTTTTTTACTAGAGCTGAAATGAAAAATGAGTTAATAAATAATTAATATTTGAGTTGAACTCAGTATTTGATTCACTAGAACAAATTAAGAAGATATTGGGGTCTTTTATAATCGACAAATTTTTTAAAAGTCATTTTTATATCTCCATTTTTAATAACAACATTAATATATTTTTTCATTCACGTCATTTTATACATTCGTTTTCCATGAATCACACTACTCTTTAATCCCTTATTGTGATCACTAACATTAATCAATCCCTCCAATCAACAGTGATCGAGAACTTGAGTAGAAATATTTTGGGTATTCTTTTTTTATGGTTTTTAAGATATTTTAGAATTGTTAGAACAAGCAATTGAAAAATCTTTATTGTGATTTCTTTTCAACTTAATGGTGATATTGAAAGTTTAAGTGATTTTAAGTCAGTCCTATGTTTATGTTTATATTATTTTTTTTTATTTTTTTGTTGAATTTTCATTTGTTTTTGCTTTCTTTTAACATTTCATACATTTTCATTACGTCTATTGATTTATTTGTGTTACATAGGAAAAAAATAATTTGATCTATAGTGTTGGCAAATGGGGTTGGTTTTTATTTATTTTTTCTAGGGTTTTGTTTATCTACCCCCTAAACGCCAGCAAGATTATTATTCTATCCCTCCTATGTACCCATGGTGATTGCCATGTTGGTAATGTACATAGAGGTTGAAAATTCATGAGCAGGTGAGCTCCATTACTAGAACTACTCCTCACGATATTTTCACTTTCGGGTTCTTGACTGCCGATGGAAGGTCTTACGTCTTTCTCTTTCTACATCCTAGTCCTTACTCGTCTATTCTTACAATTTCCATACTTATTCATCATCTTTACCCATTATTTATAAAAATATCCTTCAAAAATTTGGGCAGCGTTCCTCCCTTATTTTTTGATAAATTCCCTATTTCATTTGTTTAATCACGGAATCGACTACATTTTTCCCAATTTACCTTTATCTTTCCCTATTTTAAAATTTGATTAATAATTCTTTAACTCCCGGTACATTTCCCATGATTTTAAGCAGTTACAACCCTCTGCGGTCACTTTAATAAACGCTTCTCTCTTCTGTCAGATTATATCATTCAACATTTGGAAAAGATACTTTCAAATTTACATTCCTATACTATCCTATCCTTTCCTACTTGATTTTTCATTAATGTTCCGTAAATATTTAAAATTTTCCCTACAAAACTTTAATCCCCTTAACTATAGTAGCACTTCCCGCATTTTATTTTCTGCTCGTTCCGGCCACTTTTCACTAGCCGCTACGAGGCGTTCAACGATGCACTGCGTGGAGGTCCTGTGCGATTTTGCCAGACCCTACTGCGTACGACCGAGGTTTCAATGGAACACAACCCACTAGCGCAACTAGGGAACTTAATCCGCCAGCCGGCACACGATCCGTCCCATTGAGAGCTATTGAAATACGTATTATAAATAAGATTTTAGGGGGATTTGTCAGTGACACCAAAAGATTCCACGACCATCCAGAATAAAATCAAAACTTTAACTCCGAAATATATATTTACACAAAAAATAACAGTACTTGCAATCCACAGTCATGCAACCAGATTTGAAAAATTGGCATAAATTGGCATAAATTGGCATATAAATTTTGACTACAAGTGATTCACTGTTTGTCTAAAAATGTCTAAAATTTTTCTTGTAGTCACCTGACTGAAAAAATGTCTAAGACAGTCTAAAAATTGTGAAAATGACGGCCGTATATATAGTGTTTTTGTGCCTGTGTGCGACCAATGGGCGATTTTTCGCCATTTTTAGGGCTTTTTAATTATTTTATTTATTTCAAAATATTTTTTTAATTTTTTATATATTTTTCTTTATTTTTTGATATATTAATATTTTATTGTTGGATTTTATTTTTATTATTATTTTCTTAAAATATTATTTTTAAACCCCAATATTTTGTTTTCTGGTCGCCTCTTCTGCCTGTGTTTTTTCTAAACCTTATTTTGCAAGGTTTTGGCAGTTTATTTTATTTTTCGTATGTTTTTTTTTGCATCTGTAGGCATTTTTCCGAATTTTAATTAATTATTTGTTTTATTTAATTTTTGTTATATTTTTAATTTGTTTTAATTAATGTTTTATTTTATTTTTGGTCTCTTCTTGCGGTGCGTGTTTATGTAACGGCAGCCATATTGACAATTTCCAAACTACATTGATCATTTTGTTCTAACTTATACAATTTTCACCTTTTTGTTTAAATTGGTGTTGTAATTTTTGTTTTAATTTTGGCTCTGAGCCCAACAATAGTCATGATAAAAATGAATAAAATTTTATATTTAATTATTACTAATTTGATTTTGAAAATTCCTAAATTAATTGACAAATTCAAACTTTAATCAAAATTTATATAAAATATTTATCATCAAAATCCACTAAAACCAATTACCATTTAATCAAGGGAAAACTTTCCACGCATATGACGCAATAGCTGTCAACTGAAATTGTAATTATTAATTAATATCAAGCTATTTGATTAATTTTGCAAATAATAAATTCATTTTCGGCAATTAGTTGCACGAAAATGATTGAAGATACTAAATGTTATTTTTTTTGAGAATTACAAATTTGTTTTTGTCAGTTTTCAATTGAAAAATGATACGAATTCCTATTTATAAACGGCTAAATTTATTCCAAACTGAAATTCAAGCTATCAAATTCCGTAAATTTTTAATAATAATTTTGTCAGATTTTCTCTACTTGTAGACAACTTGTTGTTAATATAATACGTAGGAATTTCGATTTTACATGTGATAGTTCTAAAGTCGCATTTTTTGGCAAGTTGTTTAAAATGACATTCGTCAGAGTCAGAAATAAGTTGGTTTGATATTGAATTAAGAATGGATTTAAACAAAAACCATTTTTATTTCTAAATCGATATATTTTAACACATAAATAAACATTTAACACATAAATAAATGAACATCATTTTTAAAATATATTTTCCCGAATATATTTTCAAAAACTCTCAATATTGCGTTCATAATGCATTTTAAACGTTGGATATTTGGAAAATGAATTTTATGATTAAATAATCAGTTTCCAATTGTTTTTGATACCTTTTGATACCATCTTAAATTTATAAATGTTTTATTATACTCAATCATATTACTATTTCCACTCAATCGGAATTTCTCTCGAGCTTCTGTACATATATGACAAGTAGTTTTTCAATTTATGTGATATTATATCAATTACAATTAAAACAATATATGATATCAGAACATATTTATTACTGAACATATCACAAACTTTACAAAACTTAGATATAATTTTAATGTTAACACATTCAATATTTTTTTAAATAAATTTTATAAAAATTTTAAAATCTTACGAAAACGATAAATCTATAACGGAATCAACACCAGCAAAACGAGTCGCTATGATTTATTTTTCAAAATTTAACAATTATAACTGTCTTTTGGATTCACCTGAGCCTTATCAATTATTATAATGCTTTCCTTATTAATCAAAGTAACACTCTCAAGGTATTTAAACGGATCACCAATATGTGAAATAATTTTATCTATCACATTCAACTTATTAACACACTTATCAACAATTTCACTCCCCATTAACTGTAAGTAGGGCCGGCTGTGGGGTTTTCGGGGCCTCGGGAAAATATTGTATGTGGGACCTCTTCCCAAAAAAAAGAAATGATACATGAACATTGTACTAATTACCGACAAAAACATATGATTTTATGGGCGATGGCCAGAAGAAATAGAAGTTTCACCCCAACTAAAAAAATCATCAACTTATCAAGATTCTTATGAAACTCTTAAAAGTGATTTTTCTCAGCTATTAAATGACGAAGAATCTAATGTAAATCGTGATTTTTTTAAATAAGACTTTTTTACAAAAATAAAGGTAATTAATTCGGTTTAAAAAAATGTTTGTTTAAAAAACCAATGTAAATAATTTAGTTTAAAATAAAACTTAATTTGATTTCTGAATTTTACTTATATATGTTAAAATATAATTTAATGTGTCCTAGAATTCACAAATATAGTAAGGAAGCTCCAACTGAATTGGAATTACACATTTGCAACCTTCATTATGAATTGCAAAATACGAATAATATGAAAGAAGATGAGATACGAGCACTATGTTGGAAGAGCAAGGAAATATTTTTAAACCAGAATATTTTATTAGAATTAGAAGCTCCAATTAAAATTTGTGATGGCATTCATAGTCAGTTTACAGATCTATTACGATTGTTTGAATATGGGGAATCTTCTACTTATTCTAACTATCTTTTTCTTGGTGATTATGTTGATCGCGGTAAATTTTCTCTCGAAACCATTTGTTTGTTATTGTCTTATAAAATAACATTTCCGGAAAATTTATTTTTACTCAGATGAAATCATGAAGTGCTGCCATAAACAGAATTCCCACGACCACTAAAAACATTGTTTTATCAATTTATTTATTGAAATATTTATTTCTTCAATATATACAATAATATACATACATAAACATAAAGTATTTTATTCTTATTTCGTACAAACATTTTATTGCTGAGAATTCAATCATCGTTTTTTGTATACGAGGATAATATGCACTATTATTTTTGCTGACTAAAAACTGTGAAAACGTGTGTATTATAGTCAAGATTTTACGGTGTCAGAAACTTGCCCTCGCTACTAATAATTGTTAGAAACATGAAATTGCCGGGTCTCAAAAAAAAATTCCGAAGTCCCAACCTCTGAGCCGACCCCGGCTGTAAAGATTCTGAATATCTATTGTCATGCCGTAATTTAATGTTGTAATTTTTTTACTAGTTTCTTATATTCATTTGATATAGGAAGCCAAAGTATATTGACAAATAATTCCTAGTGCTTAGTGATGCACATTTGGCCCATTAGACTATTTGTGCAGTAATCGACATCTGTAAATTAGATCAATCAGAAAAATAAAATTAACATAAAGTATTTTTCTATTATAGATTGTTTCATAATGTTAAAATATTTTCTGGTTCAATTTTTTTTTAAACCGGAATATCCTAAATGGTTTTGGCTGACTGGTAAAGTTTTAAAAAATTTTATGCACTCGTTTCGTGAAAAGCTGTCGCATTAATAAAACTGTAAATGTGTCTGTATTTTTAAATTTACCTAAAATGTTTATTTTTGCAAAACTAAAGTGGAACCGAAATTATAAAATTAAATTAAATCAAGGAAATTGAACATGAATTTATTAAATAGTTTGTTATTATTAGTAACAAAATATAAATAAAATCAGTGAAATTTAAAATGATCTCTAACGTAAAAATTGTGTCTGGTGTTGTGCTTGCTAACAACCTCTTTCTGTCATGCTCTATATTTGTCAGTAATATCCTAAAAATCTCCGCAGTTAATTATTCTAATTGGTTAATTTTTGAAAAATTCTTTCGATGACATAGCTTTTTATTCCCGCCCTGTCAATCTTTACATTGTTTATTTTTTGTTTTAATTTTAATTCTGCCACAAAAATTTTGGAATATCAAGTGTCGGATAATTTATCTGTTATCTCTATTCTCTTTTTGGTATTTTTTTTAGTGAATCCTAAATATTTTGCGTATATCTCAAGTTTCACTCAAGTAATAGATTTTATCAGTTAATAAAATTAATTTAGTCATTTAATTTGACCTTTATTAACCTCATTGATTAATGCACATCATTTTTATAGAACTTTAGCATTGCACATACACATGCACAAACTAATAACTATTAATTCATAGAAAAAGAATATCTAAAAATTTTCTGTTACAAAATTCTGAGAAATATTTTTATAAAAGTTTGTTTTTGCTTCAACTAAATGATCTATATCAAAATATTTTCAAAATAATATCATATGATGATTAAAAAATACTATAATAGAATTTACTTCACATTTCACGTAATTGTGAGTGGCATCCTTACCAAATAACTATTGTAATCTTCATGATACATAACTATGATATTTTGGAAAGAAATTTATTTGGGTTCAGGGTCACTGACTTTTTACATATTTAGAGAAAAATAGGCAAAACCTACACAACCTAACAGATTTTATTTAAGACGTATTTTATGTATAAACGAAGCTAATATCGTTTGTTTTGTGGTCGGCATCGAAGGGATTCATAGAAAGAATGGTATTTATGTAATTCCTATGATTCTTCTATAAATGACTATACATTATTAAATATATTTTAAACAAAAGAATTAAAAATAAAATTGAAGCACCATGACTAATGAAAACCATCCAGGATGTCAGACAAGTTATTATTATTATTATTATTATTATTATTATTATTATTATTATTATTATTATTATTATTATTATTATTATTATTATTATTATTATTATTATTATTATTAATAAATAAATAAATAATTAAATAAATTTGGCAATGATGTAATTAAAAGATAACGCCAATAAAAAAACTCTTCGTACGATATATTTCGACAGCATAAATGTCATCTTCAGGTAAACAAAACCAACTAAAAATATTATCAATTAACTTTTAATTTAAACTAATTATTTTTTATGTTAATTTAATTTTGTAATAAATAAACATTTAAGAAAATATTCAAATACTTTTAACTAATTTAAAAAGTTATTTATATAAATATTATAATTTTTATCTATATTAATTAAGAGTATAAATGCCACATAGATTGGAGAGACTTCCCGTCATCACTGTACTCGAGTTCTAGAGAATTGTCTATTGAAAGGTTTGACCAATATTAGTGAGCACAATAGAGGCTATAAAAGTGAATAAGGAATGTCTGATTTTAGAATTTTTTTGAAAAGTTTTAATAATTATTGGGAACGCGTGATATGTGAAGCATTGCTGATAAGGTCATTGGATCCAAAGATTAATGTGCAAAGTACTGTGACTACGAATGGTTTGAATGTTTTTAAATAGTTTAAGTATGTTTAATCATGTTTATGTATTGTTTTTAAAAAAAAACTTTTTTTAATATTATTAAAATAATTGAATTTGTAAATTACATTATTTTTTAAAAAATTATAATATAGATAAAAATTATAATATTTATATAAATAACTTTTTAAATTAGTTAAAAGTATTTGAATATTTTCTTAAATGTTTATTTATTACAAAATTAAATTAACATAAAAAATAATTAGTTTAAATTAAAAGTTAATTGATAATATTTTAAGTTGGTTTTGTGTACCTGAAGATGACAGTTATGCTGTCGAAATATATCGTATGAAGAGTTTTTTATTGGCGCTATCTTTTAATTATTATTATTATTATTAATATTATTATTAATATTAATATTATTATTATTATTATTATTATTATTATTATTATTATTATTATTATTATTATTATTTATTACTATATTTATTTTTAGAAAATTATTCTCTTGAAATTTAATAATACCGAAACTAGAACGTCTTGTATTGTATTTTTAATCTTGTATTCACTTTCTTTTGTTTCAATTGTATCCTTAAATTAATTCAAAATGCATTACTTTTATTCACTTATTTATTGTTGATTTCGTTTTAATTTAACATTATAAATGTGCAATAAGGGGAATGTATTTTTAACATTTCCGAATAAATGATTAAAACAGCCATTGTTTAATTGAAATTGAAAATGAAATATTTTGTATTAAAATTTACGCAGCTATTTTTATTCATTTCATCTTCATTAGTAATATTAAAAAATGCGTAATATTAAATAACGTTATCTTTTAATTATTATTATTATTATTATTATTATTATTATTATTATTATTATTATTATTATTATTATTATTATTATTATTATTATTATTATTATTATTATTATTATTATTATTATTATTATTATTATTATTATTATTATTATTATTATTATTATTAAAAGATAACGCCAATAAAAAACCTTTCGTACGATATATTTCGATAACACAGCTATCATCTTCAGGTACTCAAAACCAACTAAAAATATTATGAATTAACATTTAATTTCAACAAATTATTTTTTATTACTTTAATTTTTTAATAAATAAATATTTTTAAAAATATATTATATTAAAAATATATATAAGTGAAAAAATTTTAAAATTTTAAATTAATTTAAAATATATTTTTAAAAATAGTTATTTATTAAAAAATTAAATTAATAAAAAATAATTTGTTGAAATTAAATGTTAATTCATAATATTTTTAGTTGGTTTTGAGTACCTGAAGATGATAGCTGTGCTATCGAAATATATCGTACGAAAGGTTTTTATTGGCGTTATCTTTTAATTAAATCGTTGCCAAATTTATTTAATTATTTAATTATTATTATTATTATTATTATTATTATTATTATTATTATTATTATTATTATTATTATTATTAATATTATTATTATTATTATTATTATTATTTTTATTATTATTATTATTATTATTATTATTATTATTATTATTATTATTATTATTATTATTATTAATTTGAAAAAATTGAAAAGAAATTATTAAAAATATAATAAATTATTTAAATTGGAAATGTTATAAAAACAATTTTTTGAATTTATTTTTAATATATTTATTTGTTTAAATAGTTATATTTTATGGAAAAAACATCAAGTGAGCAAAAAGTAATTTGAAAGAAAATATTCATTTAAAAAGAACAGTTAACTGTGATATTGAAGTAAACCAAGCCTATTTTAAGTCGAAAAATTTTTTCAAAATAAACACTACGCATATAGCTTAAATATTTTTATGATATTTTAGAAATCCTTAACGAAAGTAATCAAGATTGTAAGAGAATTTCATAAAAGAAGATATTAATTAAGAGAAGATATTAATTAAATATTAATTAACAAAAACATTCATAATATAGAAAATATATTTCCTATTTGGCAATGAATTATATATTTTATAATAAATTTTTTTTTATTTTATTTTAAATTCGTAAGTTTTACATAGCACGCAATAATTGCGTACATAAAGAGGGGGTTGAAAATTAATGTGGTAAAATATAATATAGTTTTCCAAAATTTCATCTCAAAAATACTTAATTTTTTGTTTAAATTATTTATAACAATTATTTACAATTTGAAATTTTATTTATATTTTCGCTAATATCACAATTCAAAATTTTAGCTGGTGAGAAATATTTGGAACAAAATATTCAGTATAAATTAGATTGTTTTTGTTTTTTTCGAACTAGTTTTAGACAAAATAGCGCAATTTTTTCTGAATAAATTTTCTAAATCGTAGACAATTTATGCTGTATTTTCAGTTTCATAAATTTATTTAAAAACTATATTTGACAGAATTTTTGACCAATTTGCCGTCGGTAGTGATTGAGAAAAATGAAAAATGGAGAAAATAAAAAATTATTACCAAACGATTATAGATGAAAATATAGATGAAAAGTTGACTCGAAAAAGTGCAATGGGAAAAATTAGAAAGCACAAATCATTTTGTTAATATCAAATATCAAATATTTTTAAAAGTATGGATATTTAATACAACGGTCCTAGAACACCAGTGGAAAACACAAGTAAAAATTATATACATATATAAAATCCGGTACAAGTAAGACTGCAGTTAACTAATTCACTAGGAGGCTACAGAATAAAAAATACAGAAATGACATTTTTGGTTAGATTAACAAAATAACTTATTTTTGCCAATAAAATATGTTTTCTCTTTGGAAAATTTAAAATTTTTTCATATAATTAATAGGCAAAAACTAGCCAGTGTCAGGAAGTCGTTTTTTTATTGCTATCTACCGAAGGTTTTTGTATGACACTTTAATTAGTTAAACATAAAAGGTTTTGTATTTAATATTAATTTTTAACCATTTCTTTCTCAAATTGAGTTAGTTTACTAACTAGATATTATATAGTAAAATAGATAATAGAAGAAAATTCTGAGAAAAATCTCACTCGACTATTTTTAGTGTTACAGCTTAAAAGGTTTTGGGATAAATATTCCCTTTGGTATTCTATAGTGGAATAATTTAATTGCAGATTGAAACAAAAAGGCAATACAAAGAAGGAAAAAAGGAAAAATATTTTAATTAATTAATTATGAAATGAAGCATGATTAGGATAGGCAGGAGCTGTACAATTCTCTCAAAATTGATTGAAAAATCAACCGGTAAATAAAACTCTAGCGTGATACATCACTACTTGTCTAAAATTCTGAACTTCTACATACTTTTTGACACGCTAGATTAGGGTGAAAATAGGAATTAATCGAAGTAGATATTTATCTTGGATATATAAAAAATCTGTATTGTTGATTATTCTTAATCTGCTCACCTTTCAATCGTTAATGTCCCTGAACCTGTATGCGGAAATGATGGGAAGTCTCTCTTATGTATGTTGTATTGCACACATTGCATGAAAACATACATATTATATCAAACATTAAATCAATTGGGGTTTGAGATTTATTATCCGCTCTTTCGACTCAATAATCTAATGAAAGAAAGGAATTAACACCTTTTTCAAAAACAAATAATATCGAAATGAAACCCTCGAAATATATTTCATTTGCTAAGTGTTCTAGTTTTTTTTATATTTGTATATTATATTAAGCGGAAGTTATAATTATTTTTTTTATAAAATAATAAATGTTGAATTATTGCATAAATATATAATAAAACTTGTTATGCCTATAAATTCATTTACTTATCTCAAATTATTTATTATGTAGTCTAAATCATAGTTTCCATGTGCACTTAATTTTTAATTCAAGCAAAAAATAATGCCAAAAAATGCCATAATAGGGTGCATAGATCAAAACACAGCACCTGATAATATATTTCCTATTAGAAAACTATTTGCGTGCATTAATTCAATTTTATTTATTTCCTCATTGTGCACAGTTTTATAAAAATATATGTATTTTTTTTATTTCGTCTATCACGGTCTTTGAAACCTGTGAAATACATATTAAATTTTACTTTATGAAAATGTCATTTTAACACTGATTCTGTGGGAGATTATCTCCTTGAAAAAGGGTTAGTGTAATTACCCATCTTGAGACAAAGTAAAGCTATTTGCAAATTAAAAACCATTACATCATGTAAATGAAAATAAAGTTTAACAAATTTTAAATAATAAAATTAAATGATAAAATTAAATGAAAAGCAAATTAATTTCCAAATTTTAATATTAATTTCTGTCATTTATGAAAAAGAAATCATTATTTAAACAAATGTATTTTTGAAATATATTGCTTATGTTATATCTAAAGAGTTCTTATTGTTGACAATCATTCTAGGCAGATTTTGGTAGTAAGTAATTTTGTGAGCAACTGTCTTTAATATTGAAACTTAAAATGTGTTGCTGAGAAACAATGTGAAATATCTCATTAAAAATGTACCGATTTTTGCATTGTATATTATTTATTTTTTAAATAAAAATATAGACAATAAACACCTTTTTCTGTGAATTTTAACTTCTTAACAATACAAGTAGCGATTTTTCATTAATTAACCTTTTAACGTTTACCATTTCTTTTATCGTTAGGGTGGCAATAATGTGTCACCTAGTTTAAGGCAATTGTGTTTTCAAAATTTATGTTTGAAGGGAGCTTAGTTATAATAAATTCAATTTTATACTGTGAATCAGTGAATCAAAATATGTGGTGAAGAGATCATTTCTGGTCGTGCAAAAGAAGTTTCTAAATTTATAAGGGAAACTATCACCTGTGAGTGACACCGACTTTTGAGACTGACCCTCTTTACGTTGGCCTTAAACGCATTGCACTTTTCAGCAATACCATTTCAATAATAAACTGAGTGATATGCGTACCATTGCATGTTCCGAGACGAATGTTTTCAGTGTAGCATGACGAAAATATTAACACTAATTTTCTTTAATTAACCAACATATGTATGTTTTTATTAATAAAATTATTAACTTGAAATATATATGATTTCTTTAATAAACCATATTTTTAAGGGGATGTGAAAATTCATTTTAAGATTCAAAGGGTGTCGATTACTAAAAGGTTAAAACCACTGTTGGAAACCATTATAATGCTTTATAAATAGTTGTTATTAATGAGTCTTTAGTAAAAAATATCATTGGCTACACAATGAAATTTTTATAGCTAGAAAATCTTTAAAAAATTAGTGCTAAATTAAAATTAAATCAAGCAAATTATAAAATAAAACATAAGAAAACAGGTGTTCCTACACAAGATTCATATGAAAAATATACATTTAATCTAAAGAAGTATAATAAAATGTCTGTTAAACGATGTATATTTTGTGTACAATTATCTCAATATTTCAGAGATAAATAAAATTTATTTCTAAAAATTAATTTTTTGGGTTTTAGCAATTTAATTTAGGCTTTCAAAAAGATTTCGCACAAATAAAATATATAATTTAAAATATTTCTATTTGGCCGATTTTTAAAACAATTTATTTTTTTCATTAAAAAAAATAAATTCACTAAATATATAAACTTGTTTTTTATGCTTATTCATTATAGATTTTTGAATATAAAGAAATAACTGAAGATTCTCAGAGAACAAAAGTAATTTATCAACTACTCGGTTTGGTGATGCATAATTTGATTTTTTGCCTACAATGAATTAATCGCGTTTAAACAAAATAAGATATATTTTAATTTCAATTATCAATATTTTTATATTTTTTATTATTTTTATTATTTTTATATTTTATTATTATTATTATTTTTATATTTTATTATTATTATTATTATTATTATTATTATTATGTCTTACCTAGTTATTTGAATTATTTTTATAAATGATATAATTTATTATAAAGTTTTTCCAAAAGGTAAAATAAGGCTAAAATATCTGGTAGCCTTAATTTGGCAAAATTGAAAAGAAATTTTTAAAAATTAAAAAATTTTAAATGTTATTTTTTGAATTGATTTTTTAAAAAATTTTAATTTGTTTAAATTATTAAATTTAGTGAAAAAAAAGTGAGCAACAAGAAAATGGAAGTAAAGATTTGTTTAGAAAAATTCACTGTGTAAATGGCTTAACTATTTATTTAAATTATTTTTATTATTATTATTATTAGTATTATTTTTATTATTAGTATTATTTTTATTATTATTATTATTATTATTATTATTATTATTATTATTATTATTATTATTATTATTATTATTATTATTATCATTATCATCATTATAAACATCACTTAGAATTATTATTTATAATTCTTTTGTTTTGGTGGTTAATTTAGTCAAATTACAGACGTTTAGTCTATTATATTACTTTAAATAAGTAAAAAAGGTTATGAAATCTAATCTTATTGACAAAATTAACCTTGATATCACTGGAAAAAAAATTTAAACTATGATATCTGGTGCAAATTCCATATTACGTGATATATATATGTATATATTGTCTAGATTATGTAATAGTTTAACCTGTAATACAATTTATGACGTTGACTAAAATGACTGTTCATTTCATTACAAATCATCTTTTTTAACTGAAATAATTTTTTTCACTTTCAACAAAATTCTATTTTTTGTCTCTATTTTTAAATTTTTAAAATCTCGATAAAATGCCTTACATTCTAAATATGACTGTTTAAAAGGTTTTGTATTTATTTTTCTTTCATTTATAATTATAGAAGAAATAGAATTAAAGGGGAAATAAAGTTGCGTTTCTACTTAATAAATTAAATGTGACTGTCATTATTATCAAAAAACACTTTATTACAAAAGTTATAACTTTTGAAACGATCAAAATTACTTCTTCATTTTTGATTGTTTATTCATTTTGTTACTAGCTTAAAATCTTTTGATGTAAAATTATTGTTTGTTAACGTATTTTGTTATGTTGATAAAAATCATAAATAAAATTCAAGGCATTATTTTTGAATAACAAATTGCAAACGTACTATTTTTATATAATACTTAATATACAAAATTTCTTATCGCACTTCCATATATTTAAATCATTTTATTTTTATTTTTATTATTTTTATTTTTTTTTTATTATTATTATTATTATTATTATTATTATTATTATTATTATTATTATTATTATTATTATTATTTATATTATTACAAGCATCATTAGGTCAAATGAATCATCATAATTATTAGAAATTATTACTTTTTATTTTTAGTAGTCTTGTGATTTACCCATTTATTGTTTGAACTTTAAGTCAAACGATCAACGGTTAATCACAATAAACAAAAATTTTAATCACATTCATGATTTCTTATAATTTATCATATTTTCTAAAGATTTCGATAAATATTTTAATTGTTCTATCTGTCAAAGAAATGCTTTTATTAAATTACTGAGTTTTCCATAGATGGAAACGAAAAGTATGTTACTAATGTGTGTTTACAGAAATAGTTTTTTCTGTGAGATTTAAGAAAGTAGTTTATAACTTGGACCCGAAATAAAATACGAAAATAAAATAAAAAGGTTAAATGGGTGTTAATAAAGTAAAAGTAAAATATAAAAATAATCCATTCCTGACTTATTAATAGAAGCTAAATAGATTACGATTTTTTGAACTTCATTATTACATATTGTTTAAAAAATAATTTGTCATATTATTATTATTATTATTATTATTATTATTACTATTATTATTATTATTATTATTATTATTATTATTATTATTATTATTATTATTATTATTATTATTATTATTATTATTATTATTATTATTATTTGAATAGCGTATACAATCTGTTGTTATGAATGAGTACTAAAAAGTTATAACTGAAAATATACTGAGTGTACATTGTACATATTTATTTTACAATATTTTAAACTTAATAAAATATATTTTTTAACTTTTTTCATTTAGACTCTTTAAATTAAAATAAGATTAAAAATATACATAATAAATGATACAACTATTAGAAAGATACTTATCTATTTTTATTTCAATATCAAACTATGAAAAGTGATTGAACTGAAAATAACACGCATAGGAAGTGCTCCCAAAAACGAGTGCTTAACAGGCAGAACTAATATTACATAAGTGTTATTCATTAGTCAATCTGAAACGCTTTTCTTATATAACAAGAAAGTTATTTGATTATTTATTTTTAAACCTACAGAAATTCCTTTTTTTGGAATAAATACGAAATTGTTTAAAATCGTATTTTTATCACGTGATAAACATCTACCATGACTTTGTTTATGTTGTAAACATTTAGAACGATTTTCATTTTGATATTCCCATTTTCACATCAAATCACTTTATGATAGCTTGCTTATTTTATGTTTTTTTACAAGAGACATAATTGGACGTTTTACCACTCAAAGTAGAAAAGAAAAATGCACTCCTACTAAAATTTATATCTTTGATAGTGTTTAATTTATTTATTTTCCAGTTATAAAGTTACTTATTTGACTTTTTATTTTCAATAATAAACTGCTATTATTACGGGCCATATCTAGAACACCACGTCTCTCAGAACGAATTTTAAAATATTTAGTTTTATATACGCATATAAAATTACTCAAATGATTAATTATAATACAACAATTAAACGTATGTAACATATGCATTTAACTTTTTTTTGAAATTATTATGTTGTATTATAATTTTAAAAAAGTTGTTAAATGCATTCTTTGTTACAAATGAAACAAAATTCATTAGAACTAGCTTCAGAAACAAATGTGTTTAAAATCACAGTACTAAGAAAAATTTTTTTAAAAAAATGCAACCGAACTACCAGCATTTATGTGTAAGCATCATAGTCAAGTCTCGCATTAATTTTTTTTTCTTTGATAGACTGTTTATTTTAATTACTTTTTTTATTAATTATTTATTTGTTT
Organism: Schmidtea mediterranea; assembly: GCA_022537955.1. Classification (NCBI taxonomy): domain Eukaryota; kingdom Metazoa; phylum Platyhelminthes; order Tricladida; family Dugesiidae; genus Schmidtea; species Schmidtea mediterranea. Next base: position 21,450,954 of record CM039681.1, read on the forward strand.
ATCATTTATTTTGAGAATAATACAAAATTGTATGATGTATTTTACATTTATTTTAACTCAGAGCCCTCGAACATCCTGGTAATTTGAAAAATGGCCCGCAGTTGATAAAGGTTTATCACCAATGATTCATGGCCACTGGTTTATACATTGTCATATTGAATTGTTTCTCTTCACCTAAATTTGATTTCAAAGCATGAAGATTTTAAACGATGTTGACTCACAAAACTTTATTAACAAAACAATATTTGTTTACCCCATTTAAATAACATACAATTATAATAACCTTTTAATTATTTTTTTCAGAGAATGTTTAGAGAGCCCTTCGTAAAACAAACATATTTGTCATTTATTTATTTCATTTGTAGCTTTTTTTCTGATATTTAAAAATTTTGCAATCGTTGATTTAATTTATTTACTTTTGACTAATTTAATAAAACCCCGAAAATATTAATTTCCCCCTTGAACATGTGTTTATGTCGGTATATACAAATTTACCTATAATTTTTATAAGTATAAGGCTGGAAAGTAGATACACAGATAGTGTTAAATAACAAATAATTAATAATACAAATGAATCCAAAAAAAATTCAAAAAAAATAAATTCATATTTGGTTAGGTACAAATGTAGTATAAAAAGAGGTTTAGCCCCTTGTCATACGATTTTTTTTATGGTAATTACAAACCGAGCCATGGTGAAAATAAATTAAATTATTGAAAATACAGATAAAAGCATTTTGCTTACTAATTTAAAAATATTATAATATAATAGTAATTAACATGTATGTTAATTAATGCAATAAATAATCTCATGATGAATCTCACTCGTCTTGGTATTGTTTGGCATTTAGACGAGTCAGACTCGTCATTGTATAACAAGGGGTTAACATTTAAAATTTGACAAAGTTTTTTACATATTTAATGAACCCTAGATCTGCATCCGGGTGAGACTTCGTCTACTTCTTTTCCCTCCTAAAACTGCACCGATGTTACTTAAATTATAAATATTTAATTAGTAATTAAAGTGATTCATGATTTTGAATGCAAAATCACGAATGATTCTAAAAATGGTTGAAATACAAATTTCTAAATACGTGGATGGATATTGGCCAAAAGGTCAAAGTTCATTATTTCAGAGATTTATAGAAATCGTATTTGCTGAGAATAATTTTATTATTTTTTAGCGAGTGTAAATTTGTTAATGGCCCCTATTTATTTTCTATTTATTTTCTGTAAACATAATAAATAAATAAGGTTTATGGTAATTGTTCCAGATCATTCAATCAACAATCGTATATATAAAATAGGAAAACATTTTTGATTTATACAAATAACAAGGTTAGCCATTTTCCGCAATGTTTATTCATAAAATATGAAATATTGATTGATTTCTTTGATTTTGATTGATTTTCTTTCACTCAAATAAATCCAACAAATATATTTATTAAAACACATTTTCAAATTCGATTTATTAATATCATAATTTCAATAGATCCGAATAAAAATTGAAAATTTTTTAAAAATCAAAAATTATTCATTCAGATCTAAAAAATGTATTTTAAACATTTATAAACCGAGTTCGTACTTTAGAAAAATGCAAATAAATATATAAAAAAAAATTTCTATTCTTTTATCAAATTTTGGGTTTCCGACATTTCACCTTGGCAAGGGTTTGTTTTGATAAATTTTTAAATCTTTTTTAGAAGATTTAGAAGTGATTGGGGCTGTTTATCGGCCGAAATATTTCATATTTTATGAATAAACATTGCGGAAAATGGCTAACCTTGTTATTTGTCTAAATTCTATTTATATAAAAATTCCGCCACTCACACAAAATAGACTTAGAAGTTTATTTTTGCTTTATCACTGAGTTTGTACTTGAATACGAGTCTGTTATTAGTAAAACTTGGTCTACGTAAAAAATTTTTACCAAGACAAGTATAGAAGTGCTATGATGGTAAATTAGAAAAAAATTTAGTTTTCTATTTGGCTGGGTGTACTGGTTTGCTCACTAAGCACACTACTAGCCTATTGGCATGCCTCTTTGTATTAGTTATGAACTCTACCGCTTTATAAATTGAAACTAGAAAACGAAATAATCCTTACTGCTATTTGAATTTTTTGACACTAGATATTTGTCTTGGTTAGATAGTATTTTCATGGGTAAATTTTTCCAATCGAAGTTTTTCTTTGTCTGAATCATGATTACATAATGACCTTCGGTATGCAATTTTGATAGCTTGTTGTGTGGCATCTTGACAATCTTAACCAATACACGAAACATCATGATGATCTCGTTGTTTCCAGCCTCTAGGATTCAGAGTTTGTGAGTATTAATAATTGGAATTCAAAATTTGATAAATAACTGGATGAACGGAATAAGAAATAATTTCTATCGTATTTTAATATATGTAACAGTTAATAAGGAAATTTTAATAAAAATGGTTAAAAATTTGGATAAAAAAATTACAATATTTTGTAATCTGATTTTCAGATAAATGAATTAGATTTAAATAACTTATGGAAAAAAATTCTTTTTGATAAGTAGCTGAAGTCACAAAAGACAGCACAGAAATTAAATTGTTTCATATCTTATATTATCATTAGATTAACCTCTTAAGTGTCTATGGCGGATATATACGTCATCAACATATGCATTACAGAACGCATAAGACGAATATATTTGTATAAAGTTAAATTGTGCATACCATTATGCATAAAACGAATATATTCGCTTGCGTATAATGTAAGTATAAATATGTTTTTATGCCCAAGGCGTATATATACGCCAGTGGATAACAAAACTCGCCGCTGAGGAGCGCATTTCGTTTGACGAAATAAACCACTTAAGAGGTTAAGCTTTTCATTGCCTATGAACCTTGCCATAAGGCTTACCCCTTCCTCTCTCTAGTTACGCTAATACTGACTATATGCGTAGAAGTTATTGATACTAAAGAATCAAAGCTAACTCAATATAAAAAAGCCAACGACCCAAAAAATAAAATATCTAACTTTATTATTTGCAAAACATGGGAAATTTTTCTGTTAAATTTAAATCTAAATATTACAAGGAAAAAATAAATAACAAATGATATCTGAAATAATATATTATGTACAAAATATTTTCAAAAATATATAAATATCACAAATAGTTGTTTAAATAATAAGGATTGTTAATAAGGGAATCATTGTTTTTCTGATTGTTATGTTTGTCTTTTTGGAAGAGGTGTTTGGACTTTGAATTGTGACAAGAAATAAAATCATCTGAATTTTCAAAGAAAAATGGTTGTTTGGAAATGCTTTCATCGTTTACGTAATCCACGTCTTCAAATCCCGAAGATTGTGGAGTGACAAAAGGAGACAGTTCGCCGCTTATTCTTCTGGGAGAGGATTCTGGTGAATAAGAAAATGCTTGGGTTAAGGTTTTAGTTTGATTGATATTGGTTTTGGAATGTAGAGAACTGTTCAACTGAATTGTGGATTTGGAATTGTCGGAATAGCTAGATTTCGAAAAGCTACTAAACCAACGATGCTTCAATATATTCGATAAACTCGGCCGGTTTTCTGGATTTCTTTCCAAACAATTTTTAATAAGATCTTGACAAAAGTGACTGATCGGCCGACGAAATGCAAGGCAACAATTAACAATGCCATCATCATTGTCATATGGTAGATTTCCACAGACCATATCGTAGAGAAGAATTCCCAAAGACCAAATTTCGAGGGGTACTGCATGGTATCGTTTGTATTGTATCCATTCTGGTGGACTATATACTCTGGTACCTTTAAAAATAATTCAATATTAATAAGCCAAAATAAATATTAAATTAAATAAATACCAAAAACAAAACACTTATTTATTTAATGTTAAAGAAAAACCCGATTGATCGATTTCTAGTCGATCTACTATTTGGGACATCTGTCTGTCTGACGAACTAAGTCTCATAAATTCAAGGACAAAAACCCAGCCAAATTTGGCTAAATTTGAAAACCATGCCAAACACTAGAGCTGATAGTCAGTAGTTTGTATTGATGATTTTAAGAATTAATGCATACCAACGACGACATGATGATAAGAAGACTGCAAACACACACCGACACAAATGCACACACACACTCTCGGCTGCATACATTCCAGTAGATTTATTTTTACAATCAATCGGGCTCGAGTAAGTGAAATAATAATAATCATATTTAATAATCTGTATGACTAAAAGCTAGATCAACTAGATTTCGGAAGTTTCCATAAATATTGGAACATTGACGATCAAACCTGAAAGAGAGAAATTCGTTATTTTCTACAAGTTTCCATGCGACAAATAGGATTTCAGTGCATGTGTCTATTAGGTAGGTCAGAAAAAAATAAATCACAATTCTGACATCGACAAAATTAACTAATGCTTAATGTAAAAACGTAGACAGAGACAAGAAATAAAATTGTTTAAAAAAATTCTATGTATAAGATGACGCGCTTTATAATATTTGCCTATGCGATTTGTGTATATGTGGTGACATTAAATGAATGCATGCATGCACGCCGATTGTACTATATAGTGCATTTAGCATTTCATTCTCCTGCTATTGACAATGTACTTTACTGTTGAACTCCCTCAAAACTTTATCAATGATAAAATTGAGATTGGCAATTATTTTTATTACTACAAAAAATTTTCCATTATTACTAAAAAGCAGTTAACATTGAAAATAATAGTATTTTTTATTTATTTAGACAATTCGGACAATATTTGAACGACGTAACGTTTGAATTTCAGTATAAAGTATCTGAAAATTTTACACCTACGGATTTGAGTTATGGAATTGAAAATAAATGCAAATATTTTGTGCATGTGAAACATGTTGGTTTTTTTTGTCTTTAATATTTAATAGAAAATTATATTAATCAAAAATTTAATAAACATTAATTCAATAATAAAATAACACTCACCATCGAATTCCGAATATAGACCATCATGTAAAATACCACCGGCACCAAAATCGATAAGATATATTTTGTTTGTAGATAAATCAATAATGATATTTTCATCTTTGATATCACGATGACAAACTCCAAGATTGTGACAATTAATAAGAATTGTAATCAATTGATTCATAAAATTTGATGCGTCTTTCTCACTGATTTGTCCCATATTGGTAATGTGATCGAATAAATCTATGTGATTTTCGAATCTATCCATCACTATATACCAGCCTTTGTGTTCTTTAATATAGAAATATTTGAAGATTTTTATCACACCGTCTACTTTTCGACAACGACACATTAATGCTATTTCCAATGGAACTTGTTTATTGATTTTCTAATTTAAAAAAAAATACAAATTATTAAGTTTCAAATAATGAATAGATTTACCGAATAAAAATGCCACGATGTAATTTTGGAATTGGAAATAAATTTTATTGCCACTTGTTTTTTGTCGGATCGACGAATAGCTTTTCTAACTTTTCCAAATCCTCCTTCGCCAATAATTTCCAAAGATTGATATTCATATTGGAAATCTTCCAATTTTTCACTCATTTGTACATCGTCTTGAAATAAGAAATATCATATTGTATTTAACAAATATTTTTAAAACACTTACCTAGATCAACATCTAAAACATCCATAATTTCTTGAGTTAGTATAAGCAAATTAATTTGAAATAAAAAGAAAATTTAGACAATTAAAATTGTAATAGAAATCAGACAAATTTTCTGATTTAATCAACACAAATCAACTATATGTATTGATAATTCCTGCCAATTTTCTTTGCAAACCAATCATATTGTTCCTAAATGCGACTATTTTTAGTAAGCAGTTTTCATTGGTCGTTGCATGTGTGTGGGTTGTTTTTAGATATAGTCTAGTATTTTGAATATAATTATATTTGTTTGCAACCATTCGAGAACTATTTGATATATTTGTATATATATAATTGTTGCATAATTGTCAAACAAAAGAAAGAAAGTCTAATATATATATATTTAAAAATTTACGTTGCCAGTGCTTATTGACAAAATCACTGGAAAAGCATGTAATTTAGTGAGAACAATGTTTAAGCAAAAATAAACAATATACAATTTTACTTGCATATATCTGTTAATGGATTAACTAAGTGAGATTAGAAAATGAATTTAAATGTTAAAAAAATTCTGAATTAGAATTTCCAGATCGATTTTTTTATTTCGATTAATGCACACGGAAATATGTTTCACATATTGATTATTAGAATGTACGATTTTGCAAATTACATAATGATTTATATCAGTAAAGTATTTCCGTTAGGGTGCATTCTATTAACATTGTTATATTAAATTTTTTTTTATAATCTTATAATAAAGAATTTCAATGAATTCTTTAAACATTTCAATTTTATTATTTTTTTAATGACAATTGATCATTTCAATTAAAACAACCCAAAAAAATTGATAGTGCTTTCTATAAAATAACCATTATTAATATTAATTAATTTTTTAAAAAATTATTATATTTTTGAATTGATTTAGCTTGGACAACTGCTGAACAAACAGAAAATGTAACTGTATAATAAGCTAATAGAATATTTTAGATATCTCCAATTTGTGCAATAATCTATATACTATATCTATAACCAATAGCAATAAAACAATTCGCCCAACTCATCTGTCAAATCTATTTTTAGTATCAATGTTGTACGAGATTCGAAGTGTTATGTACTTTTAACAGGCATGAGTTTTTGTGTTTGTTTTGTGAGATTAATTTATGAAAAATTTTTTTTGGCAAGGTTTAATAAAAGGAACTAATATGGACATTTATTTTTAAGTTTTTTATTGTAACAACAGGAAGTATATTTTTCCGAAAAACTTTCCAATTTATTTGTCTAAGGTGTAAAGTCCTCGATGATTTTATTTTTATTTTTGGCATTTTGTTAGCGATTCCAGGCAGTTGCCCATTTACTATCGCAAACTATCCACATGCGAAGGACGTCGAAATCTCCTTGCAGGACACTTTAATAATGTAAAAGTTTGGCAGAAATGAAATTTGCTGCAAATGAGAACAACAAAAAAATTATGAAAACAAAATAAATTTATCATAAGTATGAATTACTATATTTGCACTATTTATATTAATTTTTATAATAATACTTAATTAATACTTAAAATATATTCTGTAAATAAATTTGCTAAGGGTGCCGTAAATCCTAAAGCCGGCACTGCGTGTGATCATGGTATTATCATGACAGTTCTTGTATATTTTACGTTTAAAAACCCTGTAGAAATAGGTTTTCTATAGTAAAATTGAAGATACATTCCATGTCATCCGAAAATCGTGTTAGGTGAAATATAGAACTCTATTGAGTTCGAAAAACAAGTTTTCATTTAATTTTTAAATAATGAAACGCATGTTTCTAAAAAATATAAATTATCTATGTTTTGTATGTAATTTATCTCACACAAATTATGTTAAATGGAAAGAACGTATCAATAGAAAGCATTATCACTAGTGGTGTATTGGAGCCGGAACTTGACGGAAAGTTGTTCCGGCACCTTTTCCCAGAACCAATCTATGTTCCGGTAGTTTTTTCAATATGGATTGTTTTTGAATTTGTAAAAATTATCAAATCGTTGTCATTATTTTTGCAAATTTAGGTGGTTTCGTAACAAGATCAAAAAGGTTTCAGTGTCCTAAATTAGAAAGTTTAGAAAAATATAGTTGAAAAGCAATTAATACATACGTAAGATGTTTCTCTCTCAATTGTATGTTTCATATTAACAGTTTTAGTGTAATGTATCTACTAAGGCAATTGGTAAGTAATCATTTTCAAATATTTTTGAACAAGTTATACTCCTTATATAGTCAATCTCCGAAAAATCAAAGAGAAATAGAAACATGTGCAACTGCCTTAGGTGTAGAATTTTTAACGTATTGGAAGTATATTTACCGCCAGATGGGTGACCAGCTGCTATATGGCTGTATCAGCAGTTTGGCAGAATTGGTTATCTTTATTTCATTATTTCGAAAAGGCGAGTAAAGAGAACAACCGCACTAAAACTAAACAATCCATGTTCAATGGATTACACTTAAACCTCTTTTTGTGCGATTTTGAAGTTATGCGGTTTTTTTAAATTCAACTTTAAAAAAATAATTACGTATAAACAAGCACTATTTTCATATTTTAACGTGCAAAGATTAGATTTTTGCTTGTTCATTTGAAAATGACCTGTAAAAACATGCACAAACTTGAGTCACACACATGTGCGTAACATGAGGGTCCAAGCGGTTTTGTTTTATTAAAATACGGGCCATTGCTAATAGAATGCGGCCGGCGCTATTCGATATTGAACATCCATGTAAATTTTGTCTCCCACTCTCTTCTATAGTACAAGCACATTGTTCAGTGTGCCCTTGGCAAATTACAAGTTGCGACGTATCACTTCATCTTCCTTGTTTTTCAAGTGAGTTTCTATGTTAGTTTATTATTTGTGCATTAATATTTTTATTTTATAATCTTAATAAATTTTTCTTTAATTTACCCTAATATGGAGAAATAAAATACCAACGAAAAGCGATTTCTTTAGAAAGAAAAATTGAAATTTTAGATTCTTTGCAAAAAGGAGAAAGAATATGCAAGATTAGTAAACATTTCAACTTAGGAGAATCGACTGTAAGAGCAATCAAGAAGAATGAAATTGCAATAAGAAAATCGATCATTGGTGCCACGAAGTTAAGTTCAAAATTACTATTTACTGAATTATTTACAGCTCTATTTACTGAATGGTTTAAAAATTGCTTTTTACCAGAAGGGGAAATATATCTAAGATAAAAAGGTCTTGATTTTAAAGTTTTATTAATCCTTGACAATGCACCTGGTCATGTAAATATAGAACATAACAATGTTCAGATACTTTTTATTCCACCAAATACGACAAGCCTCATTCAGCCATTTATTCAACCATCAAGGAATAATTGCAACTTTTAAAAAATATTACATGAAAAGTACGTATGAAAGTATTTTGAATAAAATAGAAAATGAAACATTACCATTAATCGAGATTTGGAAAAAATTTACAATTCTTGATTGTATTAATCACTTTGCAAACGCTATAAATCAGATAAGGCCGATGACTTTAAATTTATGTTGGAAAGCAATATGGCCTGAATGCGTCACAGGTAACGAAGCTATTGCTAAAATATCAGATGAAATCATAGCTTTAGCGCATTCATTTGGCGGGAAGGGTTTGATACTTTCAACCAAAATGATATAGAAGAATTGCTAACAGATAATGCATTAAATGATGATGAAGTTATTGCTTTAACTATCGACGCTGACGATAAACTAGAAAATAATGACAATGTGGAAGAAGAAAATCCTGTTCCATTTACGGAAAAAATAATTCGATAAGGTCTACAACTCTACAATAACCTAGAAAACATTTTTATTCTTCATGATACAAATTATGAACGAGCTTTGAAGTTTCAACGCGATCTGAACAATTGTATTTCTGGATATAAAGAACTGCATAAACAATTAGTTACTGAATCAAGAAAATCCAAACAAACTTTGATCACTGATTTTGCTGTACATAAAAGCGTGTCAAAACAGAAACGTGGTGAAATTGATGCTGATTTTAATGAAACAGAATCGTTTTGTTATCACTGCTGGCCACGTTATTTACTTTGGAAAATTAAATGCGCACTGCACTATTTAAATTAAATTTAAGAACAATTGAAATAATATAGTAGGCTTTAAAAATTTTTAAATTTTATTCTCAAAACAATAAAATTTCTTTGAAAATATTTGGTTCAGAAATGACCCAAGGGGACATATATGGGTTAATGTATGATGATCTATTCGAGCTATTTATTCTATCAGAAACATGCAAAAAGGAGAAACTTCAATAGTATATGCAGATAAATTTATTCGCCACACAATCAATTATTTAAAAAATCCTCAGAAAGAAAAGAAGTTGTTGGAAGCAACTTGTGCTGTTGAAATAATACAATTATCTTCAATTTCGCTAAAAAGTTAAAATTGATTCAAAGAAATCCATTCTTAACTAGTATTATTAATTATATGAGCAATAGGCTAAACACTTCATCCGAAAATTGTTCTGGTTAAGACGGAATTGCGACTTCTTGGTAATAGGTAGATGTGAGCCCCCGCACAACCCTTAGTTACCGTGCACTGGTTGGCAACCAACTCCTTCTAGCTTAAACTCATGACAGTGATTATTGATTTTAACGTTTTTTTATTGATTTAAAACTGTAATTATTGATTTTAAGTGCAAATTTCTTTTTAAAATAATTAAAATATTGATTTAAATGCCCAATTATGGATAAAAAAGTGCAAATATTGATTTTTAAGTGAAATTTAACTTTTGTGTTTCAGACAATTGAGATATTGTTAAAGAATTGTGAAGTCTTGAACCAACCGAATGGTCATCCAAAATTATTATTATGGGTTGTGTTGAAAAGTAAGTAGAATTTCTCTGACAAAGTTTTAATTTACATTTAGGTAAAACTTTAAATACCTTCAGAGATTACTTAGCTTTTGGTGATCGTAACATTTTAGAAGACTTGGTAACTTTATAAAAATATTCCAACATTATAGCTTGGAGTTCTTCATAAAGCGAGCGTGGATTCAGTAGCATGAATTTAATCATAACGGAAAGAAGATCACGTATTTTAATAGATCACATTGTGAATTTATTGTTTATAAAACTTCATGGAACACCCTGAAAATCGTGGAATCCAATTTTATACGTAAAACCTGGTTGCATTCTCATCGATCTGCTACTGACGAACAAACAAAAAGAGCAGAGGCAAATAATGAAATTTTATTTAAATTTTATAATATACAACATAATAACATCTTTTTCTTTTTTAGAATTTTTTTCTTGTGTTTGTTAATATTTTGAATTTTACTGAGTATGAATAAAAAATTATATTTTGTTTTTATTGAGAATAGCTTATATTTTATTATAAAGAACATTTTTTTTCAAGTCTAATTGTTTCGATTTTTTATTTAAGCATTTTAAGCTTGGCGTACAAATTTCAAAATATCCTCAAAATAAATACTAAAAACATGTAAGATAAAAAACAACTTTATATTGATTTGCTTGTAGATTTTTTTGAAATAAAGTTTGGAATTTAATATCAACTAGTTGATATGGATGTGCTAATTTTGAGAAACCAAACTGATAATATGGCGACCACGATGGCCAACGTTATCAAGGCACCTGAAAACTTCGAAATGGGAGCTGATATCGAATATTTCATCAAAGAAACAGAGGGATTCTTCGAACTAATATTAATTGCTGATGATTTCGAAGGAAGATTTATAAAAGCTTTCTTATCTACAGAGGCAATCAGGACATATTACTGCACCGACGAGAAGCAGAGTTATATGGTCAGATTGAGATCAGCTTTCAGAAAACCAATGAATTTGATGTAATACTTAAATGAAGCACTGGAATACAGACAAGATGAAGATTCTGTCGATGATTTTTATGATAAAATTGAGAAATTTGCGAGAATTCTGAAACATGAATTAAATGAAGAAGAGCTACAAAAATTTTTTATATTGAATGCGGTGGGAGATCAAGATTTAAAAGAAGATTTATTGTTGAACAAATATAAATCGGTATTGGAAATGAAAAAGAGAATTAAAATGCACGATAATGTAAATAAAGAATTAAATCGAAACAATAGCTAGATGGCAGTTATGGGAACAGATAGAAGATACGCAGATGTAGTCAGAAAAACCTCAAATATTCCTGCACAACCAATACAACAACGATTCAACTACGTTCCGAACAGATACAAAGTCAGTGAATTCAGACAAAACAGAGAATACACGAAGAAAAAATACAATTTCAACCAAAAAGTTGTACAGAGTAATTGCCTACCAAAATTCAAATTCTGGGCATGTTTTGAAGAGGGTCATAGGAGAACAGAATGTTCGAATGTGAAATGTCACCATTGTCAAAAAGCAGGAGATTTTTAACACCAATGCTTTCAGAGAACTGAAAAATGATAGACGTGAGAGAAAATGACCAAGAATATGCACGAGCGAAGTTCAAAGTTAATGATCAAAAAACCCAAGATCGACAATATCATAGAACAGTTGCAGGAGTGGCTCAATAAAAAGAAGAATATGTAAACAAATACTCAAATGGATATGCTCCAGCGGGAGAAGAAAGGATTTGAGCACTGCAGTAAGCATGAATTAACAATTGTATAAGGAATATTAATACAAAAACATTCAATGAATATTAAATACTTTTAAATTACAAATATTCCTAAATATTCATTTTACAATCAAGCAATTTCATCATTCCATAATTTAACTTTAAGCTTATATATGTTCTTTTTAAATTTATTATTATAATTTTATTAAAGCGCGTTTCATATTTTTACACGAGAATCAACCCTTTTATTTAATTATTCTCAGAACCACAATCAACATGAGCATGTAAATAAAAAATATTTAAAAGTTTTATTCAGATTTTAACAAGATTTTCAAAACACATTATAAAATGTATTAATTTTTCTAGTTTTAGAAAATATTGTCCAGTGGAACTGAGTGTAGTGTTTGATAGTGCACTTAAGCACAAACTCCCCAACACATAGACATATTTTTAAGTATATAGATACTTACAAGACAATGATTTTGAAATCATATTAGACTAAATAAAGCGTATATAAAAGGGAGGCGGTTGTTATAGGATCTAGTAACTTGAAATTTGTGTAAAAAATGAGTTGAGTGTTCAAGTTATAGTAAAATTTACACATACATATCGTCTAATTCCATCGATTTTTTAGCAATCTTTTAAGAATTTAATTAAATTTTTAACAAATATAATCATTCTTTTGAGACGGATTAGAAATAATAAGTGACAAATTAAAACATAAAGATTTATGGGGTCTCATAGTACCAAATGAAAAAAATAAATTAAACTCAATTAATCATTTAAATTTAGAAAACAAAATTCGTCGTTTAGTAGAAAAATAATCAACATTTGACAAGTAACATATCAATAGAAATTTAGTATTAAATCGGGTTGATCTTTTAAAGAACACTTGGAGAAAAAGAGAAATAAACTGCAATTATGATTGAGTTATTTATGAATGTTTTATTTAGATTTTATTTTTTTGATAGAATATAATATAAAAAGAGACAAGCTAAAGCGAAAAGGATAGATTGAACATAGATAGAAAATCAAATATCGAGTGATTGAAGGTAATTCCATTTAGGAAGAATTATCTAAAAGTGAAAGTTAAAAAAATAAGTTTCATGAAGAATTCTTTCTTTGTGTTGTAGTTGAATTAAAATTTTTGTCGAATTAATAAAGTTTCCAAATTGTTAGATTTAAGTCATTAAATAAAGAAAAGTGTGTTAGTTGCAATGTCTACAGATGTCATTGATCTCGAAACTCCAAATGATTCTAATATTAGACAAGACCTACAATCCTAGTTACTTACCTTTACCTTCAGATTGGAGCTGTGTAACTTGAGGAAGAAGTAATGGCCAGATAAGATTTTTTATTTTACAAATTCTCCTTACTGAACTCTTTAATATAGATAGAAGAATTTACATCATCATCATAATTACCTTTTTCTTTCTATGACGATGATAAACACATATTTCGAAAATTCCTTCCTCCTAAAAAAAATCCTTTGATTGTTCAAGGGACATTATAACGTTAATACAACAACAAAAACAACAACAACAATATTAAAATTTTATAATAATAATAAATAAATAAATTATTATTATTATTATTATTATTATTATTATTATTATTATTATTATTATTATTATTATTATTATTATTATATGAGTGATAATTTAGCGTGAATTGTTGAAAAATTAATGTAGGAAGTTAATAATTTACAATATTTCATAGGAGTTTATAGCAAATAAAATTTTTGCGATTAATTAATTAAAATTTAATTTTTTTGTTTAATTTGTTTTTGTAAATATTTTGGATTTAGCTTTTAATCAATTAATAGGATATTGAAAATAGAATTCTCACATTTAAGATAGATGTAAATTATTAAAAAATATAATTCCATCGTTTGCTTGTGAATTCCAATTTTGTTTAAATATTTCGGTGCTTTTGTCCTCAGCTAACTATTTTTCCCGTTACAAATTGACACAATTATGGAGGTGAAAAATTTACGGAAAGTTGAATAAATATTTTTCATGAACAAATAAAATACTAACTTTTATTTATTGTCTGAAATGTTATTTGATGCAATCAACAAACATTTTTCAACAATTTTTTTATGAACAGGACCGTGACACGCGGCGCAAAACTAGACGAGTGCAAATTTCAAGAAAGCATTTTATATCATAATTATTATTTGTTTGAATATTTAGATTATATTTTAAAGACTTTAAAGAATTGTTATATCATTTTAATTTGGTAATATTAATTTACTTATTGTTATTGTTATTAATTTAAGAGGATTAATTCTAAGTGCTATAAACTCATAGTTGTAGAAATAATTAGTCTGTTCATATTTGTTGTCGTTAGCTTCTTTTGCTGGTGGATCATCAACAAAATTAGAACAACTTTTACAATTCTCTTTGTATACTTCTTGGATCGAAATAAGTAAGAAAAGAAAGAGCTGAATGAATATTTAAATGAGAAAAAATCGCTGATTGGAAAAGGAATCGTGACTGAAAGTCAAGTTTTTCTCGGATCTGATATACTAATATTGAACTTATTATTGTCAACGAAGAGTTGCTTGTTGATAAAAACAATTAAATATCTTACATCAAACTCCGAAACATTTGTCCTTTTTTACAAAAATAGATTGTTTGCATGGATAATTATTTGCTCCTATTGCTCTTTTGATTAATTTAAAATTACATTTGATGTAACTTTTATCAATCTGTAAAAATCAGAAATTAGATTTTATTATAAACATAACTGAAATATTATCACATCTAAGAAAAAATTATTGTTGTAAACTATTTTTAAAAAGAAATAACTGTCCGATGTATATAGTGTTATAAAACATTTTTATATTTCATGCAAACATTTTTTTAAACTTTTTTTTCAAAAAATCAAATAATTAACGCACGTGAATTAAGTGAGTTAAGTCGATAAACATTTTTATGACATTTTTATTTTCTTAAGAGTTGATGATTTGAAAACATTATAAAAGTATTCATAAATATTCATAATTTCCCTTTAAAACTAAAAATTAGGATGCTATTTTGTGTATTTTATTTTATTATAGAAAGTTCATAAACTTTGATTGTGTGTATTTTTCTTCTCGTCTAAAATTTCTCTATCCTCCTATACTGTTAAGTCCTATTTAATGCCAATTTTGATAATGATGCACACACTTATTATAGGTTAATTTTTTGATTTACTATTAAAGGTTTTTTGTTGAATTCGGTAAAGAACTAAAGTGAATTAGCTGATCAAATCAACTCGTATAAATAACAAATCCATTTGCAACCAAATGGATTCGGAATATTTATTTAGTGTTTCATTATTAGTATTTTGTTTGGATTTAACTTATCTTGTAACCTAATTTTTCGAGAATCTTTATTTGAATTCGAAACAACAAGGTATTTTTAAGAGGTTAATTTTTCATATTTGCTTGTACTATTGTGGTAAACTTTAAGAAAATTTTCATCTGTTTTATTTACTTATTCCGAGTTGGTGTATTTTAGGACTAGTCATGGTAATGAGAAATATCTGAGAACGGTTAGAATGACCGATATCTTGCTTAACATTGCACCGACATTTTTTGGGCCTACACAATTTATTTGATAATAGTTATGTAGCATTTGTATGAAAAAATGTCATTGAAACATTGTTCATAAATTTATTTATTTAAAAGATTACCCGAAACAACTTTATATTCGTGGTACTTTTTTGAGTTAGGTGCTTTGTATTCCCCACTTCAAACCTAACATCCACACAACCAAAGAATATATATATATATATATATATATATATATATATATATATATATATATATATGCGTGTTTGTGTGGATTTGGTTTCTTAATTATATTACCAAGCCATTATCATAATTTTTTTTATTTTTATTTCATATACAAATTTTTAGATGTCTTATAAGATTATAACGCATATTTTTGAAATAATTTTAGTTTTATTTATTACTTGCTTTTCAATTCTTTCGTTTTTTAGAATATACATATTGAAAATTTTACATATATCCAAAATATTTAAAATCCACAATTTTTATAATAATTTATCACTATTTTTTTTAAATTATTAACTTAATTATTATTATCAAAAATTCACTTTGAATTAATGTCTTTGTTATTTTTATTTAATATTACGCATTATTTAATATTACGCATTTTTTAATATTACTAATGAAGATGAAATGAATAAAAATAGCTGCGTAAATTTTAATACAAAATATTTCATTTTCAATTTCAATTAAACAATGGCTGTTTTAGTCATTTATTCGGAAATGTTAAAAATACATTCCCCTTATTGCACATTTATAATGTTAAATTTAATCGAAATCAACAATAAATAACTGAATAAAAGTAATGCATTTTGAATTAATTTAAGGATACAATTGAAACAAAAGAAGGTGAATACAAGATTAAAAATACAATACAAGACGTTCTAGTTTCGGTATTATTAAATTTCAAGAGAATAATTTGCTAAAAATAAATATAGTAATAAATAATAATAATAATAATAATAATAAAAATAATAATAATAATAATAATAATAATAATAATAATAATAATAATAATAATAATAAATTTTAAATATACCTAATAAAATATTTCATTTTAATTGTTTTAAGATAAAATATATTATCATGACGTTAAATATTTATATAGCAATGCGACTAATTAGGTCTGTAATAGATTGAGCAAGTACAGATAATACTGATAAAAATTATACTTTCATTATGCTATTAGAATATAAGTTGATCTAAAATTGATATGATATTAAAACTAATAAATAAATAATTCAGTGACAATTTTTCATGTTCTTAGTGATATTTAAAATATTTTCTTATAGTTTGAATATGTCTAGGAAATACATGAAATTTATTTGATAAAATTGTTTTAATCTTAGTCCTTAAATATATATCTGATTATTATATTTTTTATATAAAACTGTTTCATAAAATTTTACAATAATAAATGTGTTGATAAAGTGAATAAAATAAAAATTTGCAATATTATAAAATATTAATTTAAAAATGTATTTAATAATATTAATTAATTAAGAATCACAATTAAAAGAATCACACAGCATAGAATGTGCCAATTCAATATTTATATTATACTACAATATATTTCAACAGACTCCTATCATTGTCAGGTAGATTCGAGCTTTAAAAACATCGGTTTAAACTGATTTATTGAAACAAATTTCATTAATCTCTTATATCTCAAAAAAAAATTTAATTTTAGAAATATGAAAAAAATAATATTATTGAAAAAGTAAAAATTAAAACATTTTTTTAATGTTTGAAATTGCTTTAAATTGATATCAAATAATTCATTTGGAATAAGTGACAAAAAATGAGTTATTATTGAAATTGTAAATTGAAAACATAAAACATTTATAATAAATAAATCCGGTTTTTTAGTCCAAATCGTAAAGAACAGAAACACAACGATTAACATGAATTTATTTCGTTTATTTGATTACCATTCCTTTAATCGGACAACTAGATGTTGGGGTTGTCGGTGAATTTAAATAGGATGTATTGTCAATCTGACTCGAAGTGTGCTTTTAAACAACAGTAATGAACTCCAAACGATAAAAACTTTATTGATTAACACACTTTATCTTTTTCACAATTTTGGCTTTGTCTCTTTCCAACTTTCTTTATTATTTTAGTTCTCGTATCGCATAATTTTTGCTTCAAACTTCCTTTATCCTTGATTCCAACTGCTCTTTCAATAATTTTCCGTAATTTTCTCCTTTGAATTCTTAATCAAAGTTTTCTGTTATCTCCTGGATTCCAGTTGGGGCTTCTTTTTTATATTCCGTCACCTAATAATACTTCCTTATATCAAATAGAATTTGCAATATCTTTTACCGCTAATTCCGTTTGAGCCTCAATAATCACTGGCAGCTGTCCAGATAAATAATTTTTTAGAGATGCTCTTTCCCGGATTCCCAAACCACATTCCTTCCCTAATCTTGATAGGGCTTTCGAGATAACGTGCAAATTTTGCTTTTGTTTTTGTTTTCCTAAATTTGCACTCGTTAATTATAAATGATTTTATAAATGACCTTTTATTCAATTGTCTGTTTTTATAGATTTTCACTTATTCCCTTCCCGTTATTCGACATTTCTTTTTCATTCCCTTTTTATTAAGTTCCAGAACCACATCTTAATCACTTATTATTGTTTCCCAAAATCATTTTACATGTTTATTAATTATTTTATTCTATTATTTAGGTATCCTCAACATAAATAAAAATCAAAACATATACAAAAATATTAACTAGTTAAAACAAAGATAACTAAAACAAAGCGATGTACTATGGAAAAATATATAAAGCCTACGTTTCGAAATAAATAATGCAATTCCAATAACAATGAAATCCATCTCTATTATAGTGTCACGACAAACTAAGAACGGGTATAAGATTTCTTTTGGGGGGGTGACCACTTGAAAATATATATGTTAGTGTACATATATGTATATTTTATTTGTTGATAAAAGAAACCATTTTGTACAATAATCTTAACGTTTCTAATTTAATATGGTTTAATATGTAGTTGATAAAAGCTAATTGAGATATTGTGGGGGAACATGTCCTCACTCAATATTAAAATGGTTTCCTATAAAGTTGAGGCTAAATAACCAGATTGCTGAACAAACTTTTTAAATATTTCCAATACTTAAGAAAGCTGGTATTTTAATACCAATGCGTCTTTGTTTATGACTATCGCGAGACTTCCCAAGATTTGATTGATGTTTTGAAGAAAAGCATATTCATCAAGAGTTGTCAAGCTTTTGGGAATTAATATGTTGATGTCAAAAATGTTGTCAATTCTTATGAAAAGCGATCTACAATGTACATTAAAATATTGTTGAGCATTGGGAAAAATATTATCATCTAGTCTTCAAGGCCAAAGTTAGGAACGCTACTAAGACCGTTTTGTCGTTTTGTTCATTTTTTTAATTTCCTTAATTGACTGAACCTCTTTCACAGATCTTTTTCCTCCGAAATCATTGCCGAACATCCATCCGTCGCAACATCAACACAATCAACAACATTCAAATCAAACATTTTCAGCGTTTTTAAAAATAATTGCCCTAAACTTTTCTCGGCTACTTTAGGCTTTTGTCTAGCTTCTCAATTTGGAAAAATAGGCTTATGAACATTTATAAAGTCCATAAAGTCTTCATATTTTTTTTTCATGAACAAACATTAACACCAAAGATAACTGCTAACAACTACACATCTGTTTTCTCATCAAATATAACTGAATAATATTGAAATTTCCTGACATGAGTCAAAATATCGTTTCTAATTATTTCTCCTATGGTTTTAATTAGATCGTTTTGTGTAGTATTACTGATATATGTAGCATTCGAAACGGCTCCCTTGAAATCATTCTAGTTCAGGCAGTTAAACTAATTAGAAAATCTTTCCATAATTCTTTTACTTTAAATATATTTTATTGCACAGAAAAATGCCAATTTTTCGCTGCAATAAATATGGAACCAACTTTAAGTCTGAAATAACCAAAAAAAACAAAAATACGAGTTATGGAATTAAAACAAACCCTGTCTATGAGAGTGCAATAAAATAACGATTTTTTTATGTTAAAGTCGTCTGGTGCATCTAAACTTTGTATTTTGAGTAATAAAAATTTACTGTAATATATATTGATTGTTTTGTACATTGTGTGCTTTCTGGTGAGTAATATGTACAGTCATGTACACAAAAATAAGTACGATTGTCATATTTTGAATAATTTTAAGTTTCAAAAAAGACTTCAGTATCTTCTTGAAGGAGAGCGATTGCATCTCCCCACCTCTTGGATCCGTGCTTTTGACAAACGGTTGCCTACATTATAAACTTACTTCACTGTTGTATTCCTAAAAGCTAATTAATAGTGTTATGCATTAAGCTATGCAAATATGCACAATACTAACAAACAGATCGTATTGAGAATTGAAGGTTTACCTCTGGAGTATCACACCAAGGTACGTGGATGAATTGAGAAATCATTCGGAAAAGTTTAATGAATTGAAATGTAAAATAACAGTATTATTAAAAAAAACTTTGTCGCTTGTTGATAATTGGGACACTCTCATGAGACCTTGACCATTTGCAATTAATTTATAAATGTATTTTCATTCCATTAAGTATTGCACTATAATTTTGTTAAATAGAGTTGGCAGGATTTACATTATTGAGAAAATTTCGGGCCTGATTTATGACGTTTTTTTGATATTTATTAAAAAACCCAAAAAGGGAAATCACAGTTCCTTTTAGAATTTTATGAAACCACCAATTTTTAAAAACCACGAATTTGGAAACTGATTAAAAGGAAAATAATTTTTAATGTTTTCAGTAAGTAAGGGTCTCACAAAAGTTTAAATAAATAAGGGTTCCTCAGTAAAAATCGTTTGGGAAACACTAGTCTAGCAATAAAATATTAAATTAAAAAAATGAAAATAAAAAAATATTTTTATAGATATAAATATGTGTATTGCTGACAATCGCTGTTTTTCTATATTGTCAGTTGCGAAAGATCATTTAGCAAATTAAAATTGATACTTTCATATTTAAGAGTTTCAATGGGCAAAAGTCGATTATGTGATCTTGCTTTACTTAGCATATAACGAGAAATGACCGAAGAAATTGACTTTGATAATATAATTAAACAATTAGCGTCAGCTAAAGCAAGAAAGATAACTTGTGATTTTTTTTACCCAATTCTAAAGTAGTTTTTTAGAAAATAAAACTTAAGTAACCTATCGTCGGAGAGGGGCGCAAGATCGGTGTTTGCCATAGGCGCCATTTACCCTAGGTACGCCACTGGTCTAGCAAATAGATTTGTGAAAAATTAAAAATAGAGGAAATTGTACCAAGCAAAATTGTTTCAATAACCAAAAAATCACTAGTGCAAAGTGATAAAGTTTCTCACTGATGGTTATGTATTTTTTCATTATACGTTTTTATTATAAATTATTCCGTTTACATATCGTTTTCATGTAATTTATTAAAATTTTTATGGGTTTTTGTTTATATTTTTATTACCTTTTTACACATCGATGAAGTGTAAGAAAAACAGAGTATTATTCATAGGCATCACAAAAACAAAAAAAACTGGTCAACAAATTGAGCTTTGTGTGAAAGCATTTTATGGTCTACCAGTTTATGATTAAACACATTTCGTTCTTTCATTTTATGTGGATCTTCGTTTATTTGGTCCAACCCCTTAATTGAACTCAAATGTTTTAGGCCTGATTTTTCCAGACTAATTGTAATTTGATTGTATCAGAAAATTATAGCTGACATTAATATTATTTATTAAACTTTAAATTTAATTTAGAATTATATATTTATTTCTCTATTTATAGTAATTTACTAAAAGAATGGCGTCATATACATTTTTAGACATCATAATAGCAAGAATCAAAAAAATTTATTTTATACAATTATATACCATTGACATAGCAAAACCTTCCTCACGTTATAGAAAGACCTTTTAAGTAATATTTATTAATAATAATAATAATAATAATAATTATGATAATAATAATAATAATAATAATAATATATGAACTTTTTTTGATTTTCACTGCTGATTTCTTTTCAATTTCCAATGACATAAATGAATTGTTTTTGACTATGAATAATAAATTTCAAAATACCACCAAAAGTCCCTTATTTTTTTCGAACAAACAAAAATTAATTAATGTTAATTAAAAATTCCCAAAAAATAATTGTTTCAAAATTCCAATTATTTATAATAAAGATATCGATGTTTTTTTGATATTCACTAATTTCATTGATTAGCGTAATTATTTATGATTATGAGAAAAGAACATACGTAATTTCAGTAATGGAACCGAACAGGCTGACATTGTTGGGTTACAAGGTTTATTTACTAAGGCCTCGATTGGTGTTGTCATAGTAATACAAAAATGGCATACAAAAATAAATGATTGTGTAATCCGTCGCTAAGTGACATTGAAATTGTACCAAATGGGTGGAACGCTACCTAAAGGTGAACATAATTGCTTGTACTGCTAAAGCCATGGCTTGGTTGTGGGTCCATGGACTGTTGTAAGAAGACCTGTGTAAAATTTCCTGTTCTTTTGTGTTCCTATCGTTTGTTCACTCTTAACAAGAGAATTAAAAGGTTATTAAATTTAAATTAAACCAAAATAGGTAGAGCAAGTAATTATTAAAAAAAAATTTATTTCATTTTTAATACGTTAAAATGGTGTACATGTATTTTTGCATTCTTATTCAATTTATGATTTAGTCAGGTTTATTATTTTGCTTTTTCAGCTGGCCCAGTATTCTGGCTTCCTTCTGATGATGGGATTGAATACTCTCCATCCTTCCTGGTTTACTTCTTTTATACTGCCATGGATGATTGTTAAAAACCAGTGTATTGGCCCTGCCATATTTTCTATCCAAATGTAAAATCTCCATGTAAATAGTCTTAGGGAGGATTTCTTGGATAAATCAATCGTCCACGATTCATTGTCTTTGTCCGGCTTCCAATTTCCTTAATTAGACCTTAAGAGATCGAATTTTTATTTGATCTTGAATCGGCTGCTCTTTCAGGACCACATTTGCTTGGTGAAGCTTCTTCAATTAATCCGGCTTGAACCAGGTTGCTTCCATTGTCTGGCACATCATTTTGAAAACAGTCATTCAATTTTTTCACTAAACAACATTTTTATATAAAAGTAATTATTTCTCTTCTATTTACTCTCATTTTAAAAAAGCATTTATTGATAAACCATAATAAATATAAGTTAATTATATATGATAAAATTTTTTGAAATAATTAATAATAATAATAATGATGATAATGATGATAATAATAATAATAATAATAATAATAAAAAAAAAAAAAAAAAAAAAAAATAATAATAAAATAATAATAATAAAATAATAATAATAATAATAATAATAATAATAATAATAATAATAATAATAATAATAATAATAATAATAATAATAATAATAATAATAATAATAATAATAATAATAATAATAATAATAATAATAATAATAATAATAATAATAATAATAATAATAATAATAATAATAATAATAATAATAATAATAATAATAATAATAATAATAATAATAATAATAATAATAATAATAATAATAATAATAATCAATATACGATACATCCAGTACAATTCTCAATAGAATACTAGTTTCGAGCTAATGGCTCTCATCAGTACTTTGCGGAAGGCTCTCAGATTTCTATTCGCGCCAGGTAAGTGTATAAACAGTGTCAATAAATACTAATATTCAACTGATTAATTCTCTTAAAACTTTCTTAAAATAATTCATTTGGATCACTTTTGGCATATTTAACTCTGATAATTATCCACACTTTAAAATTTCGAACAAATCAAAATTCAGCAAAAAAATTTTAAATGACTGATTTTATTCAGTTTTAAAATGTTAAAGGTTTTATTTTAAAATATTTTTATTTTAAATATGTTTAAGTTTTTATAAAAATGTATTATTTAGATTTATTCATTTTTAAATGTTGGTAAATTAAATTTTAAATAAAATTTTAAATAATAATAATAATAATAATAATCCAAACATCCGGCTATACGTAAAATAATTACATGACATCTTTTTTGACACAGAACTGTAGCAAGGGAAATAAAATAGAAAGGAAATGGTGATGCTAAGTTGATATTAAACAATATTTTAATTCAAAAGGAATAATTATTTATATTTTGTCCGGTCCACTATATGCTTCTGGTAAATATTATCTCAATTTTATTTTTGTTAGTCATTTTTTTATATAAAATAATTTATTTAAAAGTAGAAAATCTAATAAAAGCACTACTTATTAAATTATATTATTTGAAGATTCTATGCCAATTTATTATTGACATTTACCTCGAAAATATTTTATTTACACTTTGTAACATTTGCTTATATTGATTTTGTAAATTCTTATATTGGTCGTAATATTTTTGCATTTGTCATTCTTTCAATATTGATTTTAACTTATAATTTGTTTTATTAAAATATTTTTACATTTGTATTAACGCCTGATTTTATCTGTCTTTTAGCATAATTTTATTATTAAAATTCATTACTAAGTGATAAAAGTCTTTAAAATAATGTAATTCAGTAAATTATTTTAAGTGATTAATAAATTTAATTAATATTATTAATAGTTGAATAAATAACAATTAATTTAAATTAAAACTCACGTTTTACAATATATTTCGACCGAATCTTAGTAATCATTAGGTATAAAACTCACTAAAATAATTTATATATATATATATATATTTTAATTTAATATTAACTTAAAAATTTATATTTCACTTAAAATAGATTTAATACTATAAAAAGAAAATATTTGCACAATGGAAAATTGCCAGACACCAAAGAAAATATGCTTCAGAAAAAACGTTGTCTACTGCACCATGTGTAATGCATGCAAAGAAATATACATTGGAAGTACACTCAGGAACCTATACATGAAATATATATTTCTACCCCGACACTTGTTTACACTAGTTTGAACCAGCGGGCTCCTACTTTTAAACTTGATTTAATTAAACTATTTGGTGTGTGTATATATTAAATTAAACTATATAGTATTTGACTTATCAATCAAATTTTGACACCATGAAAATTCCACCATGTTTTTTAATCATCGCTACAATGTTTTTTTCACCTGACATGTCATCGTCATCAGTGCTTTGTTTATTCTTCCGTCTTCAGTGTAGATTTTGTTTATAAATGAAGTTTCCATATTATTGATTTTCATTTAGTTTACTCCAAACCTTTCCATGGTAAACATTCCGCGTATGAATTTGGTCTTAGTCTTATTTACAATCACCACAAAAATAATTTTGGTCACCTTATTTCCCACTGCTGGTATAGTCATAAATTCCATTGATTCTTCACATTCAGTTGAAAATACTCCGTATAATAGTATAGTAATACGTTGAAGGTCTATTGCTGATGCTCCAGAATCCCATATCATATCTACTTCTGCATTATATTACCTAATGATAACTTCATAACAATTCTGAGAAAAACTAAAATTTCCATAATTGTAAATAAAACAAAATTTTGATAGATAGTTAAAAACAATAAAAGATAAAGGAAATTGAAAAAAGATCAATGTTGAAAAAAATAAGGTTTTACGGTTTTTGATTTATTTTCTGTCAGCACGAGTGTTACAGTTTTTTACAACTTTTTCCCATATAGAGATTGTTTAAATTATTGTAAATAAAAATAAAATGCATTCAACAATTTGTGTTCTAATTTTTTTTATTTTGTTTAAATCTACAATATCCAGAAAAATACAATGGGAAATTTAAAATTTAAAATAGCCTTACAAAGTAAACACTGCGTGAGATTTAACTTAATAAATTTTAAAATTCCCGCTCACCTGTTGAGGTTATATTTATTGCCTTTGGTTGCACTCTAGTGGCTTGCCACGGGTCGCTGAATCACGGTAAAATATCAAACACTATAATAATATTTGATTTTCGTCATTTAATCTAATATCATTTGTACTGATTGTAATTTATTAGATTTGTATTGTAAAAAAGTAGAAAATAAAAAATATTATTTAAAATAATTAAATTTTAATGAAAATTATTTGAAAGAAAATAAGGCGAAGGAAAAAACAATACGTATGAAAGATAACGTGATTCTTTTGTTTTCTATCTGAAAATCTTAATAATTAAATTTAAATAAAATAATTTTAATGTCGAATTACAACAAAATTAATCAAGCTTTAAAGTACAACCTAAAATTATTTCTCTTATACTTAAATTCATAAAACCTATTTCGAGAAGTATAAAGATCAGTATCAGTTGGTTTTCTTTTAATCTCGATGACTTTCTCTTCGTTTCACATGTGAATACAATGTTTTTATGTGAACTGTAAATAAAATGCTAAAACGGATCTACGTACATCTAATTTTTAATTTCAAAAAAGGTATCATCCATATATCGTAAATAAAACAATGGTTTTCTCAAATTGGAAAGAACCAACTTCTTTTTCTAAACTAGTCAAAATTATTGATGCCATCGTTGATGCTAAAGAGGAAAATGCAGCGACACTATTCATTATAGAAAAGAAAATAGATATTAAAAATTATAGATTCCAGAAGTTTACAAAATGCTCTTTCATCCAAAAATGAAACCCAAACGGTTTTTATTCCACAACACGCAACATAAGTTAATTATATCGACCAATGATACATTAGTAAGCAAACTACAAACATCAAAAGAAAGCATAATCTCATTCATACTTTGTTTGTTGAACTTGGCAATGCAGGAAACGAGCTCAAACTCTGATCTCATCAAATGATTTAATCAACCTTTAACCAAATCATTCAGCATCTTTTGCAGGAACTCTTTGTAAGAAGATTAAAATAACAATATGTCTGAAGAAATTATTAATGACAGGCAGACAATATATATATATATATATATATACTAAATGTGTGTCTACAGCACATGCCTCGTTGGGATAAATAATAAACAATGACGCAATCCGAGGACCCAGACAATCAAAATAATCAATCAAGGATGTAGGCAATCATAAAGATTAATTATAAGGGACAGGAAAATCACATATTCTAATAAAATTACATCACACTCTTCAATCTTACGTGAAGGTAATCTTTCTTATCCGTTTTTTAATTTCAAAAACCGAGGACCCCTTAACACATCATTCTCCCTTTGTTTCTTTAATTTTCTAATCAATTTTTATTTCCTTCTAGTAGATTTATTGTTTTTCTTTTGATTTGATTTGTTTTACTATATAACATTACATTTTTAATTGCATTCGTTAGTTACCGATAAGTGAAACGGAATAAAAAGAGTATGAAAATAATACAAGTTAAAAATTAAATTAATAAATAAAAAATGTTAAATTCGATATATAAAAATTAGAAAATTAACATTTCATATTTCATATTTGGAAATGTTTAATTAATATAATCAAATTTTAAAAGGAAGTAAAAATTTTAAATTTAAATTTAAACCAATCAAAAAACAAAATAGTAAATTTTAATGAAAATCAGAATGTATTTTTGGTACATTCACATTGAATATAACAATTCTGCAAGAAACTGAAGAGGATTTTTTAATAATCGAAACTTTTTTCAACAATATAATTATTACTTCGCAGTAAAAGGTTATTTTGTCATTCACTTATCTGTTATATTAATTTATCCTGCTACCAAAGAATCACCGTTTTATACTTATACGTTATTTTTATTCTTATTATATCATCGTACTTCTACTACAGACTCCACAGCACACTTATCCAAATTTTCAAACCAAAGAAATATTTAAATAAATCAAATTTTACGCGTAAAACCAAAAAGAAAAAATGTCAATTTAAAATTGTCAAAATCTACTGCCATTCATTTTGACAGTTTTGTCTGAAATTAAAAATCCTGATGTCTATTTGTGTAAAAACGGCTAGATTTATCACAACTAACAGACTGGAACTTATGGACTTCACCCGATCACTAGTGGAGATAAACCAAACAATAAAACAAATAAATGCTTTTATAAAAATAAACTGATTTAATCCCACAACATCCATTTGTTAATGAATATTTATAAATTTTATATCAAATTACTAAGTACAATAAAATAGTTTAGAAGTGCAATTCTCCGAATTAATATAATAAAATATATATTACATTATTGTACTTAGTAATTTGATATTTGTAAATGGGTTCAGTTTCCACCAGAAAAGACGAGAGAGGTCAAGATTCTTTATCATTATTTCTATTATTAAAAATTATATATAATTGAAATTTTTATTTTAATCAACTTTGACAAATAAAAAAACTGCATAATTTTGCCTAATTTTGCGTTAATATTTTGTAGAACTCGTAATAATTTTAGAAAAAAATATTTATTTCCATTTAAATATTTTCAATAGTTTCTAATTATAAGATAAAGTTTTAGTAGATAGTTTAAAAAAATGAAATAGAAAAAATATCAATGCTGAAAAAGATAAAGTTAGTTTTTTCATCGGTAAATTGAATTTTTTAAAATTTGTTTAAATTATTGTAAATAAAAATAAAATGCATTCAAAAATTTGTGTTTTAATTTTTTTATATTGTTTAAATCTACAATAGTTTAAAATACAATGAGAAATTTAAAATTTAAAATAATCTCATCTTACAAAGTAAAAATTGCGTGAGATTTAACCTAATGAATTTTAAAATTTCCGCTCACCTGTTTGGGGTTGTGTTTATTGCCTTTGGTTGCACTCTAGTGGCTTGCCACGGGTCGCTGAATCACGGGAAAATATCAAACATTGTAATAATGTTGGATTTTCGTCATTTATACTTGTTGGAATTTATCTGGTATCTGTCAGATATGAACTGTAAAAAGGTAAAACTCTTTTCAATCATCTGTAGATTCTATGCACAGAGTACTTATTACATACCAAAGCGCTAAAGTCTTATTCTAGTGAGTGTAAAAACCAATTAGTCAAAAGTTGCATATCTATCGTATCTGGCGCCTGGGGCAAGATGTAAAATTGCACTATCACCTAATTTTATAATTCAAAATGAATAACTAAATGACTATAGGCCGTTTATAGAAAGGTTAGTTTGTCTAGAAGTCGAATAATCATGCATAAAATGATTATTAATCACTGATATGAATCCGAACTCAATTTTGAAGCTTTCAATGCCTTACTCGATTTGCTGTCCATATTGAACACAAGCCGTTTTTATTTAGTGAAAATGTTGTTCATTGTTTATGATTCAATATTTATTTAAATCGTCGAGAATGTATAAAACCTCTTTCTGGTTAGAGAGTCTTTACATTCATAGAGTTGACACAGTCCTCCCAAAGTTATATTTCCGTTTGAAATTATTTAGAGGTAGTTTTCATCATTGCCTCTTATTGCCTCACTTGGTATACGAATGTTTTGGACCTTAGAGAATAAATAAATAAATATCGGTAAATTTAGTTAATTTCTTAAGACGCATTTATCCTACTGAAAATATATTCTGGGACCAAAATTATGAATTACAAAAATTGTAGAAATAATATTAAACCACCTTCAAAAAAAATAATAAATCCACGATATTTTAGAGCATGTGACACTAATTGTTTTTACATACAATAAACATTTCAATTTACTAAAACAAATCATATTTTTATTTTCAATAACAATATTTGTATACGTATCACCTGTTGGCATTGTATTTTCGTCTAAAAATATCCAATTTTCATTAGTGCTGAAATGCGTCAACGGCCATGTGCAACAACTAGTCAACAAATCGTTTCGGTTCATGAATTAATTGTTTAAACAGTCTGAAATATTTTTACAATGAAGAAAAAGTTGGAATCATCTTTTTAAAATAACTAATAATAATAGTTATTAGCAGTTTGATTTCGTAAATTTAATACGTCCATTAAAATCTAAATTATAATAAATTCCAAACTTTATTCAAAAAAAAACTCCAAACAAAACAATGTTAAAACAGCGATCTAAAGTTGTTTTTAATCATAAATGTTTTTTAGTATTTCTTTTGAGGATATTTCAGCAATTGAATAGGGAATACTAATACTCAAACATTCAATAAATATTTAATATATTTAAATTACAAACATTCCTAAATATTAATTTTACAATCAAACAATTTCATCAATTCATACTTTAACTTTTAAATTTATTTAAATTTATCATTATAATTTTATTAACATTTATGACATATTTTGAACACGATAATTTATTATTCTATTTAATTATCCTCACAATAGTAATAATAATAATAGTAATAATAATAATAATGATAATAATAATTAAAAGATAACGTCAATAAAAAACTATTCGTACGATATAACTTTAATTATTTATTTATAAATCATGTAGCAGCTGTTCCAATATTTAAAAGTTTTATCAAGGTTTATATTTCCTCTCAAAAGAAAGGAACTAGACATTAGTTTTCTTGAGACTTGTTTAGAAGAAAAGATTATTCCTTCTTTCATTTATAAAATGAAACTAAGTGATTGTCTTTCCAGTAAAGATGTTCAATTAATACATAGAAGAACATTAAGAACAATGTTGGAATCAGAGAAAATAAGACGAACTTCCATTGATAAAAAAAACTAACAAATATTGGATTAATGTTAAATAATGCTACGAATGAGTTTTGTTTACAAGTATGTGTAGAATGATGTGTCAAAATTTTGATTGTGCAAATAAAATCTAAAAAGGATGCTCATATTAAAAAAATTGATAAATTTTAGGAGAGTATTTGGGATAATTAAAATAAATAATATTTTCTACTAAATTCAACGTGGAGAATACTGTGATAATTTTGAGTAAAATTGTTTTGACTGATAAAGAAGAGCGTGTTTTAAAATTTGGTCCAAATCACTGTATTAAGAATCGCTTGGATGAAGCAAAATTGTGTGCAAAAATTAAAAGTTTATATTTTCATATATCCCGATCGACGAAAGGAATTAATGGTAATTATGTGAAGAGCTCGTTAAGTGCAAGTACGATAGATTATATCGATAAAAACAAAAAGCAGAATATTAGGGATTTTATGGCTTTAAAAAACTTAGCTAAAAAAATATTAATATCTGTAAGTTTGACAAAGGAAATTGGATAGTTATTCTTGACCATGATGTGTATGTAAATAAGTTGAATGATTTATTAAATTCTCCTCAGTTTGTGAAATTACAAAAGGGTCGGAAGAATGGAAAATTGTCTTCTCTTAAGAATGAAGAGTTTGTACAAAAAATGCTTAATGGTTTTATTGAGAATAAAGTTTCAAAAATCCATAAATATGGTGTACCTTTGAGACCAGTTTTGTCGATGGTTAATACTGCCCAGTATAAAATATCAAAGTTTTTAGATGGATTATTAAAACCGTTATTGCAATCAGAGTTTGAATGTAAGGATAGCTTTGAGTTTGTGCCTTGTATTGCACAGTTACAAAAACGAAGTATGAATGATGTTATGGTTTCGTTTGATGTTTGCAGTTTGTTTACGAATGTACCACTGGTTGATACAATTGACTTATGCTGTGCGTTGTGGGATGAAAATGATTCTGAAGATCACATTTTGGATAGAAGGGCATTTCGTAAACTTCTTGAATTTGCTACTTCAAATGTCAATTTTCTATTCAACAATGAATGATATCAACAAATAGATGGAGTCGCTATGGGTTCCCTTTTAGCACCAACAATGGCATCAATATTTTTGGCTAGTTTGGAAAAGAAACAGGCTTCCTTCCAATTTGAGAAATCCATTGTTTATAAAGGTAGGTGGGTGATATTTTCTTGTATTTGAAAATCAGAAACATGTAGAGCCGTTTTTGCATTTTATGAACAGTTTACATAAGAGCATTGTATTCACATGTGAAACGGAGAGAAAGTCATCGATTGCGTTTTTGATTTATTAATTCAACGCAAGGATAAACATTATGAGACAGTAATTTATAGAAAACCAACTGATACTGGTCTTTATACTTCTCCAGAAAGCTTTTGTGAATTTAAATATAAGAGAAATAACGTGAAGGGATTGATTTATCGTTCATGGTATTTATCTTCTACTTTTGCTAATTCGATAAAATGTGTTGATAAATTGGTTGAGTTGTTGATAAAGAATGGGTATTCCAAATCATTTTTATTGTTGATGATAAAAGAGACTGTTGATAAATTGATTAAAAATCTTAAGGATCCATGTTTGAGAAGGTCTGAGTGTAATTTGACAAATGAGTCTAAATTCGTGTTAGTACTGCCATACTCTGAAGGTTTTACAAATTATAAAAGGAAGTTAATAAACAGATAGGATATTTAGAGTATAAGATCGTCTCTAATTCGAGACTTCCGTCATCTCTGTACTCGAGTTGAAGGGTTTGACCAATATTAGTGAGCACGATAGAGGCTGTATAAGTGAAATAGTAATGTCTGATTTTAGAATTTTGGTGAAAAGTTTTAATAATTATTGCGAATTCGTGATATGCGAAGCATTGCTGATAAGGTCATTGGATCCAAAGATTAATTTGCAAAGTGCTATGACTACGAATGTTTTGAATGTTTTTAAATTTTAATATTATTAAAATAATTTAATTTATAAAATATTACATTTTTTTTAAAATTATAATATTTACATAAAAAACATTTTAAAATTAGTTAAAAGTATTTAAATATTTTTTTAAGTGTTTATTTATTAGAAAATAAAATTAATATTATAAAAAAAATAATTTGTTTAAATTATAAGTTAATTCATAATATTTTTAGTTGATTTTTTGTACCTGAAGATGACAGTTATGCTGTCGAAATATACCGTACGAAGAGTTTTTTATTGGGTTTATCTATTAATTAAATCATTGCCAAATTTATTTAATTATTTAATAATAATAATAATAATAATAATAATAATAATAATAATAATAGTAATAATAACAATAGTAATAATAATATTATTGTTAATAATAATAATAATATTGAAAGCTGCTTTTCCCTAAAAATTGTTAAATGTTTCGAAAAATTAATAATCTTCATTAAAAATAATTATACATGTCAACCCAATTCTTCTGGAAAAAACCAAATTTTCTATTTCAAAATATAGCATGTCTTGGAAGTTGAATTTCTTTGGGCGATAAGCTTAATAAATTTATATATTTTCATATTATTTATTTAATTAATAATAAGAAACATAACGTGATGTCCAGTAGAATTCCCAATAGTAGACTAGTTTTGAGCTAATGGCTCTCATCAGTAATATATGAGAGGCGCTCAGATTTCTCTTCGCACCAGGTAAGTGTTTAATAGTGTGAAGTTAGCTCTACTATACACTCATCCTGCTGCAGTGGACACCAAATAAGTTTGCAATGCTTGACTTTGAGGCAAAAAAAAAGACGAACCTTAATCTTGAAACCTCCTTTCACTTTAAACCATAGTAGATACAAACTTACCTATGTGCACTTCAACACTGCCCAAAAGTTATATCTTTTAAATTTATGGATAATTTGAAATTTTTTTTACCGGTTTAATTTATTTTGGAAATTTTCATTTATTATTATAATTATTATTTAATGAATTGTTTTTTAATATATTTTAAAAAGTTAAATTCATAAACTTGTTTTAATTTCTCTAAATTGTATCTACAATCAAATATACTTGTCCGCTAAGACATTTTGCACAATTTAAACTATCGAAAATAAAAGTGCAAACTCCGAAAATTATAGACAAGTCATTCATATATCGGATCAGTCGGTTCAAAAGATTTTTGATGAATATTTTGCACTTTTATCGAATTTAGTCACTATATAATAGTTCATTACTCTTGACCTTTTTCGATATT
Source organism: Schmidtea mediterranea (assembly GCA_022537955.1). Lineage (NCBI taxonomy): Eukaryota > Metazoa > Platyhelminthes > Tricladida > Dugesiidae > Schmidtea > Schmidtea mediterranea. The sequence goes on from CM039681.1 coordinate 21,484,482, forward strand.
ACTGTATTTATCATGATTTTTATGATATAAATTTTTCATAAATATTTTTATAAATTTTTACGATAAAATCTCAATTTTTTTAATTTTTATTTCTCACCAAAATTACAATATAAAATAACGAATAATATTCCTTTACGTATTCGCTGAAATTTTTCTATTGGCTGACTGAAACCAACTAAATTGCTAGATGGATTCCGCAATCCGCGTCAAATGCGTTTACGTTGCTTCAGAAATGCTTTAAAGAGAAAATGAAATAATAATTTTAAAAAATTTTTTCATCCTTTTTTCATTAGACACTGAACAGTCATTTTCAATGAAATTTCCAACGTATGCTTTTTAAATCTTACTATATCCTATTTTCGTGAAATAGATTTGTTTTGACAGAAATGTTTGAAATCCTTATGAAATATTCAAATTTTAAAATAAATCTTACGGTGATATCTCCTTGTGAACACGAAAACTCAGAGCAGAAACCCTCAGAATGTAAAATAAACAATTTTTCGGTCATTCTCTCTTCAAAAATCTCTATTTATAAAAACTTCATATTATTTTTTGCCATAGGATCTGCGTCTGATCTAGATATTACCATTTTTGATCCTTATGATTCGGATATACATGAAAAGCTTAAACCGTCAATGGATCGAGCATTTGGATTTACAAATATTATTAAAAACTCTGATTTGCAAATTATTACACTTGGGGTCAGAGGCGTAACTAGGGTATGGCAGACATGGCACGTGCCATGGGCGCCAACTGAATGGGGGCGCGAAAAATCGCCTAACGTATAAATACGCAAATGAAAATAAAAAAATATTTTTTTAGATATAAATATGTGTATTAAAAAACTAGGTAGGATTGGATTTTAGAACGCTGATAACAAGCCGTACCGAAAAAATATCAAGCCCCGAACAATTACTTAATTTTATAGTTCAGTATGGAAATGAAAACGATTTTCTCAATATGCGTATATTATTGCAAATATTGCTGAAAATCGCGGTTTCTATTGCCAGTTGCGAAATATTATTTACCAAAATTAAAATTGATACTTTCATATTTGAGAGCCTCGATGGGCCAAAGTCGATTATGTGATTTTGATTTACTTAGCATCGAACGAAAAATGACAGAAGAAATTGACTTTGATAATATCATTATACAATTAGCATCAGCTAAAGCAAGAAAGATAAATATGTAATAAAGAAACCTATCGTCGGAGAGGGACGCAAGATCGGTGTTTGCCATATGCGCCATTTACTCTAGGTACGCCACTGTTTGGGGTTGAATCAAGTGACACCATTGAAAATTTAAAGACAAAAATTTTAGATAAAGAAGAAATAATTAGAAGATAGTAGTACCTTGTTTGATTATAACACAAATAAATATTCAAAAAATCTGGTTCTAGATTTAGCAGGAGGACCTACTGTGATAACTTATGAATTTGAAAATAATTACAAAACTGCGGAATACAGGTTTGGACGATGCAAATGATATCGCTAAAGAGCAAAGAAGAAGAAAAACGTATGAATATAAATATGAAGAAGTGATGACACAGTTCAGACAATTGAAGCAACACATCTTAGAGTTGGAACGTGAAATGGAAGTAAAGGAGATTAAAACAGATCTAGACTGATTAGAAGGTGACCTTAACAGAATCAGAAATCTGATCATCTTAAGAAAAGAATAAAGTTTTAAAGTGAAATAGCTTAAAGTCGCAGAGGGACGATTTCACGGAACAACATAAATTGTTGCTGGGATTAAAACCACCACAATTACCAATCTTCTATGGTGAGGTATCTGATTAATTTCTAGTGGAGAGAATTAGAAAAGCTAACATCAAATATACCGATGAGGTCAGTGAAAAAAATACTTACATTAATTACAGTATTTGGAAGGAAAGGCCATAAGATTAATCACAAACATCGACTATGGAGAAGAGGCTTTTGAAGCTGCAATGAAGCGTTTAGACCAGCAATATATACAATTTGAAAGATTTTATTCTATGATAATGGAGTCGATACTTCAATTTCACCCAATTTTTCAGTACATTGTGCTCTATTTTTATGGAAGGGTATTAAAAATTTGATTATGTATTCAACTACTGCTCATAAAGATTTCTACTAACTAATAAGTATACAGTATGTTTCTATTATAAAATTGACTGATCTCACCCTAAATACTTAAAAAATGAACATAGATCTACATAAAAACCCCCGGTAAATTTCCTTTATGTTCTCTTATTGTAACTGAAATATGTTTCCAAATAGTTTAGTCCCACTAAATATGCGTTGTACTGTCATATAAAATGACAATATTTTACATTAATAATGCTTTCTTATATTATTGACTCAACAATGCGTTATAGCTGCACTGCAGATGTAAGACTAATAAAGGAAGTTGCGTTTTTGAACTTGATTTTCGTCAAATACATGATGAAACGGACATTAATTTTTCAGTTTTACTAAATTTACTGAGAAATTGAACATACAAAGTTTTTTAAAATAATATGAATAACAATGTTTTAATGGGTTGTATAAATTATTTACTTTATGTATATTACTTAACAATCATTTTCATCCTGTGGCACAAAATTGTGTTAATAATATCAATAAATTCGCTAAGTCGACTTTAATCGAGTACTTGATCTTGGTCATGAATATTTATGTCAGTGGTGCAATACCATATAGATTGGAATGACTGCCCGTCATCTCATATCTCAAGTTCTTGATAACTGTTGACTGAAAGAACTGATTAATATCAGTGAATACAATTGTTTTCTGAATTTTGTGTATATAAGTGGATTTCAAGTCCTACTTAGATTGTGTTCGGATCTTGGTTATCAAAATATATATATGCCGTCATTTCCGCTCTCAAGTTCTCGATCACAGTAGACTTAGCGAATTGAGTGATATTAGTAGACGTAATTTTGTGCTTCACGGTGAAAATAAATGTAAAATAAAATTTTAAAAATTTAAAAATATTTCATTGAGTTTGGTTAAAATCTTGATTTTATTAAAGTTTATAAATTACATCTTTTAAAACTTGAGATTTATAAAAACAGAATTTATGATTTTTAGTAAAATATTTTTAAAATATAAAGAAGAAATTTGTTTGAATAAAAGAAATTTATTCTATATAGTTGTAATCTACTTAACGATTACAGTGAATTTGTTGAAAATATATTGGAGTATAATATATATGTTGGATTGGCGCTTTCTTTTTATTTTTTAATATAATATTTATCTTTTTATAATATATATTTGTTAAATACAAGAAAATGCAATTAAAATACACGTTTTACTATATATTTCGACAAATTCACTGTCATCGCAAGGTAAAAAACAAACAATATACAGTGGCGTATCTATGGTATGGCACTAAATAGTGTAACATAATTTTGACATGTGATTAGTAAGTAACTTAAACATTGCTCATAGTATAAAAAATTGATAATTAGTAGTTTGAAATACATTTAAATGAATCAATGCAAGGGTGTAGTGGGTGAAAATGTTATTTGATATTGAGCAGTCACATGAAACCAAACAAGTTCAATGATGATGACATGAAATACATCCGAATGTTGAGTCAAACAAAAAGTTCAAGGTCTAGTTAAAATGAAGTATTTAATACTTGAAACAAATAATCAATGCAATATTTCGAAACGTTGTCAATCCTAAAGGGGTTAAAGGTTTCATTTTATCCTCAGATTTGAATAATGGTTTTAATCTACAAAAGTTTTAATTTTATGTCAATTATGTCAAAAAAAGTTCATTATTTTAACTTAAAGAAAATAAAGTTGTTATTAGTGAAATAAAAAATTTTTCTATGAAAACATGATAATAAATTTAATGTTGTAATTTAAATTAAAAATTTGCAAAATAATTAAAATAAATAATATTTTCTACAAAATTTGCTTATGAATCAGATTTATTTAAGGTATTCACGAATTTTCGACACAGCCTTTTTTAAGTGATTTCCTTGGGAAATAAAAATAAAATAATTATTATAAAAATAATTATTAAATTGCCATAATATTTTCAACAAAATTTGACTATGAATCAGATTTATTTAAGAATACATTAAATAAATCTGATTCATAGTCAAATTTTGTAGAAAATATTATGTCACTTATAAAGAAATCAGAGGTGAAAAACAAAAAAAGTCCTTATAAAATTAAAATAAAGTTTATTAAAACAAGTTAATTTTAATTGATCATCTAACTTTGATTATAATGAGTATCAATCAACAAATACCAACAATATAATTAAAAAATATTGATATCAAATTATAAATTATCTAATCCCGCAGTTCTTAAACTGTGGTCTGCTATGGACTAGTCGGCCGAAGAAACTTTCCATTAGTCCGCAAATTTCAGATTTTTTAGTTGGTGGTCCCGAAAAAAAAGTCTTTCTATAAAAAATTATATTAAGTCACAATTCACACTTTATGACTAAAAATTACTTTCAAAAGGAGAATGTTTACAAATATTTTTGATTTGGCGATTACGTAAACAAGTTACTCGAAAAAACAAATGCGAATGTTACAATTTTAATCACTATCTTTTTACTAAATATAGTTTCCGAATTTACGAAAATTAATAACTTTCTTATTTTGTTGCTGAAATCAAATGTCAATCAAAAATAATTTGATAACAAATGAAGAGCACTGACCAAGGAGAGGTGACCAATTTTTACTTAGAATCTGCATAAAATTCATGAAATATCTGTGCAGAGCAAGGAAATTGGTAGTTTTAGAGGAATCATGTTTCAGCAGCTTATTTATCATATCAAAGACACCGAAAGTCTTTGAGACTATGTGGCTACGAAGTTCTTGGGGTTTAGGAATCACGACACCTATCAGATCATAGAAAGATCTATTGTATAACTACAAAAAAGTCATTAGTGTTACATGAGTATATCAAACTAAAAATAAGGAAATAATGAAATTGATATAAAAATAGAAACTTTCTTCAGCAAAATATTACTTATAAGAAAACAAAAGTATTTAGCGGTTACACCTTTTTAAATTGAATAGAAACTCTTATAATAAAATGAAAAAATCAATAATTTCATATTATCCTTACCTGTGTAGGTATGCAATTTGTTCGAATGAATAACAACTTATATTTTAGAAAGAAATTTGAAGAAAATTTTTTAACACACAAGCACAGTAAATCATGAATACAAATCTTCAAAATGTAGAAAATATTCAGATGAATAGCAACTAGATATTACCATTTTATAATTTATTTACACAATTTTGTAAACAAATGGCGGCGAAAATATTTGAAGAGATTCCAATAACTCTACTTTGAGTATTTGAGAAAATAATGAAATAATTTCGTAAGATTTTTCATGAAATTTAATAAATTTAATATTTTCACAGCATTTCCAAAACACTCCCGTTTTGCAGAGATAAAGAAATTAAAACGTAAGATTTATCTCAAAGTTAAAATAAATTCATTTGTTACAATATTTGTAATTTAGCTGGATCACTGAAACCAGGACCTTCAACAGCTACTTCAAATGCGTAGTTGACGAAAAACGGACAACATAGGTTTTATTAACTTACGTTTAAAAATAATATTTTTAGAAAAATTTCAGAAGTAGACAAAATCCGAATCATCAATGACATGGAAAAGGGAGAGAATTTTTATAAATAAGGAAACTTATTGAATATTTCCAAATCTTCAATAAAATCAATTATTTATAAATATCAAAAATTATTTTAATAAGCTTTAGTTTAAAATTTATCTGACTTCCATTTAAAAGAAATATACATCCATTGACATGAATTCTTAAAAACCTAAAAAATTAATTACTAATAAATTTTAAATATATTTCGATAAAAAGTACTATTTAAGTCGGGTGTGTCAAACCTTTCAGCTTCCCTGAGCCACATAAAAATATTAAAATAAAGTTACTTTTGAATTTTGAATTTTTATAAAGTAAATGATTTGTGTGAATTGCTATAACGAATTAAATTGAACATTATTGCAACTCGCCAATGGAAATAGTGTATAAAAGTTATACATTTGCGTTATATTTCAACCGATTCATTGTCATCATAAAGTAAAAAAAAACAACCGAAAAATATTAATTTAATTTATAATTTTTAAACAAATATATTTTGAAAATTAGTATTTTTTAAATATTTGAATATATTTTTTTTTAATTAAAAATTTTAATATTAAATTGAGATTTATTTATTTAAATTTGAAAGTTAACATAAAATTTTAAAACAAAAAATGTATTAAAATATTTAAAAAGTAATTATTTTCAAAATATGTAAATTAAATACTTATTATTTTGGTTGGTTTCATACCTGATGATGATAGCTAATCTGTCGACATATCGTAGAACGAGTGTTTAAATAATGCTTTTACTTAATAAAATAATTGCCATGTTTATTTTATTAATAACACTTATAAATTAATTTTTTATTGTAATATTTTTAGAATGAAAAATAAAATAAATTCGAAGGCATGTAAAAATTTAAAAGTGTAGAAATTGATTTTATTTTCTAAAATGAAAGTTCAAAATTAATTATTGAAATTATAAATTAAACAATATTTATAATAAAACAATGTTTATTTAAATTATTTAATTTCAAAAAATATTTTAGATTTCCAAATTTTTTGAAAGAAAACATTTATTAATTATTTATGATGAAGTCTAGAACTATTATAAGAATGGAAAGAAAATTTCTTTTTCACTTGAACATATACCATTTTCTTATTTGTTATAATATATTTTATATTTAGAAGTATTAAGAGAAATATTAAACAAATACCAAATTAAATTGAAAAGTCAATAATGAAGCTGCAATAAAAGGAAATCGTTGTGAAAAAGTATATTATAACAACTTACTAAAAAGACTTATTAAAACTTGTTAAAATGGAAGTACAGTAAGACCATTCTTAACGCAGGGTAGAGGTTCCATCAAATTAGATCGTTATATTAAAAGCGTTAAATGGGGTTTTATTGTATTAATTACAATAACTGCAACAAATATTTGAAACAATAAAAATACGTTTGTGTAACACCGAAGGGAAGAAGAAAATGCTGATAAATTACTTTTGATTTTGTAGAATGTCAACACTGAGTGCAATTTTCGGATTATATATTAAATATTAAATTAATTAATAATATGTTAAATTGACGAAAATATTTAATATATATTTTACAGAAAGGACTTATCTTTATTATTATTATTATTATTATTATTATTATTACTATTATTATTATTATTATTATTATTATTATTATTATTATTATTATTAATATTATTATTATTTAGTATACATAATTATTTATTTAAAATATATTTATATAAATGATTCAGCTATCGACAAAAAAAGATTTTGAAATTTATCTAAGCCCCAGCAGGCAAAATGTAAAAAATCCAAAATTTTGTAAAGGAATAATAAATCTTTTATATATTATTCAATTTTTTATAAATGCAAATCGGATTTTAAAACATTTAAAAAAATTTGTCTATATATGAATCAATAATTTTTAATTATATGACTTTATTTCGGATCTATTCAATTCTTAATATAAGTAAATTAAATTTGGAAATTTTGGATCTGTTTAAAAAAATATGTATTTTGAAAACAGTTGAGAAGAAGAAGAAGAAGAATCAGAGCAAAAGTCTTAGTAACTAGACGGTTGCCCAATCCGTCTATATAGTTAATTTATATATGTAGTTAAATATATAGTTAATTTAATTTTTTGTTTAAATGAAATGATTAATTTTATTACTATTATTATTATTATTATTATTATTATTATTATTATTATTATTATTATTATTATTATTATTATTTATTACTATATTTATTTTTAGAAAATTATTCTCTTGAAATTTAATAATACCGAAACTAGAACGTTTTGTATTGTATTTTTAATCTTGTATTCACCTTCTTTTGTTTCAATTGTATCCTTAAATTAATTCAAAATGCATTACTTTTATTCAGTTATTTATTGTTGATTTCGATTAAATTTAACATTATAAATGTGCAATAAGGGGAATGTATTTTTAACATTTCCGAATAAATGACTAAAACAGCCATTGTTTAATTGAAATTGAAAATGAAATATTTTGTATTAAAATTTACGCAGCTATTTTTATTCATTTCATCTTTATTAGTAATATTAAAAAATGCGTAATATTAAATAAAAATAACAAAGACATTAATTCAAAGTGAATTTTTGATAATAATAATTAAGTTAATAATTTTAAAAAAATAGTGATAATTATTATAAAAATATGCGTTATAATCTTATAAGACATCTAAAAATTTGTATATGAAATAAAAATAAAAAAATTATGATAATGGCTTGGTAATATAATTAAGAAACCAAATTCACACAAACACGCATATACATATATATATATATATATATATTCTTTGGTTGTGTGGATGTTAGGTTTGATGTGGGGAATACAAAGCACCTAACTCAAAAAAGTACCACGAATATAAAGTTGTTTCGGGTAATCTTTTAAATAAATAAATTAATGAACAATGTTTCAATGACATTTTTTCATACAAATGCTACATAACTATTATCAAATAAATTGTGTAGGCTTAAAAAATGTCGATGCAATGTTAAGCAAGATATCGGTCATTCTAACCGTTCTCAGATATTTCTCATTACCATGACTAGTCCTAAAATACACCAACTCGGAATAAGTAAATAAAACAGATGAAAATTTTCTTAAAGTTTACCACAATAGTACAAGCAAATATGAAAAATTAACCTCTTAAAAATACCTTGTTGTTTCGAATTCAAATAAAGATTCTCGAAAAATTAGGTTACAAGATAAGTTAAATCCAAACAAAATACTAATAATGAAACACTAAATAAATATTCCGAATCCATTTGGTTGCAAATGGATTTGTTATTTATACGAGTTGATTTGATCAGCTAATTCACTTTAGTTCTTTACCGAATTCAACAAAAAACCTTTAATAGTAAATCAAAAAATTAACCTATAATAAGTGTGTGCATCATTATCAAAATTGGCATTAAATAGGACTTAACAGTATAGAAGGATAGAGAAATTTTAGACGAGAAGAAAAATACACACAATCAAAGTTTATGAACTTTCTATAATAAAATAAAATACACAAAATAGCATCCTAATTTTTAGTTTTAAAGGGAAATTATGAATATTTATGAATACTTTTATAATGTTTTCAAATAAAAATGTCATAAAAATTTTTATCGACTTAACTCACTTAACTTGACTTTCAGTCACGATTCCTTTTTCAATCACCGATTTTTTCTCATTTAAATATTCATTCAGCTCTTTCTTTCCTTACTTATTTCGATCCAAGAAGTATACAAAGAGAATTGTAAAAGTTGTTCTAATTTATGTTGATGATCCGCCAGCAAAAGAAGCTAATTATTTCTAAAATTGTGAGTTTATATCATTTAGAATTAATCCTCTTAAGTTAATAACAATAACAATAAGTAAATTAATATTACCAAATTAAAATGATATAACAATTCTTTAAAGTCTTTAAAATATAATCTTGTGCAATCTAAATATTCAAACAAATAATAATTATTATATAAAATGCTTTCTTGAAATTTGCACTCGTCTAGTTTTGCGCCGCGTGTCACGGTCCTGTTCATAAAAAATTTGTTGAAAAATTTTTGTTGATTGCATCAAATAACATTTCAGACAATAAATAAAAGTTAGTATTTTATTTGTTCATGAAAAATATTTATTCAACTTTCCGTAAATTTTTCACCTCCATAATTGTGTCAAATTGTAACGGGAAAAATAGTTAGCTGAGGACAAAAGCACCGAAATATTTAAACAAAATTGGAATTCACAAGCAAACGATGGAATTATATTTTTTAATAATTTATATCTATCTTAAATGTGAGAATTCTATTTTCAATATCCTATTAATTGATTAAAAGCTAAATTCAAAATATTTACAAAAACAAATTAAACAAAAAAATTAAATTTTAATTAATTAATCGCAAAAATTTTATTTGTTATAAACTCCTATGAAATATTGTAAATTATTAACTTCCTACATTAATTTTTTCAAAAATTCACGCTAAATTATCACTCATATATAATTTATTTAAATAATAATTTATTTATTTATTATTATTATAATTATTAATATTGTTGTTGTTGTTTTTGTTGTTGTATTAACGTTATAATGTCCCTTGAACAATCAAAGGATTTTTTTTAGGAGGAAGGAATTTTCGAAATATGTGTTTATCATCGTCATAGAAAGAAAAAGGTAATTATGATGATGATGTAAATTCTTCTATCTATATTAAAGAGTTCAGTAAGGAGAATTTGTAAAATAAAAAATCTTATCTGGCCATTACTTCTCCCTCAAGTTACACAGCTCCAATCTGAAGGTAAAGGTAAGTAACTAGTATTGTAGGTCTTGTCTAATATTAGAATCATTTGGAGTTTCGAGATCAATGACATCTGTAGACATTGCAACTAACACACTTTTCTTTATTTAATGACTTAAATCTAACAATTTGGAAACTTTATTAATTCGACAAAAATTTTAATTCAACTACAACACAAAGAAAGAATTCTTCATGAAACTTATTTTTTTAACTTTCACTTTTAGATAATTCTTCCTAAATGGAATTACCTTCAATCACTCGATATTTGATTTTCTATCTATGTTCAATCTATCCTTTTCGCTTTAGCTTGTCTCTTTTTATATTATATTCTATCAAAAAAATAAAATCTAAATAAAACATTCATAAATAACTCAATCATAATTGCAGTTTATTTCTCTTTTTCTCCAAGTGTTCTTTAAAAGATCAACCCGATTTAATACTAAATTTCTATTGATATGTTACTTGTCAAATGTTGATTATTTTCCTACTAATCCGCCTCAAAAGAATGATTATGTTTGTTAAAAATTTAATTAAATTCTTAAAAAATTGGTAAAAAATTGATGGAATTAGACGATATGTATGTGTAAATTTTCCTATAACTTGAACACTCAACTCATTTTTAAATATTGGAACAGCTGCAACATGATTTATAAATAAATAATTAAATTTATATCGTACGAATAGTTTTTTATTGACGCTATCTTTTAATTATTATTACTATTATCATTATTATTATTATTATCATTATTATTATTATCATTATTATTATTATTATCATTATTATTATTATTATTATCATTATTATTATTATTATTATTATTATTATTATTATTATTATTATTATTATTATTATTATTATAATTATTATTACTATTATTATAATTATTATAATTATTATTATTATAATTATTATTACTATTATTATTATTATTATTATTATTATTAATATTATTATTATTAATATAATTATTGTTGTTGTTTTATGATTGAATGCCAATCTAAAACTCCAAATATATTCAGAGGTTTTTAGTCTCTAAAAAAAGATTAAAAAAATATTATTTCTCAATAAAAAAATCATTAAAATTTATTTTTAATGAAAAATCTCAGGTGATTTTATTGAAGGTTGTCGTAATACATCTCGAGAAGTTGTAAAATTGTAATATTGTCTATTTTTGTTGCTAGAAACTTAGGTTCCAAAAAATGTATTTCTTTGTTGGCAGCAATTGGTGGAGTAACTGTAAAATTCATCGATTCTTGTCAATTCATTAATAATTCATTGAGCGATTCTGTAAAAACTTTAACTAACCTTCTTTTACCACGTTCTTAGTTTGAAGGTAGCATTGTATTTGAGAAGTGTATAATGAGGACTATGGCCCGTGGATATTTGGCTTATAAAAAAAAGACCCCTTAAAAAAGTTTTCGGAGAAAGGGGGCGGGGGTAAATTTTTTTTAATTATTTGTTTTAATGAATGAATTTTTATTTAATTAAATTTTTTGTTTAAATTTTAAAATTATAAATTTTTAAAAAATTTTTAATTCACGATAAAAAAGTCTAAGTATTTTTTCGCGATTAAAAAATAAAAATTGGCTTAAACTTTTTTTTTTAATTTTACTATTTTTACAATTTGTTACTATGTTGAAACTTTTTTTTTTGAAAAATTTTTATTCAAAGTATTAACAAATTTTATTAAAGATCTATCAAAACTTGTCAAAAATAATAAAACTTTGGTCATTTTAAAAAGTATTACTCAATAACTACTATTTTCTTACCAATTTGCTGAAGGTCTTATTTTAAAATTTCTTCAAAGTACTAACATTATTTACAAATTAATCAGTTTTATTTAATATCTTACAATATTTCTCACAACTTTAATCAAATTCTATTCATATTCTAATCATAATTTAAGGATAAGTATTATTTTTACAAAAAAAAATATTTTACAACAATTAAACATATATATTTGGCTTTTTAGTAGATTTTATTGGTATCCAGCAGTACACAAGTACCTGTTCCATGTAGTTTTTTAAGATTTGTTAGAAATTCAACTTATTTAGTGGTTGGTCTATAATCATTTAATTTCTAATAATGTGTTAGATGATAATTATTTTATCTATTAACTTTATTCAATGATGTTTAGAAACTTAAAAATCTAATAATTTCCAATAAATATTTGTAAATTTATTTCAAGTACTGTGAAAGTAATATATGTTTTGTGAAATTAATTTAAGAATATTTTTCTAATCAAGTTTCTTTTTACTATCAATTACAAACACTTATACTTACTAATTAATTTATCATTCAGTAAACAACAAAAGTTAAAGTAAAAAGAATAGAAAATGTGTAAAAATAAATTTAATTAATTTTTGTTTTGAGCTGTTAGCAATTAATTTATTTAGGGGCATGTGAAAATTAAATGAAAAGTTTGACATTCACCTTTGAAAATAACTTTAAATAAATGTTCATTGTTGGAGGTTATTAAAAATATTACAAAAATAATAGAAAGATTTCAAAGCTTTTAAAAAAAACTATTAAGTTTTACAAAAAAAATTTAATAAATCACATACAAGACTGTAAACAAAGCAATAAATTTTTATACAGAGAAAATACAACAATTGCTTGGGCTTCAATGAATTTGATTAATAGTTTCTTAATAGCATCCAGGTAACTAAGCAACCAAACAATTTGGATACATCAAGGATCGATAAAAGAGTGAAGAAGTTAATAAAATTTGTAATTGAAATCGTACTTATTTTGATTGTTCAAATTTTTATGTGCTTTTATTTAAAGATTTCTTGGTCAGTAAACAATTTTTGATATTGATTTGTTCAGTAACTAGTTATTGATAACATATTGTGAGTGTATAACCAAGTATTTTAAAGGGAAATGATTGAGAGAAAATTTTATTTTATTTTTAAGTGGGTTAATTTGGTTGAATATCGGTGTTCAAAGGGTAAATATTAGTTAAATAAGGAACTTTAATGAATAAGATACTCAATTATTCAATGCCTAGTATGTATATAGTGAGTTGTACAGTACTCAGTCCTTTGTATACAGTACCTAGTGATTGTTGTTCAGTTATTAATCAATGGATTGTTCAGTGTGTATGGGTAATCAGTATTCAGAAGTTGATACCAAGTAAGTTAACTTTTTCTTTGATTGTTGATGAATTTATTATTATTATTATTATTATTATTATTTTGAAAATTTCATATTAATTTATTTTTTCACATCTTACTTTGAAAAATTGTTATCGTTATAAAGATATATAAAAGAAAATTTAAGAACTTTATCCAATAATTAAAAATACGTTTGATTATTGCGCACCAGAGTTTCTCGCAACAAAAATTTACCATTTCACAGGGATTAACATTGAAGAACTTCTCGAGATTCACTATGACAACGTTCAGGGATCTGGTGATTGATGTGTTGCAAATTTCATTGTTTGTAAAGATAGTATGAGAGTATCATGTTCAAATGGATGTCCATGTTGCCAAGATTTCAAACGTAACCAAACAATCCATATATTGTTGGCCGAAATGCTTAAAGCATATTACTCGGATATTTTTGATTTGAAATATAAATTAATCTTTTTTATTTAATCATTATTGTCAATAAAAATATTTGTATGGATTGAAAGTTTGTTATTTTTACAATTCAAAATTTTTCGATGATTTATCAATCTTTTTACATTGAAAAATTATTCTTAGACTTACAATTAAATTTTAAAAATAAAAAAAAAATAAAAAAAAGTTATTAATAATAATAAACTAAAATAATAATAATAATATTAAATAAATAATTAAATGAAAATAAAATAATAAATAATTATTTAATTCACTTCATTAAAACAAACGATTTAATTTAATAATAATATTATTAAAAAATAAATAAATAATATTATTGACTTGATTAAAACAAATAAAACAAGTAAGTAAAATAAAATATTCAGGATTTTTAATCGCGCAAATATATTTTAGGCTTTTTAGTCAACAGGCGATTTGAGCCAATTTTATTTTTATGGGTTGTTAAGTATGAAAAAATACTTAGGCTTTTTATTCGAGGAAATATTTTTAGGTTTTTTAATCTGGTTTGAGCCAATTTTATTCGAAAATACCCATCACTATATTACAACTAATCTTAGGCGATTTAAGCCAATTTTTATTTTTTAGGCTTATTAATCGAGAAAAAATACTTAGACTTTTTTATCGTGAATTAAAAAAATTTTAAAAATTTATAATTTGAAAATTTAAACAAAAAATTAGATTAAATAAAAAATTCATTCATTAAAACAAATAATTTTAAAAACTTTCATTTAATAAAACAAATAGTTTTTTTTAAAAACTAACCCCTACCCTCCATCATTATAGGCGAGGTGATATAATTATGTGGTTAAGCAAAACACATAAATTTCCAGAAAAAGACTACGAAGATGAAGAATTTTGATTTAAAATAAATTTTATTTGTTGAATTCTTTAATTTTATTTTTATTGGTTGTTTTATTTTATAAATATATTGTTCAAATAAAGAAGTTTTTATTTAAAATATAAAATTGTTTTCTTTGGCTCATTGGTCCAGAAAAACTACTTTGATTTTTAACAATAAAAAATATTTAGAGTTTTTTCATTGAAACAATAAAACAACCTGAGCTTTTTCATTAAAAAATAAGTTTTAATGTTTAGAAGTAATACTTATTTTAAGGTTTTTTTATCGAAGATTTATTTTTAGACTTTTGAAACGAGACTAAAAATCCTATGGCTATAGTGTGTGTTTCAGAAACCAAAAAACAGCAAAAATAGTAATAATAATAAATCGTTTCATTTAAACAAATAATTGTTTATATGAAGTGAACAATTATATATAAATATATAAATATCCGAGCCAAAAACCCGAAACAACTATCTCAGGATAGTTGACATTTGTGATTGTAGTTTAACCTTGTAAGTATTGGGGACGAAATGTTCTCCACTTATTCTCAAACTTGAAATTTGTGTGTCTTAATTCATTGAAAATGTTCTTTAAATACAAATGTTTAGTGGCCTATTTTTGGTAATCAGAGCTGCTTACGTTGGATGAACGAAACATTTGGTCTAATATAACGCTAATATAACGCTACAGCATCATTCGTCTTCAGGGCTGGTTGATTCGGAACTGTTAACCAGAAATATTCTGTTAAATAGAAAAATTTTTAGAGTGGTCAACAAATATTTTATTATTATTATTTATTATTATTATTATTATTATTATTATTATTATTATTATTATTATTATTATTATTATTATTATTATTATTATTATTATTATTATTAAATGAATTGTTACGATATGTAGATAAAAATAGGCAATGACTATTAAAATTGAATATATTCAAAAATATAATTTAGTAATTAAAGTTAGTAAATAATACTGTCAAATTAACAAGTAGACATTTTTGATTTTCTGTTTTTAAAAAACAAATTATGAGACGGACTAATCAGACGTAACTGGAGACAGATTGTTTACAATGATTTTATTGAGAAATAGAATGACAAAATGTGTTTACAAGAATAACTGATCAATAATTTATGTTCAAACAATGCTTTTCAATTTATTTTGCTTACAGTTTATGACATCAACAGTTTATTTATTTCTGACATAAGCTGTATTTTTATTTACACAAATAATAATAATAATGATAATAATAATAATAATAATTAATAATAATAAATAATAATAAATAATAATAATAATAATAATGATAATAATTAATAATAATAAATAATAATAATAATCATAATAATAATTATAACAATAGTAATAATAATAATAATAATAATAATAATAATTGAAATAATAATTATAATGGATCCCTTTACTGTTCGCATTGACTGAAATCTTATTTATATAATAAATTATTTTTAATAATAATAATAATAATAATAATAATAATAATAATAATAATAATAGTTATAATAACAATGATAATTATAACGATCTTGATCAATATAGTATTTAATTTCAATTGGTTCAAATATGAGTTTACCGCCCACAGTAAGTCAACACGTAGGAGATCACTTATTGTTTTATTTAGTTTGGTGCGAATTATTATTTTGTTTAAATTTTAATCATAAATTAAAATAATCGCCATTTGATCATTAAATATCCAAATTGTTTTAATAATCAAAAAATATTTAAAATCCTTAAACAAATTTTGTATAAAATATTCTCTTTGAATAAAAAGAATTTTAAACTATTCTCGAATAATAATTTTTACGATGCTTTTTTAATGCTTTTAACAATAAAAGGGAAAAAATTAAAAAAAAATTCCTTGTTAAATACATGTAAAAATTTCATGAGCTTTAATTAGGATAAAAGTTTCCATTGAAAATCCATCAATAGATGAGAAATGATCAAAACTGTCTGACATAGGCGCAGACTCTCGCAATCATGCTAAGTAAAGTGAAATGAATTTTTAAACAAAAATAATTTAGAAAGGATTATAAAATTAATAATTTTATCATTAATAGTTTATATCGAGACATCTTTAATGTAAGAGATTAAATAAGATTTTTACATTTTTCTTTTCTAAATTCATAAACTGATTTTCAGTATTTTTTTAGTGAAGTCGACATATTAGCTTCATATATTTTTGTATTGGTATATTCTATCAAATATCCTTATTCTGATATTTAATTTTCAATTATTTAGTTTTGAAATCTATATATTTGTTGAGAAATATTATTGTCGGCTTGGAAATAGATTATAATAATAATGGATTCAACACAATAATCCCAACTCTCCCATTTACTATACTTATAACAACTTTCAACACTTACTTTCATTCTATGTGGAGCTGATCCTATGGAAAATCGCCTCAAACTAAAACTCCTGACTTGACTGTAATAAATTTCTTTGAATAATCTTTCTCTGATTTTGTGGATTACTATAGTTGATGCTTACTCGCTGTTTTTATTATTAATTTTTTTTAACTCTATTCGCCTTTATTAGGACGTATTCAAATTAATCATTTCTCATTAACTCGATTTTCTGAAGCAAATAAAATTATTATTTTGATAATGTTCCAAGCTCCCAAAATTGATTTTTGCCTAATCTAATTTGGGTTCACTTGTTTTTTTCCGTTTGAGAGGCCAGTGTTACTTTTGTCAAGCTGGTGAGCTCACTAGTTTGATTTATGATTTAAATTTATTTTAATTAAATTTTTAAATAAAATTATCTTAGAACGTCCTCCCATCAATTTTTTTTGCTACCTGATCATAACTTTCCCTTGTAAAAGTGTTTATGAAAAGTTGATTAATACTTTATGTAATATTTTTCTTCCTTACAATGTATATTTTCTGTTGAACTTCTCTGATTAGCTTTACATAATATGTAAAAGATAGGTTATAACAAAAATTAAATTTTATACTGCAATTTCATCTTTATATTTTTAAAACTTGTCAGTAGGTACTTTAAATAATACCACTGTTTTACTCCATCTTAAAGTTAATGTAAGAAAATCTAATAATTGACATAAGCAGAGTTGAAAAAATTTTAAATGGGGTGTGTGAGAGAAAGTCTGAAGAATAATGGTTTTATATGTAAAAAAAAGATCCAAAATTTTTTATATATTAAGGTTTATTTGGTGATTTAATTTGCATAATTTGATATTTATTTAGAATTTATTTACAATTTATTTACAATTTATTTACAATTTATTTACAATTTATTTACAATTTATTTACAATTTATTTACAATTTATTTAGAATTTATTTAGAATTTATTTAGAATTTATTTAGAATTTATTTAGAATTTATTTACAATTTATTTACAATTTATTTACAATTTATTTACAATTTATGAATTTTATAAATTTAATTTGATATGACGTTGTGAGTAAATGGTCATAACCGATCACGTAACATGACATTGCCTATTATTTAAAGTAGTGATTCAGGGATCTCATATTATACTTACATGTTATAGTTGGCTTAATACTTTATTAATATTTTCTGTCATAAAGAAATTATTAATGAATTATATAATATTAATGCTAATAATATTTTGGAACCATTACATCGGTTACTTAACAACTAACCTATATTCAGTCAAACAAATTTGGAATTATATGAAAGAGATTACTTTTGTCCAAAATCTATTTTATTATGGTTTAAAAAATGTTTTTGACAGCCTCGTAATTTTGTTTACTCTCACCTAAATGGAAGGCCTATTTGGAATTTGTTTTCATAGTCATCTTAGATCTTTGAGATGATGATGAAACGGGTTTTTTTCCATTTGAAAAATTATTTTTAATTAAATTATCTCTAATTGAAAAAAATTTCGGTAATTATCGAAATGATTAAATAAAACAAAAGCTCAACTTATCAGTAAAGTCAAATATGATATAATTGAACAAGCAGCTGCCTATGTCAATAAGAGCGACCCCGACTTTATAAGACATTATAGTAGTGCGATAATATCAGAGTTCTATATCAAACTCAAACAATTAACCAGGTGGTATTGTTATGATATTTCATAGACCAAATGTCATACAGAGCGCGTCATATCAGTTACCTGAAAATTCTGTTTACAATTTCAATTTCCTTAACAACACGAAAGCGTGAAACAGCATTAAAACAAAGTAAACAAAAAGTTTTTTTCTAAAACTATGAATGACTCATGTAAAATGTCATTTGTATATCTCTACAAATTATGTTCAGTTCATTTACGTCATAGTTTCTGGCAATAAATTCATAATTAATAAGTTTTTTGAAGAAAAACATGTTGTTATTGCAAAACTATTGGATTATTCAAGTGTAATCGAGAAATTTCCCGGTTGAATTAACAAATTCAAGTGGATAAATAATATATCATTATTTATTATTATTTAAATCAATTCTATTTTTTTTCATTATTGATCGATTGATTTCAATTTTTTTTTATGTGAATTTAGATTGATAAATTTCAAATTATGCACAAATTGTCAGTGCAATTTTCAAAAAATGACAGCTGATAAAAACCGGTAACAATAAGTAGTTTATATTCTGAATTTATTGATCAATTGTCATCTGAAAATTAAGAAAAACAATCAATAGCAATTGTTGAAGATATCTAAATAATAAAATTAAATAATTATTAAAGTAAGCAGAATGATTGGGTGAAATGGGAATAATAAATGGAATTCTGTTCTAGAGTGCTGAAAAAACAGAAGCGAAAAAAAGAAATTGATAATCATCTACAAAATAAGACAAAGTCATCTTTAATTAATAAGTACAGCATAAAAATGAAAACAAATTAAAAATGGAATTTCCTTATTTCAACAGATTGACCGAGATAAGATATTCATCACCGGGTAAGGCAAGAAAATAAAATAAAAATATTATATCTCGGTAGCTGTCGGATATAATGGAAGAATTACGAATGACCAGAGCGGATGTGTTTGACTAAAAAATAATTATTTACAATTTCTATTAGATGGCAGAGTATAAATGCAAATCACAGATTGGATTAAAACACAAATTTCAAAGAGATAAGTTTTAAAACGAAAGTTGAAAAAAAGAAGACGGATATGAGTTAATTATTAATTAAATAAAATTAATTAAGGTAATAAAAATAATTAAAAATGATTAATCTAGCTGCTGTCATATACATGTACCGCAACCAGATATTAAAAATGATTTTAAAAAAGGTCAAATAAACATTACTAAATATATATAACAGTAAAGACAAAATCGGAAGATGGTGACTAATCAGACTCATAAAATGGCAAAATTCACTTACATGTCTATAATTAGAGAAATAAATGAGTTAATTTAATTCAAAACTGAAATTAGCATGAGATTATCGAAGAGAATAAATAAATAAATAATGGAAAACTTTGGGAAAAGATGGAATAAAGCCGAAGAACATTGTCATTAGTCACACAAATGCACAAAATAAATATATAAGCAGCAACTAAGTTGAATATTAAAACTTATGAAAATTTTTAAAACTTATATTTAAACTTTACTAATTTTATGCGTGTTTTTAATCAGTTGTAAATAGTTTTTGGATGTTAGAGACACACAGCAGGTCCCGTATTTTAACTTACCGATGTCATATAGCTCATTACTGGCCGCCAAAATGTTAGCTCGTTTGGACTGTTAACAGGTTCATGTGTAGTGCCAACCTGGAGAGCATCAGTTGTTTTGGTGAATGTCGGACACCCAGGTCCCAGTGCACTGAACGGAAAGAAGTAGACCATCAAAAACCAATAAGGGAGAACGGAAACGTTTGATGAGATCGCTACAAATTAAAATTATATAGAAATTGCGGAGTTTAGAGGTATCTGAGAAATTAGATGACATTTTTTTCCGAAAATCCTCATTCATAAAAAATGATGGGGATGAATAGGTTAATTTACCAAATCGAGTAAGAATTCATTTCAGGAATGTAATTTCACAACGAGAGACAACTTTGAGGAGGTAAAATAGTAAAGTAGGTATATGATAGAATCGTTTTAGAACGTAGATCGATATTTTTCATGAGTGAACAAGTACTAAGAATTTTATCGAGTATAAACTAATCATTTTACAATGAATATGTCGAATATTCCAATAATTGGCTAATCTCACTTAACATGGTTTCTTTAACCTGGTGATCTAGCAGAACCTATCCTCTGTGAATTTAAAACATGAAGTTTGTAAGCACTCTGGATTTTAGATATGTCGAGAAAAACATTTTGTATGCTTTTGATAAGCTGGCTCAAAAAACCCTAATTTCATCCCTGGTAGACTTATCTGATTATAATCAGCAAAAATAATTTTTCAGGATTTTTAAAATTGAATGCATTGCTTTTAATTTCTTTATATCAGAATCCTCATTAAATAATGTGGAATATTGTTTTCTGATTCTTTCGGAATAGCTTGATTTTGGATTTTTCAAGAAGCATTCATTATTTAATATAATATTGTGAAATATAAAACTTAGCAGTAATTTATGAACATGTCGTTCCAGACTTATTTTAGTAAATAAACAACATTTGTAATATGCTTCATCAGATTATTCTTTATCAATGTATTCCGAGGAACCTCAGTCAAAAAATATAATGTAAGGGTAAAAGACATTTGGCGATGAGTTGCTGCTATTTGTTAAGCGCAATTATATTCAAGTCTTCTACCATTTTATTTATTAAATTACAAATTTAAATTCTGTCATGTATGTAGAATATTAAAACAACTGTAGCTTAGTAATTATTAATATTGATCATAAATCTAATTACTTTAATTTAAAATACTTTAATATAATTGAATATGATATAAAATAATTTAGATTTTAATATTCAAATTTAACACAAACACTTCTTTCAAATAACTCATCACACTTATAACATTTATTCAATATTATTGTTAAAAAGGAATTTTGGAAATTTAAAATGATGTCTTCAATATTTCTTGTTATTGTTCTTCCGTTTTTATCCATGAAAAGATTGTTTCCTTTGTAATTATGTTTTATAACTATATATGGCTCTTCATGTCTTTTGTGACTTTATTTCTAACTTTTTGTTTTACCAATAATTTTTCACCAACTTTTAGGTTTCTAGTTGTTCCAAATAGCTTTTAAATACATTTATTTTTATGACAAGATGTACTGAATTGTAAAATAAGAATTTGATGGGAAGAGGGGCATTTCATTTGGAACGGTGGATTTTCTTTGAAACTAAAAAACGTCAATAAATTTCAAAAATTATTTTGAGTTGTTAAAATTGTAAAATTTTAAAGGGGCATTTAAAACTTGCGGAGGAGCCATCGATCTCGGTGGAGCGCACATTGATAGCCGTATTGTTAAAAAAATAATTTACTAGATTTATTGTGATCCATATAAACATAATGTAGTTTTGCAATCACTTTAATCAAATAAAACTTATGTAAATGCATTTCGGGTACGAAATTTATTTAGGGGGGAGATAAAACGGATAGTATTTTTAAGATTAATAGAGTGGGAAAAACAAAGTATAGAAAATCAATAAATTATCAAATTTTAACGAGAAAAACGAGGGAGGTATGAAAATGGTGAAAATCACTGTGGTCATGGATACCATATGGAATGTTTAAAAATGGTTAAAAAGACAAGGAAAAGCTCAGAAACATAAGATCGTTAATTATTTTTACATTCTTATGTAAAATAGAAGTTGTTGAGCCAAGTAGAGTCTCAGTTAAAAATTCTGTTTCTGGGCAGCTGGGTGTTTGTTGTGTAAATGATTTTGTTTACCAAAATAAAATATATAAAAATTAACAAATTAATAATAAATCTATTAACCAAAATATAAAGTAAACACTTTATCGTTCAATAGAATAAAAATAAGTTTCTGAAAATAATTCGAACGTTTCCTTTTGAAGAATTTCTTTTGTTTTGTTAATTCCTTCCTTTTTGTTAACTTGGAGATTTTTTGTATATTGTTATCAATTTTTCTTATTGATTTTTTTAGTATAATCATAAAAGTTTTGTTAAATTAATAAAATAATCCTAACAAGCACCACATAAATAACGAACAAAAATATTTGTATCTTGTAACGATTACACATCACAATTATTTAAGTAAAACCCGAGTTGTTTAAACAACAAGGAAAGTAAACAAAGAGGAATACGAAAGGCCATTATCATGACCTTATGATTACTTGGAAAACAGGAAAAATAGAATATTTTGGAGACATAAATTTATTAAAATAGAGAATAATTAATGGAATTCTTAGTAGGAAAATCAAGTCAAGATCAAACTATTAATGGTAATTGTTATTAAAAGTGCACGAAGTCAAACTCTCAGAGCGGGATTCTCAATTGATCATAAATATATTGCTGCTAACTGTAAGTTTTTGGTGTATAATTTGTGATAAATCTAAATATTGCATCTTATTTTATCGAGAACGTGGAGTCATAATTACTGATTATTATTATTCAATTTATTAAAACTCAACAGTATAGTAATTACATAAAATACAAAATAAAATGTGAAAGATAATTTTATGAAAATGAAGTGAGAGCATCAGGAAAAATAAATTGAGAAAAATTATGTAAAACGAAAACGAAGGAAAACAAAATTAAAAAAATTAGCATCAATTTCAATAAAATAGGAAAATTGTAGAGAAACTATCAAAGTTATGGAAAAATATATAAAATTTATAAAATAATGAAATAATCATGTTTAAAATTGAAATTGATGCTAATATAAGAGAAAATGATAATAGTATACTATGTTAGATATTAACCGCTATCCCACTCAACTACAAGGTTTTTTTTACATGTTAGGGCAAGGTCATATTATGTAATCTTCATTTTGAATTTTGGTTTTAATGATCCCATTTCAGGTTAATTTTAAATGAAAAGGCCGAGCTTGAGCTCAAAAGTCACGAAAGATCATGATTTAAGGGTACTCTTGACTGTTTTTTGTTGAAAGGGGTCAGGGTTGTATCGGATTTTGAGACAAAGTAAAATGAAAACCGGATAATAGGCTAATTTCTATCCGTGGGCCTATGAGTGTTCTATTAAATTAGCAGTTCCCTTAACGGATTTCACCTTTTGATTCATCCACCAAATTGGTATAGTAACCACGTTACCTAGCATTGCTATCAAATGATTATATAGAATTTCTATGACGGGTAGTGTTGGTATCAACATATAGGCCATATTGACACCACAGAACCAATCAATCAAGTATAACCGTGAAACATTGTTATTAAGCATATCAGAACTTATGATATAATTTTAAAGAAGAATAAAGTCTACATTTAATCAGAGAAATTTGTTGCATAAATGTTTAGCCCACCGTAGTCAGAATGAAAATATTTGAAATATCACTACTTAAAATAACTTTTACACATACCTGAACCAGGAATATTGTGTGGCTTTAAAAACGGTTTGGGTGAACTTTTGCAGTAATATTCAATTATATTAATAAATTTATTAATATTTTAGAGGGGTCATAATTTATTAGAATTGATAACTTTTTGTTAAAATTCAACATTTAAATAATATTCGAATCAACTTTAAAAATATCGAAATTAGTTTTGTATAAGTTTTTAAATTAAGATAATAAATATATTAGACTGCAAAATAGAAAAAGATATATTAATTATTATTAATTTTATAGATTACAAAATAAGAAAACAATTATTAATTACTTATGTTACTTCAAATCAATCATATCTTTAAATAATTATGATTGTTTATTCAAAGATGCTTTTTAAATATTTTTTAGCTCAGCTGTTACAATCTTAGCTTTATAATTTTTTATAATTTATTAATAATATCAAATGAATTATGATAATTAATTTTTAATCTTTTTAAATAAATGAGTAAATTCCAACGAGTTAAATCATCTGTAGATATAATAAAATTGTATGTTTCTGATAATAAAATCCAAGAAGCATCAAAATTTAGATTATTAAATTCTGGAGATGATGTCTTTTACAGATGTAATTTTACAATTTCATTGTTAGATGAAAAATTTATTTTTTACATTTATAGTGATTTCTAAGAAAAATAGAAAATATAATTTTGATAATCCTCACGGTACAATTCTTAAGAATCATTATATTGAAATGTTTATGATTATAATAATTAATTAACTTTTATATTTATTTTAATAGTTCAATTAATTTAACTTCTATTACTCAAGAATTGCTTTCTAATGAAGATATTATCCAAGCAAGTATTCAAGATAAAGAATATGGAAATGTTATTCGTTAGTATTTGTAATTTAATTTCCAATTAAATTATAAGTGTTAACCAATTCAAAATAGAATCAATAGAATTACCTCTGAAAATTATAATGGTCAATCAATATGATACTAAAAGCCTAAGTTCAGGACGTGTGATGAGCCATCTCGGTATTCATTATGTTCATTTTATGTTTACTAATAATGATCATTGAAGAATCCTCTACCATTCGACACCGTACAAGACAATTTTTCGATGATCAAGGACATATTAATGTTAATGCACAGAACTACTCGCATGAGTCCATTCTATCTCCCGCAATGATTTGGATAGTTAAGAAGCTGATTTTCATTTTAATATGCACGATTTGCATCATTGTTATAGTTTTGCCAGTCAAGGGATTTCCTTTGACCGAGCCGCATCCGCAAGACAATTGGGTGATCCATCTAGCAAGGATTTGGCCAGGTCACCTGCTTCCCAACCATTTGATACAGTATTTGGCTATTATGATTTTAGGTTTCATTTATTTTTCTACAATTTGTTATTATTATTAATCATATTTTCATTATCATTATTTGAAACAGTTCAAACAAATAGGTAAGCCATTTCCGTAGTGTTTATTAATATGGATCATATTCACACCAATATAATATTTAACTGATCAGTATAAATACATTTTTCTTTTATTCCACAAACACAAATTATTTAGACAATTTAAAATGTTTTTAAAATATTTTTTTAAAAAAAAATTGTAGTAAATTCAAAATTTTGCAAAAGATTTTTTAAAATTTCCGCAATTAAAATAATTTAATTTTTTAAGAAAGAATATTTTATTATATTTTTTAACAATTTATTTTGTTTAAATAATCCTTATAAATATTTTTTTGTTAATTTTTTAACAATATGTTATCTTAAAATATCCTTTTATCATTTTTTTAAAAAAATTTTCAATTAAAAAATTTTTATTTTTTTATAAAGAATATTTTTTAACAATTTATTTTGTTTTAAAAATCCATTATCAATTTTTTTTTAAAAAAAATTGTAGTAAATTCAAAGTTTTGCAAAATATTTTTTAAAATTTCCACAATTAAAATAATTTAATTTTTTAACGAAGAATATTTTATTATATTTTTTACCAATTTATTTTGTTTAAAAATTGTAGTAAATTCAAAGTTTTGCAAAATATTTTTTAAAATTTCCACAATTAAAATAATTTAATTTTTTAAGAAAGAATATTTTATTATATTTTTTAACAATTTATTTTGTTTAAATAATCCTTTTAAATATTTTTTTGTTAATTTTTTAACAATATGTTTTCTTAAAATATCCTTTTATCAATTTTTTAAAAAATTTTTCAATTAAAAAAAATTATTTTTTTATAAAGAATATTTTTTAACAAGTTATTTTGTTTTAAAAATCCATTATCAATTTTTTTTAATTTTATAAATTTTTTAAAAAAAAATTGTAGTAAATTCAAAGTTTTGCAAAATAATTTTTAAAATTTCCACAATTAAAATAATTTAATTTTTTAAGAAAGAATATTTTATTATATTTTTTAACAATTTATTTTGTTTAAATAATCCTTTTTAATATTTTTTTGTTAATTTTTTAACAATATGTTTTCTTAAAATATCCTTTTATCAATTTTTTAAAAAATTTTTCAATTAAAAAAAATTATTTTTTTATAAAGAATATTTTTTAACAATTTATTTTGTTTTAAAAATCCATTATCAATTTTAGTAAATTCAAAGTTTTGTAAAATATTTTTTAAAATTTCCACAATTAAAATAATTTTAATTTTTTAAGAAAGAATATTATTATATTTTTTATCAATTTATTTTGTTTAAATAATCCTTATAAATATTTCTTTAAAAAAACTTGTAGTAAATTCAAAATTTCTCAAAATATTTTTTAAAGAGTTTTTAAAATTTCACAATTTAAACAAATTGATCTTTTTTAGGAAAGAATACTTTTTTTAATTTATTTTGTTTAAATTGTGAATATATCTTTTTCTAATTTTTTTAAAAGATTTTTTGAAAGTTTTCCGTTTTAATTGGCTTGGTTTTTTGATAAAATTCCATCAACCAATCACAATGTACTTAATTGCCATACAAATATCATCTATAACTTTGTGCAATTACATGTTTCGTTTTAAATTGTACTTATAAAAAATTCTAAAATTACATTAGTCATATTTTTCTCTAAATATAATCAGTAGCGTCAATAATGTATGATCTTAGCATTGAAATGTATAAGTAAACCATTGAAATTAACTCCATATCATCAAGTTTGATCTTTCAAAGTGTAGCGTAAACATATTATTTATCACTGAATTGTAATGTTGATTTAATTTTCACCCTTTTATCTGAATTTTTAATTTTAATTAAAATGGATAGAATAACATAACTCTTGACAAAGACTGCTTAAGTTCAGAATTTAACCCATCATAATTTTTAGTTATTAAATTGCGTTTTCATTATATTATATCGTGAAAAGTTGATGAAAAGCATGTGTCACATGTTGAAGTTACTAGATTTCGATTGATGATATAAATCCTCTTGATGATATAAATATAAAACAAAAATATAAAACAAAAATAATCATGAACCCAACTATTATTTTGTGTACATATTCGAAGATTTTTACCAAGATGTATAAAAATAAATGCATTTGTGGAAATTAATTATTTTTATTACTTCAAAATTAATTCAACTCACTTTTTTTTGAATAAATTCCGAAAAATAAGTCATCATAAAATAAATCATTTCCTAAATATTCATAAACATTATTAATAATAATATACATGAACTTGTAGATCAAAAGTTATACTTAAAAGCTTGAATAATGATTTAAACTTTACTACTTTAAGCTTATCACTTACTTCGCAGCCATTTCAAAAATGGCGGAAATCCATTGACTTTTCACTAAAATTAAACTTGAATTATTGCGGAATTTATCTCAGCGCAACCTGGTTTATTAACACAACCCTTATTAAAATTACGGAACTTTAACTTTATACCAGAAAAGGAACATAAATCACCATAGATTTTTTCTCAACTTATATCTTTTTTTTCCATTCATATTTAGCAAGACTTTTTCAAGAATTTATTGACGATTCTAAATTTATAAGCATTTCGAGTGACAAAAGCTATATAATTCAAAGTTTTTTTTTGATAAAGACTTTTAAAAATTCAAGGTATATATAAAACAAAATTTTGGATCATTAATCGGAATAGTAATTAAAATAAAAAATTACAAGTCAAAACATTAAAGGTAAAGATTGTGAAATATTTTAATGTCAAAAATCGTACTTATATTGTTATAGATAAAATAACATTACGCAATTGTTTCATAGTTGGCTATAAAGATTGAACCATTCCTATATTAAAAGAAAACGCCATTTATACACTCGTATGATATGTTTCGATAGTTTAACTATCATCTTAGGGCTAAAAAAAACCAACTAAAATATTATGGATTATTTATATAATTTAAATAAATTATTTTTTTATATAAATATTAAACATTTTATCTATATTATTATCTATATTATTTTATATAATAAATTAAATTTTATAAATTTTAATTTAACATAATACAAATAATATTAAAAAATTTTAAACAATAAAGAAACATCAATTTATCACAATTTAACATACTCAAACTATTTTAAAATATTCAAAACATTCGTTGTCATACCACTTTGCACATCAATATTTGGATCCAATGGCCTTGTATTCCTTGTACTTTCTTAATACTGTTATATGTCTTGTATAGTGCCATATGGATCTTGTATTTTCATATATTTACATATATAAAGAAATGAAAATCACTAATTTTCCGAAATATTTCAAGAAGTGCAGTGATTTTATAAGGACTGTCTAGAGTTAGAAGGCATCCTTTTAAAAGTCACTGCACTTCTTGACTCTAGATGGACTGTTATTAATTTTAAATCGTGTAAGCAGCAATTCGAGTAATAATTATATGCATTATAGAAATAATAATATGTCCTCGTGGTCCCGAAATAGTTAAAACCGTATTCTCGAATTATAATAAAAGTTTTTTTATTTTTCGTGAAAAAGAAAATTTTAAATGAATAAGAAGTCTCGAGAAAATCAAGCGTGGAATTTTTTAGATTCGCTCAATTCTTGTTTAATTTGGTGTAGTTTCTGTAAATTAAACAAAGCTTTTTGTCGCCCAGACAACAAATACGAGGATTACTAAATAGTTGAGTTAAAACTAAAATTCAAAAGAGATGTTCAATATAGATTAAGCACATACATTTATTTATATTTATAATTATTGTGGAATCTTTAACATTCATTCAAAAGAACAACAAAAATTCAAAGATTTATCATTACACAACAAAATACACAAGCCGCTGTAAACATGCATATATAAACAAGTCTAAAATTGTTAATGCGGTCCAAAACATGAGTTGAGTTTGACAAGCCTGATCTACACTAATAGTTCATTAATGGTAATAAAATTTGGTTAATAAGCGAAAATATGTACAAAATTAAAAATCAATTAATATATATATAATACCAATATCCAACAAATATTGTAATAATTCTTCTTCAGTGTAATTTAAAAAGAAAGTAAAATTGTGTTGCTAGTCCATGGTTTGAATTTTCATTTAATATTTTTAATGTTTAATTGATTTTTATAATTTTGTTCTATATCTTCGCTTATTAACCCAAAATTGTTACATATATAAAAACTATTTAAGCATTGAAAATAATAATCTTGTATTGATAATAAATCGTAAAATTGAGGTCCAAATTCCATTTCAGGTGCAGCCGTGGCCGTGTTTTTATTCATATTTTAAGTGCTTTTATCATTCTTTAAAAAATCCAATCTTCTCAGGCCAACAGATCTAGATCCAACAAAGACATGCAATATTTTGACCGAAATAGAAATTAAATTTCGAATATCCGTTATGCATGTTGAAACATTTCAAATCATATTTAGTTTTATTCGTTTTTATACAGATTGTATAAATTAATTTGGAAATTTTGACATTTATCTTTCATCTTTACCTTTCTTTGTAAAATGTAATTTCAATCGAAAATGTATTTATTTTAAATACATCGGGCTTTTCTTAGTTTATATCGTTATAAATTTCTTTCAAAATGATAATATTACAGCTATTCTAAAATCATTCGAGATCATTTGGAAAAGGAGTTCCAGTAAGTATGTTTATGGCACCACATTCAAAATCTAATAGCCCAATAACTTAATCTTGATTACGTCATTTAATAATTAATTAAAAGTTTATTTTTAGATTTTTTTCTTTGGTAAATATAAGCTGGATAAAAAAGCCTAAAATGGTCTCACTATAGTCAGGTCTATTTTAAACTCTCGTTAATAGACACAAAGTACCCAGAGCAAATTAAAATTAATCAAAGTAGTGAGAGTAAATTAAAGTTAATTAAACTGCTTAAAGTGTCTTATGTAAAGTATAGTAAAGTCGATAAAATTACATAAAGTAAAAAAATTAATTTAATAGTAAATAATAGTAAATTCATTAACAATCAAATAAAAAGTTTATTTGCTGTGCATCAACTTCTGTATACAAATAAGTAGATAATGAACATTAATAAACTGTTAATTTACAACAGTGTTTCTCAAGCTTTTTTTAACCATCGCCCCCTTAAGACACAATTTGATTTGCCATAGCTCTCTAAAGATTATTTAATTGTATAATATAGAAAATGTATTACATGTAAATAAATTTTAATGGTACAGAACAATTGCTACCGGATTGCTCCAATAGCGTTATTTAACAGAAACTTGTTACAACTTGATTGCGTACGGCATGCGGGCTATCCTACGAAAACTATGTTAAGTATTTTAAGTTTTTATACCATCATATGGGGTAAGAATATAAACTAATTTTTCTTAGTTACTAACTAACAAACATGTAAAATAAACATTTAAAAATAAGTAGATGGATATGTCACCGCTGGACCACATACCCCTCCCCCCCTGAGTAAAACTTTTTTCTAAGGCTAAAAGTACAAAAAAATTTAAACAAAAACAATGACTCATTCAAGGTCATTTAAAAAGACCATGACTCATTCAAAAAAATTCAAGGCCACGGAATTTTCAATCATTTTTAAAATATAAAATATCTACTTACTTTTATAAGTAGTATATATTTTGTAATGATTATTATTAATTTTTATTATTATTATTATTAATATATATAATAAAAAACCAAGACATACAACAAAAAAATTTTATTATAAAGAAATAATTCTACTATAGTGTTGGGCCAGAACACAATCGGCCTTGTAAATGTTTAAATCAATCGGTAACACACATGCAAATATAACATGCAAATTTAAATTCAAACCTATTAAAACATCAACTAAACCCTATCAAATATGAGAAAAAAGATAATAAAATATAAAATAATAAACATAAAAATAAAATTAAAATAATAACCAAATGCACCAAGATCCGCACGAATTAAATATAAACATAACACAAAAACCCAATGATTTTGACCAAAATTTGACAATTATTAAAAAATACCAAGTTTCATGAAAATGAAATAAAAATCAAATAAGTTGAATTAGAAATAATTCAATTAAAAATCTAAAGAAAAAATTGTCAAATAAAATTTCAAAATAATAAAAATTAAGATTAGAATACACTAGAAAATCCAAGGTCAAAATTTGTTTTACTAAATCAAAAAGAACACGCAAGGTTAGGGACAAAAAATAGGTATATATACCGATGCATTTTCACATAATTTTAATCGTTTTTGATATCAAAAATTGTTTTTTGAAAATCTTGACTTAAAAATCTATTTTAGGGTGAGTTTTATTTTGGAACTCTCTCTCCACCTCGCGTCCTCGCACTCTCGATGGAGCTCTGCTTGGATGACGGCGTGGGGAGAGTAGTATTTTGTATGATGGATTGTTCGATGGATCAAGTACTTATTATATTGTTCTTATTATTAATAAATTATTGATAACATCCAACTTAGTTTTCTATAATTATTTTAATGTCGAAATTTTTCCGGCCCACAGCCAAGACACCTTACAAGTAATTAAAATCAACATATTATTCAGATTTGTGTAAGTGTGTGGAATATCGCCGATGATCTGTGCCCGTGAAGACCCGGCGTGCGGAACGCAGGGATCGGAACGTCAATATTATCCCGTATAGAAGAAAAGAGAAATAAGGAAGTGGTTCTTAGCGGCTTCCTCGTTTCTCGATTTCTTTAAAATCGACCTAAATTTCTCTACACACGGCTCAAAATCACCACACCGAGTAGTCCAGTGGGCACTCATTAATTGTAATATGAACATAATGTGCCTAAGGTCAATCAAGGGAAAGGTGACGGGGAATTAATAAAATGATTTCGTTGTTGTGAATATTAAAACGAACAATCGCTGTAAATTTAACAATAACTACTAATAGGATCCTAAATGTAATCGTAAATTTTGAACGAGTACCTCGAACCGATAACATTTAACCAACTTAAGCTAAGATTTCAGACCCAAAGGAACCCAAATTTCAAGTCAGCATTACGTACAATTGAGTAGCCACGTTAAACAAATACCTAAAATAGCTAAAATCATAAATTTTGAGACGTCATCTTGCACTAAGATTTTCATAGTTAACCTGATATAAACCGATATAGTATGAAAGATTAACTTCTCCAAATTAAACTACTGAAGCAGTGAACACCCAGACAATCCTATTAAGGTCCAAAATAAATGTAATGATTGGGGCGATTTCAAAGATAAAATTTTTTGGAAGGAAAAGTGAAGACCATTGAAGTCATGAGGACCCTCAAGGACGATGCCACGAGAACCGTACTAAAATGATCTAGTTTAGATTAACGAAACTATTATGTGCACAGAGGCAACCAGTTGAAATAATAGAGCCAGATAACGCAGAGAAAAATAGAGAGAAAGAGAGAAGACGCCGAAATTCGACAGGCGACGAATGGGACAACTGGATAAATGAGCGAGAAGCTACAACTTCCCGAGAAACGACAGACGAACAACCCAAACGAAAGGAAACAGGTACGGTAATGGAAAAGAAGCCCAGAGGACGACCAAAAACTGACAAACCAACTCCAGAAAGAAAAACCAAAGAACAAATGCAGATGGATCAATTGACAACGAAATTAAACAAGCTTAGCCAAGTGACAAAGCAGTTACAAGGAAAACTGAAAGGCCAAAAATAAGGAGCAAAGTGGATCAACAGATTAATAGCTGACATGCTGGGATTAGCAAATCCAGAAATAAAAAGAAATTTGAAACTTAACAATATCGGGACGGAAGCGAAACAACTTTGGGCAGCGATAAAGCCAATAATAAATAAAATCATGGATAACAAAGTGCGAACCACAACCAAAGATCCGGAAGAATTGCTATTGATAATAAACCATTTAACAAAACGATCAGATGACCCAAATAGATATTTGGTAGGAATGGCTTACCTGATGTATAATACGATAGCGATATACAGAAAACGAACTCCAAGATACAACCCAAACGGATATGAATTCGCAATAACAGACATCATCAGAAAAGTAATCGAACCATTCATCTTAACTCAAGGTGGATGGCAAGCTTTCATAAATTTGGTAAGTAAAGATGATCAGACCGAGATGATGCAAACAAAATTGAAAGAGCTATTGACGGAATTCGAAACAACAATTAATGCAAGCGATCCAAAAACAGCCAGAAAAGGAATGAATTTAATCATCACTACAATACTCATATGGATGATGTGCATAAAAGGAGTAGAACCGTTTGTAGCATACGATTGTGACAACATAAAGATTGTCGACAAGTACTCACTAAAAGAAACGGAAGAGTGCAAAGCTGCAAACCCGGTAAGATTGCAGACAACAGCTACAGCAGTATCGTATAATGTATATCAAGAAGTGGATTTCATTAAAACGGAAATCAAAGAATGCTCAGTGACAAGGAAAATTGTAGCATTTCACTGTGGACATCATTCACATTCAACCATTATAGAAGCCGGAACAGAAACAACTGTGGTTTCGGTAACGCGAAACGAATGCGAAGAAGGGTTTACGACCGGACGTATTCAAATAGCCGGACGAATCCAAGTAGCAGCAGAAGAGGGAAAAATAAAAAAATTCTAGAGTATACCCTGCGGGAAGAATAACGGCTGGAGACGGAACATGCGAAGGAGGAGAATACACGCTACTAAATCAATTAGTCAAAGGAGTAGTAGTGATAGAAAGCTATCAAGTAAAATTGGAAAAGTATCAAGGATATTTTGATCCAGACACGCAAGCCATGAAAAAATACCCTCAATGCCTGGCAACAGACAGATCATTTAATACTGGGATGTCAACGATTGTGTACCACGCGGATACCAGAACGTGTCGACTCACCTTACTGAAAAGCGCAATATTTGATGAAGTGCAAGGACAAGTGCACAGTGAAACGGAAACTAACACACAAAAGAGCGCAACTCCACCGGCGGCGACTCCAGCAACAATCGCAACTCCCACCACAACCAACAGTTACAGACCCGGACGAAAGGAGCGAGCGAAGCGCCGAGCCGCTCGACTAGCGAACAAAAATCTGACTAATATCTGAATTGAGTTTACGATGTGATTGAAATACACATGTTCACATTTTTACTTCCAATTGTAATTTTCTCGATGAGTAAAACTAGGTTGTACTCATAAAAAGTTCAGAGACTTACATAGGAACCCAATAGATTAAAGCGAGCACAAGTCTCCTAACGACAGCTCGTTGGACCCAGGGATTGTCCGAGCAATTACAGCATTAGTAATAGCGCTCACTTTTTGCGGACAATCCACCCACTCGAACACATCTCCGACGTTGCCTAGCAACGGGTGCCGAGTGGTAGTTAGAAAATATTTATATGGCGTTACCAGGGTAAATACAAGGACGTTTAAAACAAGCATCAAAACCCTGTAACCCACCAATAGTAATATTGTCGAAGAACTTTATTCAAAGCCCATTCCACATACCTCCGATATCGGGCAGCGCAGCAATGACATCCATCACCACATGGATATTCAGGTTCCATATCTTTTGGCAAACTGTTTTGTTTGATATCCCATAGGAACTCGTCGATTACAGGAAATATCCATATTGATGTATGATTGAATATCAAGTCTGGAATTATTGATGCTGGCTTATCCATAATTTCATGTATTTCTGGATAATAGAATTCCAGACGTTCTTTAATAACTTTAAAATAATCATCTAAAAATAGTTATTAATAATAATAGTAATTATTAATTACCATAATGTTTAATTTCATTCATAGCTTGAACTGCGCTAGATACATCCATTATAATGATAAAAATTGAAATAACATTTACTTTTATACTAATTTAGACCAATGAGAAGTTAAACACACAAATCTTTAGCTATAAACAATAAATATTAATTTATATAGATTTGAAAATGATTAAAGAAATTTTAATAATATTATTAGTTTTTAATATGGTTAACTCAAATTCTGGATCGTCTCAAAATAAATCATTATTCTGTACATTATCAATGCAAAGCCGCTCAGGTTGAAAGATTTAACCGGACATTGAGGGATAGATTGAAGAAATATTTCGTGCATCAAGGTAATAAAATATGGATAAATGTATTACCGAAAATACTTGTTAGTTATAATAAATCATCACATCGAGGTCTGAATGGTTTGAGACCCGTAGATATCAGCTCAAAAACACGAGTATAGTCTAAAAAAGTGACTTTTACAAAACCAAAATATAAAGTTGGTGATCACATTAGAATTAGTAAAATATCTGCTTCACCTTTCATCAAAAATTTCGATAGTAATTGGAGTGATGAGGTATTTCAAATTACTAAAATTAATACTAAACAGAGTCCTGTAATTTATGTTATTAAAGATAGTGATAACATTCTATGAACAGGAATTACAAGTTATTTCCAAACCTACAGTGTTCAGAATTCAGAAAATATTGAAAACTAAAATGGTGGGTAAGGATAAACAATACTATGTCAAATGGCATGGATATCAAAAACCCTCATGGATATCATCAAAAGACCTAATAAAATGAGTTTCTATACTATTTTACCCGCTAATCCATCCGGAAAATCAAGCAAGTAAATTTATGGTTGATCTTCAAAATCCCATTTATTTACATTGAAATTGGGAATTTGCTTTGCAAGACATTACATTTGTGTACAATACATTCCCATTTTATAGTCATTGTAAAATCGGTTACAAGAAGCGTGTTCCCAAAAAATGTAGTGGTATTTTCTCAATCAATAGTTGTGATTTTAGCCCATTTACAATAAAGTTTGAAAGTATTGAGGATGCCAAGCGAATGGGTAGTGATAAGCTTAACATAGTTGTTCCTGGTACTGAATACTTATTACGTTTCAAAAGATTTGATGAGAACAGTGTAACGACCGAACACATCAAAATATCTGTATCATATATTAATGAGGTGGAAGATACATTTACATTTACTAAAGATTTATATATTGAAACGCTTGAAGAATTACATAAATATATTTCATTCAATTGTTTACATATATTTAAAACTATTGAATTTGTTAAAGATGGATTATGTAAATTCAGTCTGAATAATAACATTTGTGAAGTTACATTTGATAAAAATTTGGCTAATACATTGGAATTAGATAAGCAAACATATATGGCAAGTGCTTTTGGTGTACGCAAACCGAAAATAATAAAACTTTATAGACAAATGTTCATATATACTAACATCATCGATCCTATAATTGTTGGTGATTCTTTGGTTCCTCTATTGAAATCTGTTTGGGTTGATAAACATGACCAGGATGAAGTTGTCAATATAAATATCGATAATCCCATGTACTTACCGGTATTAACATCATGTATAAACAATATAGAAATAAATATTCGTGACGAAAGCGGTAAATTTATTGAATTTAGTAAAGATACAAAAACTCATTTGACATTACATTTTCGTAAATTAGATGGCCAATAACGATATTATTAGTATGTATAGTGGTAGCCAAAGTGGTGGCGAATTACCATATTTTATTGGTAAACAGTATGGATCAGGATGGTTGAGAACAATTGGTAGATTTGCACTTCCTATTCTTAATCGCCTTGGTAGTTTTGGTATGAAAACCGCTAAAGATGTGATAATGAATGAGCAAAAAATATTACCATCTCTGAAATCAAATGCATTATCCGAGTTACGGAAAGTTCTACCTAGTATTGCAGGTATGTTTCAAAAACAGGAACCAGCACCGGCACCTGCTCAAAAACGTAAAAGACATCATAAACATTTAAACAGACAATTGAAAGGACATGGAACTATATTTTAAAAATGATTTGTGGTAAATCTGAATTGTGCTTATTTGATAGACCATCTCCCCAGGCGGTAATTGAAATGGGTGCCTTTGAAGACGTATTCCCGATGAATTCTATTATGGATAGTAGAACTGATGCTGAATTTTATATTAATGATTCCCAAACTGAATATCTAGATTTGAACGATACATTGTTAACTGTTCAGATCAAAGTTGTAGATAAAGATAGAAAACCGTTGGGTGAACCTAGTAATGTAATACCAAACAATTTCTTGTTTTATACACTTTTTAAACATGTAGTTCTCGGATTTAATAATATCAAGATTGAGGGTGGTAACAGTACATATATTCACAAAGCTCTAATAGAAACTATTATAAATTACAATAGCGATACTAAAAATACATGTTTAACTCCTACGGGTTATGGTAGTGATGACGATAGAAAAAAAGTGGATTAAAGGCTCGAAATTATTTACCATGTGCTCATCATTACAACTCGATTTTATGGATCAACGGAAATATTTACTCCCATGCGTACACATTAGATTGAAAAGATCAGAGTCTGCATTATCACTAACAAGTGCTACCACAGCATCAATTCTTCAATTAGTTGATGCAAAATTATTGGTGAGAAGAGTTCGTGTTGAGCCCTCTGTATTAGCCGATCATCAACTGGGGCTTAATTCTAAGCATGCAATATATCCATTGAAAAGAAAGGAACTTGTTCAATTTGCTATTGCTAAAGGTTCACCATCTTTCTATAAGGAACAAATATTTGGAGATAGAAGAATGCCCAACTTTAAATGTTTTGACGTACAACTAAAAACCGTCTAAAACTCCAGATGATATAAATTATATCCCCCATCATCCACATTTAGATATAATTCACCGCTTCAAGGTTACTGACGGTACACCTATTTATTTACTTCTTTTGGAGGATGGCGATAATTATCACTACACTGCTGTTTTTGATTTGGATAAATTAATGAACTGCCATGCGACTACATCTTGCAATATCCAAATCTCTGTACATTGGTGTCCCCATTGTCTTAATGGCTTTAGATTAAAACTCGCATTTGACACCCATGTTTCCTTGTGCATTAAAAATCAAACAGACAATACCCTTTATACGTTGTCTAAAAATAAATATTTAAAATTTTCCAATTATGCAAAATCTATTACCCCGCCATTCGTAATTTATACGGATTTTGAGTCAATTTTACCACTGGATATAAGGCATCATCAAATATATATGCCGATAGCAGCAGGTCTACTATTAATTAATAATTACACAAATACAAAACATTATTATAATTTTATTGGCGATGATTGCGTTTTGGCGTTTTTAAAAAAGATTGACGAAATTGCTCTTTCGATTGTCTTGCCATATTACGAGGTTCATTGTCAACAAACTATAGGACCACTAACATTTAATGAGGAACGGGAGTTCAAGGAATGTCGCACTTGTTATTTGTGTAAAAAGTTTATTAGGGATAAAGTTAAGGATCATTGTCATTTCTCAGGTAAGTATTTAGGGGCTGCTTGTATGAAGTGTAATGTTTCTCGACGAATCCAGAAACAATTACCTGTGGTTTTTCACAATTTGAGGGAATATGATCTCCATCATATTTTAAAGTATGGTCTAAATAATTTTTCTTCTTGGGAATTAAATATTATTCCGACCACTTCTGAAAAATTTATCTCCCTCATCGATTACATTAATAAATTGCCTGTTCGTTTTATAGACAGCATGCAATTTTTTAATTTATCTTTAGCAAAAGCGGTTAAGACACTTACTGATTTGCCTTTAACTGATTCTGTTTTTGATGTTGCAATTGTTAGAGCCAAGGTTATTTTCCCTTATGACTTTGCGATATCTCTTGAGGTTCTTGAATCGACGACTGAATTGCCTCCTATTTGGGGTTCTGTATCTGCTGATGAATACGCTACAGCCCAACAAATTTGGACACAGCAAAATTGCGAGACAATGTTAGATTACATGTTAACCTACTTAAAATTAGACGTATTCCTTCTTGCAAATTATTTTCAGCAATTTCGCGCAAAAGCAATTGCTTATAATACTCTAGAACCTCTTAATTTTTATGGAATTCCTGGTATGTCATGGGTGTCAGCTCTCATGACATTACAGGAACCCATAGAACTTCTGCAGGACATGGAAATGTTTAATTTCTACGAGGGAGGAATACGGGGTGGGTTAACATTTGTTAACAAACATTATGTCGCAAATTCTCAGGATATAGAACTCTTGTATATAGACATTAATAATTTGTATGGTAGGACACTTAGCCAATATCTTCCGTATGCTGATTTTGTTTGGGTGTATGATGGTTTGGATAAGGTTTTGAGTAAATGTGCGAATGTTGTGGATATTGAAATCCTTCCATATGGATATACTATGGAAGTTGATATCGAGATTCCAGATTATTTACATGATTTTTTAAATGACTTTCCGATTGGACCGGAAAAGATGTGCCGACCAAATTCAAACGTTGATAAGTTGATACTCACGCATTGGCCTAAGAAGAACCATGTTCTTCATTGGCGGCTTTTCAAGCTTTATCTTTCTCTCGGTGTGAAGGTTGTTAAAGTTCATCGCGCAATTAAATTCAAGCAAGCACCTATATTTCATGCATACATTGACAAAAACACAAAATTAAGAGCTCAAAGTACTAGCGAGCTATATAGGAACTTGTTTAAACTTTATAATAATAGTTTGTATGGAAAATCTGTCGAAAATCTTAAAAAACGGATGAATTTAAGGCTATGCAATTCTGATGAAAAGATGATTGTATATGCCTCAAAACCGACTTTCAGAAAATCTATCGTAATTGATGATAATTTGATTGCTACTCATCTGAATAAGGATTCGATATGTTTAGACAGGCCTAGTTACATCGGATAATCAGTTCTAGACTTGTCTAAACTTAGAATGTACGAACTACAGTATAAGGAACTAGCGAAATATCGCAATGAATTTAATTGCGAAATAAATATCGTTGCCGGCGACACTGATTCGTTTTTCCTTGAGGTTAAGAACTGTAGGCTAGACACTCTTTTGCCGGCAATGATAAGAGACAGCCTTTTAGATACCTCAAATTACGACCCGGCACATCCCTTGTACTCAAGAAAACTTGACTCTGTAATAGGAAAATTTAAAGATGAGAGTAAGGGTCTTGGGTATGAGGAATGGGTTTTCTTAAGACCCAAGTGCTATAGTCTTTTAGGTACTAAAGATACAATGAGGGCTAAGCGGGTGAAGTTTCTGGGGACAGAGATTGAGCACCAGTCATATTTAGATTGTTTTAATAATGACACAATATTTACGGTGCCTCAAACTATGATAGGGACACGGAACCATCAATTATTTACATTTAAGAATAATAAAATTGCGCTTACCAATAAAGACGATAAGCGTAATTGGGTGGGTAGAAATTCCAGTCTCGCATTTCGCCATTATTTAGGAATCGATGTCATTGATGATGACCAAGTATCGCACAGCCCAAGCTATGACAATCGAGACATTAACGATTTACTTTTGTCAGATTGATTTATGTCAATATAATGTATTTAGAGTTTTTATTTATTTATTTCTTTGTTGTATTATTAATTTATTTCTTTTATGTTTTATAAACTATTCTATTAGTATAATAAACTATTAATAATAACTTGTAATATCATAATTTATTATTAATTTATTTTTATGTTTCACATCATTGGAGAAAAGAAAGCCAAATACTATCGTGGATCAAAAATTGATATTAACTTATATTAATGTATTTTATTAGTATAATAATAACAATGTAATATATTTTATTAATTTTATTTATTTTTTATGCTTTGCATCATCGGGTAAAAGAAAGCCAGATACTATCGTGGATCAAAATTGATATTAACTTATAATAATGTATTTTATTAGTATAATAATAACATTGTAATATTAATAATTGTAATTGTAATATATTTTATTGATTTTATTGATTTTTTATGCTTTACATCATCGGGGAAAAGAAAGCCAGATACTATCGTGGATCAAAATTGATAAATAACTTATAATAATGTATTTTA
Source organism: Schmidtea mediterranea (assembly GCA_022537955.1). Lineage (NCBI taxonomy): Eukaryota > Metazoa > Platyhelminthes > Tricladida > Dugesiidae > Schmidtea > Schmidtea mediterranea. Next base: position 21,525,957 of record CM039681.1, read on the forward strand.
TTAGTATAATAAAAATAAATATAGTATATATTTTGTAATATATTTATAATAATAATAATAATAATAATAATAATAGCAATAATAATAATAATAATAGTAATAATAATAATAGAATAAAATTACAAATATATGCTATTTATAAAAAAAAGTAGATAGAATAATAATAAAAATAATAATATTTATAAAAAATAATAATAAAAAATGTTTACAAAATTTATACTACATTTATAAAAGTACTTATAAAAGTAAGTAGATAGTTTATATTTTTAAAATGATTAAAAATTCCGTGACCTTGAAAAATTTTTGAATGACTTTCAGAAATATGTACTTTTCAACAGAAAAATTTTTAAGAAAAAATTTTGGTCCAGCGGTGACATAAAAACGTGTACTTTTCAACATAGAAAAAATTTTAAGAAAAAATTTTTGAGTGACCTTGAAAAGATTTTTGGGTGACCTTGAAAAATAATAATATTAATTAAAAATAATAATAAAAATAATAATATTTATAAAAAATAATAATAAATTAGAATAAATTTTACAAAATATATACTACTTATAAAAGTAAATAGACATATAATATTTTTAAAATGATTAAAAATTCCGTGGCCTTGAATGAGTCATGGTCTTTGTTTCAATGACCTTGAATGAGTTATTGTCTTTGTTTTAAAAGTTTTTGTACTTTTAGACTTAGAAAAAAAATTTGCCCAGGGGGAGGGGGTATGTGGTCCAGCGGTGACATATCCATCTACTATTGTTGATTCGATAATTCAAATCAATGAGGTTTATTATTGTTGGGCCAGAACACAAATGACCTTGAAAATTGTTTAAATGTATCAGTAATATAGCACAAAAATCCAGCACCAAGATAATACATACAACATCCTTCAGTTCTTGGCTGAGAATTCTTGTCGCTTCCATTTCTAAATTAAAATTATTTGAGGAATATGCATTGACATCGTTGATTTTTTCACGTTAATTAATTTCCTTTGCCCGCGTCCTAAATATATTAGGGGACATCATTAGTTTCATCGAATTAATTCCCTGTGAATCTCGCTACAAATTATTTATTTAATTTAATTCATTGTTAACTACTTGAGCTTATAAGATTCCCTTCCTCGTGGTAGCTAAGTTCTAAGTCATGAAGATACGTTCCTACAATGGGTAGTTAGAGCTCATCTCACTCGTTATCACTTTAGAATTTATTCCGTTTATAAAAAAATGAAATCAAACAGTCAAATTAATTAAAAATATTTATTTCATGACACCAGTTTATTCAATTTTAGAATTTTTTTTGGTCCTTGGAATAAGCGTTACGGCGATTACGACTAGAAAACGCCCATTGTGTGTGTCGACTGGCATAAGCATGATCGTCCCGTTGTCTTGGCCCAAATCGGTTACGAAGAGCTGGCTGGATCAATTTCTCGGGCAAGATCAGCGTCGTTGGGGCGGCCATTTGTAGGAGTCTTGGGTCATCTAGCTCAAATGAGACCCCATAGTCCGGCGGAAATCCATCGGTGCTAGGGATTGTTGCCTGGGTCCAAGTCGACTTTGAAGGGCTGGTTGGATTAGTTGCTCTGGCAGAATCAGTTTCGTTGGCGCGGTCATATGTAGTAATCTCGGGTTGTCCAGTTCAAATGAAACCCCATAGTCTGAAGCGAATCCATCGGTACTTGGAATCAGCCCGCTCGCGATGTCCTAATTCACTCGCGCCAATCGCTGTCTGGCCAGAATCGCTTTTTTGTGGTACTTCTTCTCCATTTCTTCCATTTTCATCACCGTGTACCCTGCTTGCTGACGAGCTTCCCGTGCCGGGCTCCTGTCCGGTTCCCGCTTGATGGCGATGCTCGGTAATTCAATTTCGTCTCCACGATCATTGGGTCGACGAGGCCAACTGGGTTCTCCATAAGTAGCCAATGCGTATCCTTGGTCCCATAACGCTTGCCTATATCGAGCGGCAGAGCTACTCGGTATTTGTAGAGTCAATCGGGAGTCATCACTCCATCCTCCATGCGGATCTCTGCGGTCTGAATGAGTCATATGATTAGAATAAATTCAAAAATTCATTTATTGAAATTTAATTTATTTAAGGTAGGGTGTTCACGAAAATCTATTCTATAGTCGCCGTCTTACGATGGGATATAATTTGCATTTACTTAACAGGTTAACAATTACAACAAGAAAATTACCTCGTGAAAGTTCAGTGGGATCTTTCATAACCGCGTCGTTGGGCGATAGTCGATTTGATGCGCGGTCTCCTAGTCGTCTCTTTGGATCGCGTCTATTTTCGACATATGTTGGACGTGGATTAGACATGTTTGATAGTTATGAATATTTTGGTTTTTTGACTCCTTATTTATATCTGTAAGTGTTAACTTGTATTCGCTTGACTAGACGAAACCCCTCTCCACTATTCATAGTTGAACATTATCGGCATCTGTGGAAATTAGTTTTTATATATTTATTACCAAAACGAATATAATCTATTTTATATTAATTTATTTTTGTTATTAATTTTCCAATATTTCCCTTCTATTTCAGAGCGCTAATTTCTTTATTTAATTGGTCATTCTTTACGGTTGGGTGAAGACACTGTTATCGGGTCTATTTTCTATTTGTATGATAATATTTTTTAATGCTCTGACATCCCGGTTGATTGGCAGGATTAGTTTTATTATCCATTTTATTGCCTTATCTTTTGGTCGATTTTTTGGATGGTTAGGCGATTTGGTTATAAATAGGTCGTGTAAATATATATGATTTTCGTTGCCCTAATGGTGACTCGTGACATGTCCCTAGTCATGGATATTTGTCAAGATAAAGTAGATCTCCTATCTTCTCTGGTGTTAGTGGATTGCACGTACTCGTTCCGGACTTATAGTAACTTCCCGAGTATCCGCTCGAACAGATTTCAATTGTCTCCATATCTTGGTAACTGGGATCCCTTACCATTTCTATATTCAGTAGTTATTCGCTCTCCTATCGATCAAGGTTTGAAGGTACACCATTCTGGACACTCGTGCTGCTCCAAGTCTAATGGGTTTCAAGAAAACGTCGAATTTATTATTGGGCATCTATGTTGGACGGATTGGCGATTACCATCACTCCTGCCTTGTCGAGGTTTATCGAATGCATTCATGGATCTCACTCGCGCGTCTCTGCAATTAATGTATCTTCCGTGGACGAGTGCTCAATTGTGATGTATATTCTTATTCTATGTAGTTTCCGCCCAGAGAACTGTTCTCGCCGTACCATCCCATTCACTATTAACTTCTCACGATTTATGATTGGATAACTATTTTATTCATTTTCGTTGTCTGATGCTCGAAGAGAGATGCGTACGCTTTCAATTAAAGGTTCAACCGCCTGTCTCTTGCGTCCTTTGTCCTACAAATCGATCGTCTCTGCGACCAAGGATATCTCGACTCTATTATACTGGGTTGTATACAAATTATTTTATTTTTGTATTTGATTAATCTGATTTTATTTCCAAATGAATATCATACTGACTTGTTATTTTCAGTTATGATTTTATTTAAGTTTATTTAAAGGTATTCTCGTGTTAATAATCATCTATCTGGGTTTGAGTTTATCTTAACATAATTTAACGGCGGTCATTTCTTACTCACTCAAGGGTTGGGTTGATTACAGAACTTAGAGTCGTTCTTCCGTCAGCTACCGTGTGTATTTCCGAGTTTACTTGTCTGAATATCATTGCGTCGCTACTATTCGTCGTTCTGATCATTTTAATTATCTTCGATACTTTTATCTACCTTTGCTGTATTTAGTTAACTTTCCTTAAGTCTAGTTACATCAAACCGTTATATTTATTTACTTTCATTACATTTCGTCACCTTTATTTATACTTATAATTTTTGTGAGCATATTTTAGTGGCGGATCATTATAGTTATTCGTTGGTCGTTATATTGCGTTACTTTTGATTACATTTAGTTAAATTATTAGTTACGTATAGTTATGTTTACCCTAAGCGGTTTTAATTTCATCTAATTATATTACATTTAATCACATCTAATTTGCATTAAATCACATCCAGTTGTGTCCGATTTAATTATAATTACTCGTAGCTATCACATTTAAGTAATTTATTTACATTTTAACTACCGTTCATCACCTCTAGTTATTTTCGTCTAGATTAACATATTTCATTACTTTCGTCCGATTTGATACATTTACTTACTTCGTCGGCATTAACATATTTAATTACTTTCATTAACTTTAATATATCTAATTGTTTTCGTTAGTTTTATTTTTGTTACATTAAAATATTCAATTAATTTCCATCATACCTAGGATATTTAGTTACTTTTGTCAGCTTTAATATATTTATTTACTTTTCTCAGTTTTAATATATTTAGTTACTTTTCGTCACATCGAGTTTCCACCTCCCGAACCTCTCAATTTGATCCTAAGAAATTTGTGTTCATATTAGATTTTACGAGTGCCCACTGGACTACTCGGTGTGATCATTTTAGCCGATTTGTAAAGATGATTTTAGGTCGATTTTTCGGGAGATGGGTGAAAGAGAGCCAGCCAAAAGACTAGTTCTCGATCTTCCCACCGCCCCAATAAACGAATATAGTATTTACGTTCGAGGCCGTCGTTGCGCAAGACGGAACTCTCACGGGCACACACCATAGGCGGAGAAACCGCACTTACACAGTATGACTAGTTATGTATGAGTTTAATGACTTGTATGTTGTGTGGCTGTGGGCCAGAAAAATTTCGACATTGAAGACTCATTCGTTATAAATATATATTTTCAAATCAACATGTTCTTCATAGATTCATCCTTGGTCATTCATACACATACACGACAAAAGTATTCCCACATATACGATCAAGTAGGGCTTACATGTAAGGTGCTTGATTTTGTATATTGGAAATTATTGCCGAGAGTTGCTCCTTGTAAATTGACTAAAGTGATTGCGATTAAAAGTCGTCATTTGGTTCGAGTGGTTAAGTGTTAAAATTCTGTGAAAATGGATTGGTATATATGCCTATTCTGTGACCCTAACCTTGCGTGTTAATTTTCATGCGATAAAACAAAATTTGACCTTGATATTACTTGTCTAATCTAATTCTAATTTTTATTATTTTTTCGATTTTATTTGACAATTTATTCATTAATTTTTTATTTTAATCATTTCTGACTAAAATTATTTTATTTTTATTCAATTTATTCATTAACTCTTCTTTTTTCCGTAAATTGTCAATTTTCGGTCAAATCTTTTGTTATTATGCTATTTTTATGTCAATTCGTGTAGATCTTGGTGCATTTATTAATATTTTAATTTACTTTTATGTATTTTCATTTTATATTTTTAGTTATGTGTTTCTCGCATTTTGAGGTGGTTATTTGATGTTTATGGGTCCGATTTTAAATCTGCATGTTGTGTTTGCGTGCTATTTCTAATCCATTTAAACAAAACCTTGTACTAGCCCAACACCATTAGGTACCCAGCAAAATTACCAACGTGTATGTTGTTGTTTGGAAAACACAAGATTAATCAAAATACATAACCATGAAACCCACTACTAGGTATACTCATCTTTGACTAGTATCCACTGATTTGGTACTGCACTAATCTCATCTAGCGACGTGTACCAAGTAGTTATGTTAAAGTACTGTAACTCACAAAATCAAAGTTTCACTACCACTAGAATATCCCTAATTTATCAGGAATCTATTCCACCAATAATAATTTTGATGACTTCTGGTGCTTCTTTTATATACCTATCTACAATTTCAATACAGCTCATTTATTCATTTTAAAAATTATAGTTCTTGATCTTTACATAATAATAATTAAATAAAAATTACTTTTAAAGAAAAATTTTTATTGTAATTTTTATTAAATTGTTAATTATAATAAAAATTTTAATGGAATTATTTTTACAATTTCTGATTATTTTAAAATAAATTGTTTTGTTTAATCGACTAATCATTTTAGCCATATTGTTCAAAGTTTTTGTAAATATCAATACTATTTTATAGTAATCTTCTAATTATAATTTTTTAATATTTCGGCGCCTATCATGATTTTTGAATTTCGTTAATAATAATAATAATAATAATAGTAATAATAATCATAATTGTAATAGCTGTTGGAAGCAATAGCATGATTTGTCAGTACTTATATATTCATGATAGTCGCCTAAAACAATTATCTTTTCATCACTAAAAGCATCATTTTTTAAATGATGCAAGTGTTGATTAAGATTACATTTTAAAATAAAACCTTTTTGTTTTTATTCCAAGATAATGAACTTAAAACATGTTTTAAGTTTTTGTACAGCGATTTCATTATTGGCTTTGGTATTATCAGATTTCTCAAAACTATTTTAGAAATATTTATTTTCTATGCATAACTTTATTATTAACATTGAATGCATTTCTTTTGCTATTTTAGTTTTATGTCTAGAAATAAATGATATTAATAAATGTTTTTTTTAAAGTTCTTTTTTTATTTTATTAATAAAATCTTATAGTTGTTAACCCAATAGTACCTTAATTATGTTTTTGGTAGGAAATATATAGCAAGTTCCTGGAAATCAAATGATTTATCTTCTAAAAACTACATGCCAATCGTTTATATGAAATATTTTGCATAAAAATATTGTTATTTTTACAGCTATTTCTCTAGATCCCATTTATCAGTTAATTTATATTATGAATCAATATAAATCTACTGTATATTTTACATGTCTGATATAATATTAGGGGCATTATAAAAAATAGCATCATAAAAAACTGCCTAGAAAAAATATATTAGACATAAAAACCAATACAAAGTTAAAAGCGAATATTTAATTCTCTCGCTGACCGTATTCTTGAAACTCTCGGTCTTCCATGAGATCTTCCGGTGGTAGAGTGTTATCTCTTTGCAAGCTAATGACCGAAAGAGGCGCAATTGAATCTACGTACGAGCCATGGTAATTAGAATATGTAAAGTATATCTCAACAAATGCTTTAGGATTTTGTCTTAGATATACGATTACTGCACATAGATGAGAACTCAAAAGATCTATTGCAACTGCATTTTTTAGAACTAAAATCTACTATAAATTCTCTTTCCACTTGAAATACATTTGCGTCAGATTCTGCAATCGTATATAACCGCCCAGTAGTAGTGTTAGTTTCAACGCTATCTAATTGTTTAGCAAAAATCTAATTCCCTATAGTTCTTTCTCTTCGGCTAAATATTTTCATGGAATAGTTATTCAGAGATATAATAAGGTTTGATTTACAACTAAGTGTTTCATGTTACTTGTTGCGCCGGTGAGAATATATGTGGTACTCATCTACATTCGAAAACATAATTGTTCCGAATTATTGGAGATTATTTCATTTGTTCTGAGTAATGTTGAGCCAGCACTGAATCTTGTTTAATTGGAAATAGCACGCAAACATAACATGAAGATTTAATAAACACCTTAAAATGCGAGAAAGATATAATTAAAATATAAAACCAAAAACCAAAATAAATTAAAATAATAACAAAATGCATCAAGATCGGCACGAAACCAACACAAAAATAACAAAGATTTGACCGAAAATTGATAATTTACGTAAAAGTAAAGAATTAATGAAAAAATTGAATTAAAATAAAATAATTTTAGGTAGAAATAGTTCAATTAAAAATTTAAGAAAGAAATTGTCAAATTAAATCAAGAAAATGATAAAATTAAATCTAGATCATACAAATAATCTCAAGATCAAATTTTGATTTACCGCATTAAAATTAACACTCAAGGTTATATATACCAAACAGGTATATATACCAATTTATTTTCGCATAAATTTAATAACTTGTGAGGGATCACTTTTTCTCTTAAAAAACTAATACGTTTTTTAACAGGAAAAACAGCATTGAATCACAAAGTATTTAGAGCCGAACGGATCGAACTATTATCGACAAGCATTTCTCCAAAAACTATTGAAGTGAGGATGAGTGATTATTATGAAAGAGATGTAATGAAGTGATACTATGTAATTTATGAGCAATTATATGAGTCTGAGGGTGTAAATTGTGTTTTTCTGTTTTTTCCCACAGCCATACAACTACAAGTAATTAAAATCATACATCCTTATCGAGTGGTGTAAGTGCGGTTCATCCGCCAATAGCTCGTGCCCGTGAGAGACCTTGCCGTGCGTAACGACGGGCTCGAACGTCAATTTATTTTTAACTTATAAGGGCAGTGGGGAGATCGGGAACCAGTCTTTTGGCTGATTCCCTTTCACCCCACTCCCGAAAATTCGACGTAAATTTTGAAACATATCGGCCAAAATCATCACACTGAGTAGTCCAATGGGCACTCTTAAAATCTAATATAAGCACATGAACATCTTAGGGTCAACTTGTGGTTAAAGGGAAAGGGGCCTGCGGAAATCGATGTAACAGTTATGACGGTTACATTAATAGTAAAATCAAAGGTAAAATTCTAAGCACGCATAGGACTGTACCCACGAGCACTGATAGAAATTAAATTTTTAAATTCGATTAAAATGTAACAAATCCTAATGAAATAGTGAAAGCGAATTCCAGTATACTAAGAATAAATTGATAACGTTACAAGTAAGTTGAGTCAAATTACCGGCAACAGTGGGGCCAAATGTATAAATTTTAACACCACCTCTAAAGCTACGTTAATAAAATCAGGGTTAATCATCTGGACCATCTAGTTGCAAGGAATATCCACCCAATCATGTAAACTAGAAATAAAAAATCAGAATCCTTGAAAATAACAGCTGAGTACCACTACGTGCTAGAACATCAGTCGAACTAGATATGCATAGGAAAATAACACCCATAAAATCTCGGAACCTAGATGTACTAAAAACACAGGGAAAGAATCAACACAAACCAAATAAATCTAACGAAATCAAAAAGAACACGCAAGGTTAGGGTCGTACAATAGGTATATATACTGATTCATTTTTACACAATTTTAATCAGTTTTCATAAATTTGAAAGCAGTCTTGAATCAGCGTCTAATCAGTGTAATTCAGTGACATCAAAAATTACTATGTGAGTGAGAAGTGTTTGGAACTCTCTCCACGTCGCATCCTAGCAACCTCGTTTGAGCTCTGCTTGGGTGTCGGCGTGGGGAGAGGGTGTTATTTTATTAGGAACCCATAAAAGCCATGTAAAATATTGACAAAATCATCAATGAACTGAAGTGCCATGTTCCAAACATAGGAAATGTTTTATTAAATCTGTAAATACCTTTAGAATACATAGATGACTCATAATACTAAAATCCCAAATATAATGACCAAAACGTGGAATGTTGTAAATTAGTAATTAAATAAATCTGACCTCGAGATAATCCGACAAAAAAAAGTTTTTAAACCACTATAGTTCACGTCTAAATCGGCTGGACCAAAACATCAAAATAGAAAGGTTTTTGTTCCCCGCTGACTAAGACCAAAGAGTAATATGATTAATAAGATAACAGCAAACAATCCAGACAAGAATATTAACAGACTAGATTAGATTTACAAGACAATTTTCAAATAAATTCCATAAAATGCAGAGGCTATCAAAGAGTAGATGCAGAGTCAGACAAATTAATTCATAAATTGAGCGTTCAACAGCCAACAGAGCACCATTATAGAACTAACCAAGTCTTGAGCAAACGACACTACAAAAATAGAAAGGAAAAATCATATGCCTTCTACCCATCGCCCAAACTAACCCATAATAGTGTTGGCGCACTGGGTAGAATTAATTTTGTTTTAATCGAGGCGCATTTGTTAACTCTACTTCCCCAATCACTCTTGCCTTTCTAGGGTTTCTCTCCCAGACGCCCCACAATTTTGAACTTACCACTGTGTTGGGCCAGAACACATATGGCCTTGAAAAATGTTTAAATGGATCGGTAACACACACGCAAACATAACAAGCAAATTTAAAATAAACCTATGAAACATCAATTAAACCCTATCAAATATGAGAAAAAAGAGAATTAAATATAAAATAATAAACATAAAATTAAATTAAAATAATAACAAAACGCACCAAGATCCGCACGATACCAACACAAACATTACAAGAAAACACAACAAATTCGACAAAAATTGATAAATTAATAAAAGTTCATGAAAATGAAACTTAAATCAAAAAATTTGAATTAGTAATAATTCAATAAAAATTCTAAAGGAAAAATTATTAAAATAAATCAAAAAATAATAAAATTAAAGATTAGAATTCACTAGAAAATAACAAGGTCGAATTTTGTTTTACTGCATCGAATTTAACATGCGAGGTTAGGGACAGAAAATAGGTATAAATACCGATTCATTTTCACATTAAATTTAACCGGTTTTTAAACCATTAACCATTTTTTCAAGCTATTTGAAATTTGATTAAAAATCTATTACTCTTAGGTGAGAATTAGTTTATTTGGAGCTCTCTCTCCACGTCACATCCTCGCAACCTCGGTAGAGCTCTGCTTGGATGTCGGCGTGGGGGGAGATGCATTTTTATGCTTTTATGGTTTTATTTGGACAAGTAATTTTGTATGTTGATTATTTAACATGTTAATAAATATTTATAACTTTAACTATTATTTTTCATGCATTTAATAATATTAATTAAACATTTGTCGAAATTTTTCCGGCCCACAGCCAACACATATTGCAAGATAGTAAAATCCACATAGTACAGATTTGTGTAAGTGCGTGGAAAATCGCCAATGATATGTACCCGTGAAGACCTAGCGTGCGGAACGCAGGGGTCGTAACGTCAATATTCTCCATATAGATGGAACGAGAAATAAGGAAGAAGTCTTGTGGCTGCTTCCTCGTTTCTCCTTTCTGTAAAATCGACCTAAAATTATTACACACGGCTCAAAATCATCACACCGAGTAGTCCAGTGGGCACTCAGTAAATATAATGTAAACACAAAATGCGCCTAAGGTCTATTAAAGGGAAAGGGTACGGGGATAAATTAAATTGAAATCGTTGGTATAACTAAATTGGAAGTAAATTAATCATCGGTATACTAAAATGAATAAAATAGTAAAATCATTTAACATTAAATTCATTGATTCAATTAAATTAAGTTATTGATTAAAAGTAAAGTAGTTATTGATTAAAAATAAAGAAAATAAGTAATTAGATTATTATAAATTATTGATTAAAAGTAAAATGATTATTAAGTAAGAATAAGTATATCAAACCCCATTAATTAAAATAATTATTAAGCAAAATTAACGTAATTCATTTTCTTTAAATTAATTTGTTGATTAGAGCTAAATAATGTAAATTCATTAATTAACAATAAATTAATTCGTTGAGTAAACTAAAGAAAGTTGTGGGTTAAACCAAGTAATTCCTCAATTAACATCAAATTAATTTGAATAAAAGTAAAATAATGCGTTGGAAAAAATCCAGTAAATCATTGATTCAGTTAAATTAAATTATTAAACAATTATTGAGTAAAATAAGTATCCCATTGATTAAATTAAGTTAATTCATTGATTAAAATTAAAGTAATTTGAATCAACATAAACTAGTAAATCTTCGAGTAAAAGTAAAGTAAAGCTTTGATTAAAAATATGGAAAGAATTTATTAAAATCAAGTAGTCTATTGCTTAAAGTAATTTATCGATTCTAAAGTAAAAATAAGTAATGCAAGTGATTATAATTAATTAAATTAAAGTGACTATAGATTAAAACTTACAGTAATCAAAGTAATGAAATTTATTGATTTAAAACAAATTTTCCTGTAAATTAAGATAAATTCATGGATCCAACATAAATTAAGGAAAATAGGTGGTCGCTTGAAAATAGATTAATATAAAATCGACGCAAATAAAAATGACCAAAATTCAGAATAACGGATAAATCAGAGAAACAATCAAAAGGTTATATTAATATTACACGAAACAAACAGTCATAGAGTTACGCTTACCGATGGCAATGAATCAAATTAAATCCAACAATCCCGAAAATGCCGCATAAAATCCAAATAATAAAATTCCACATGCGAGATCCGCTATAGAGTCAAGTAAAGTTTGTCCTAAAAACGTCGGTAAAATATATCCAAATAACCAAAATATTAACTTACCGAATCACTTCATCACAATTGTAAAATTAAGATCCAGTAAATACATCTAAGATAAATCGATAAATCCTGCAAATAAAATAAGAATAAGATAAACACCGGATATAAAATTACGGAATTTCATTATCGCCATTCGCTGGTAAATATTAAATTGTTAAGGTAAACGCCGGATATAGATTCAACTATCGCCGCTCGCATACTAAATTATTTGTAGCGACATTCCAAGGTCATTCGCCGATTCAACGAAAATTAAATAAACCCACATGCCTACAATAGTCAAATTCCCGCGTAATCTAGAGTTTTGGCCATTAATAGATTTTATTCAAACCACGAACTCATAAGATGGCCCTCCACAGCTCCCCCTGCTTAATTTAATAAAGTGAAAGCCTGAAGTAATGACCATCAAAGTTGTCCCTGTTTGTAACGAAGATCAACTAATTAACAACTGTGTCCTACCATACTCGAGGTCAAGCTGTTAGATCGTAAATAAACTACTGTTAAACCCATGAATACCCTTGACCCAACCAGTATAACAACGGAGTGTCGATTTCCTTTAAAAAAAAAAATCATTATAACCTTTAGACAGATACGCAGGAGCAGCATGAGCAGAGATAGTCTACGAACTATAACACACCTAGAACTTGTAAGCAAACAATCTTAGTCGTTTCCCAAAAAGTTATAATCAAAATCAAAGGCAATAAGTTTAGATTCGATAAGCCCAATAACAACAATATAGCTATCATTTAGTCGATTGTTATTATAAAGCGGACGACTTAACCGAATCTGATCACGATGATATTTTAGACATGTCATTCGAACGAATCGCGAGTCAAGCAACTGACGAACAGTGTCAGGGAGGAGCTCCATCAGTTACGGAAATTTTTGACGAGTTTCAGCAACAGTGGCCGTATCCCACTACTTGGCGGATACTAGGTTTCGAGAAGGATCCCTGTGGACTCGCTGGTCAGCAGTATCCGGCCGCGGAGACCTACATGCATGCACGCAACTTCCTCACCCAATGGGAAAGGGTGCAGGAACAGGTAGATCTACAGGTGGTTAAGGCGAGGATGTATCTCGCAAATGTAGAAGAAGACATCCTCGCCGGGCGAATTGCGGAAGCGTATCCACCTCGCCCAGTCCGCGATACCCGACGCCCCTATCCTGTAGTTCCTCCGAAGAAGGACCTAAAGAAGCCGTTCCCCGGAAAATAGTGATCCCTAAAAACTCTAACAATAAACGTGATTCAGTGGTATTTTTTTGAAAAAGAAATCTTTGTTAGCTTGTAATTTCGTTTTGATCGTTTGCCTGAGTAGACCCGTTTTAATAATTATGTTTATAATAATTACAAATACAAATTATGTAAATCATTAGAAAAATTTAACGATCTTGTCCATTGTAGTTATGACCACCATCCAGACTTTGCAAGCTGAACTAGAGCGCGTAAGGAACGCAAATGCGGATCTCCTCAATCAAATCCTCCAGATGACTAAAGAGGTACAGCAGATCAAGGCAACTTGGTCGGATCCGAGAAGAATGAAGACATTATACCTCAGGCTAACCGCAGCACAAAAAGGGTGGACGGAAGAGCGACAGCTCAATCAGAGCCTGCGCACCCAAATCAGAGGATTGGAAGTCGCCTTAGCAGTCTGTCGGGAGGGGGAAGCAGTCACCTACCCGCTCGTCTTCGCCCCGTCCCAGATGGCGCAGAAGAATCCTCAATCAGCAGACCAGCCCATCACTCCATCGAATAATCGTCGGCCGGGACGCAAGGAGCGTGCTCGACGCCGAGCAGCACAACCTCCAAACCCTCCCCATTAACTCACGATAACTATATATTGTGTTGATTCAAATAAAATAGTTGTACTTATAGTTAAATTATTTCCTAGATGCACTCACGTACAGATAGCACTATGAATACTCGCATCGCAGTTTCGAACCATCTTTCCACATTCGATCATGAATTTTCTTACACATGGGACAGAGCTAAGCGAGCATAGGTCTTCTATCGACAGCTCGTGAACCCGAGGGTTGTCCGAGCAACTACAGTACTAGCGATAATACTCAATTTTTGCGGACAATCCACCACTTGAAAACATTTTCAACTTTGCCTAGCAACGGGTGCCAAGTGGCAGTTAGAATCATTTTGTATGGCGTTACTGGGGCAACCATAAAGATAAGCAAGTTTCGAAACCTTGTAACCCACCAACTGTATACCCATGAGCAGGCCCATGTTGGTACTGTATACAGCAGCCGAGAGTCCACAAGCAGGTGAGCCCCGTTTCCAAGACTACTCCTTGTGATAATCTCGCTTTCGGGTTCCTGACGGCCGATAGAAGGACTTACGTCTATGTCATTTATCTATTTCTCTCGATATTGGCACACGCTTTCCCATCTGTTATTATCGATTTTATGAATACGTCCGAATCAGAATTCCTTTCAAGTCTCATTTAATTCATTGGTAAATATTCGTACACGTTTACCGCCGGAAATATGTTCTTTTATGACTTGGCTACTTATTTATCTTCTGTCCACTAAATTTGGCTAATATTAATTTTAAATATTTAATAAAGTAATTTTAACTACTAAAATATAGTAAATTATCCAAAGGAAAACTGGGAATAATAACTTTGAAAATTTAGATCCTTAAATTAATTAAAATTTCCGATTTGTTTCCGAATTATTTATTAAAATGCGAAAAATCATTGGTAACCTCGAATTTTGTTTTAATTTGGAAAATCTTTTCCTTAAATAACCGGCTACATTTCGAACTATATATAAATATATTAATTTAATTGCTGTTAAATCAGCTGTTTTTAACTTCAAGAATGTCTCCTGGTCGTTTTTTATGGGAAAATAAAGTTCTCTTGAGATTTGTATTTTCTTTTTAGTTATACTTATTCTTTCATTTCTCAACATACTCTTTATAAAGGCTTAAAAGTTACTTTTACGATAATTATAATTATTTCCATTTTTCAATATTTTAGGTTAAATAAAGCTTTCTAATCATATTTTTCGCATGCATCAAACTTCACCAATCTTGCTTTATACTCAGGCAAGATTTCATACATCCCTTTCTTATTTATTTATAGAAATATCAAAATTTGTTAAAAAATCAACCATAATTATAAAAATTCTATTTTACAACTACAACGTTTACAAAAGGGAAAAACAACAAAAATTAAAATAAAATATAATCAAGTCATAAATGCATTTGTTAAACTGACACCCTAAAATTCGGTTTTCAACAAAATCAGCTTTCATCCGTCAATGTCGACGGGGAATCTCCATTTTCGGCTACAATTTAATCCGCTGGATCCGACTTGGGTGATGGAGTGACATAATTCATCCCCGAAATCGTCCACCCAGTAGCTAGCGAGAGTCTGCGATCTCTCCTCCATTGCATCTGTGGCATTTATGACGGGCGAGATGTCCATGGTCGTTTGCATCTCGTCCGTTTTATCAGTACGAATTTGTAATGGACTTTCTGTTGAATTTGCCGGATTTGGGATGGTTTCATCTTTCCTTACGAATTCAGGGTGCTGTTCTGCGACAAGAGCACCTGCGCCGCATTATTTAGCATCGTGAGACCTTCGGCTCGACGTTGTTCCCGGCGGCGAAGATTTTTGCTCGGGTGGTGTTTCTTGCTGGTCCGGGGAGTTTGAGCTGGACCAGCTTGATTTACTTCCGGGAGACAGTTTGCGGGAATTTAATTTAACTTCACCGTTAAATCCCGACCCGCTAGTCGTTTAGCTAATTCCGTTTCCGTGAACGATGCGATGAGCACGGCACTCTGACCATTTATGATGATCCGTTGAGCCCGGTTTTCCGCAATTAACTCTTATCGGCATCTCGACAGCCGGTGGATTTTATCCTGGAGGATTTTGGCCGCCTCGGGAGCGAACCACGTACCGAGAGTACGCTCGTGCTCCGCGAACAGTTTATTATATTTCTGCTGGCAAGAACTATGATTCAATTGAGTAGGCATAATATTTGATTTTTGAAGTATTTTGGGAATTTTGTATCCTGGCTGCATGTTTGAAAATTTTCAGTGTTTGATAATTGATTTCAAAAATAAGGAGTTGCTTAGAAATGTTCTCAAGATGGCGAACTTACTAAACAATGAAAAAGTTCTTGTCATAAACGTAGGAAAATAGTGTAATTTAAATATAATAGAAATTTAAGAATATAATAAAATTAATAATTAATTGATTCGCAAAAATTCCCATTCCTCATTTATTTAAGAATCCGTATGAATTACTGCTAAAGTTTCTAAATGTGAAAGTCCGTCGAAAACTAATTCTGTAAGGAGAAAAACGAAAATCCTGATGCTCCGGTCATTGTATTCGTTAACATTTTAATTTAGATGCGTATTATCGATAAAAATTGTCGTGCGTTCAGTTCGATTTATAACAAAAGAAAAACTCATTCTATTATGGCTTCCTATACTTAACCCTAGTCGTTCCCGTCACTATAAAAATTCGACAGGTTTTGAAAAATGTATTCCTACCTAAACATTCATTTGAATGTTGTCCCCCTAGCTATGTCGATATTCCCGAATTTTAATCCCTACCGTTCCGACCAACATTGAAATGGCCGCCACGGTGAAGTACGACGGCGTCCTACTCCGCGATCAGTGTGACAAGACCTGACCATGCCGGCAGACACTGAAGAGTGGTTGACGACAAGGCAACACATCAACATTCCTCAAATTTAATTGAGGAAATTGAATCCTACCAAGCCATCTTCCACAAATTAAAGCATGTATAAAATAATGTTAAATTAGGGGACCTGTCGTCGATACTAAAAGTATCGCGACCATCCATGATTAAAATTAAAAATTTAAAACCATAAACATTTCATAAAAATATATTCAACAAAGTACAAACTTACCAAAATTGTCAAAGTTCAGAATTTCAAATTTAAAGTTTTAAGTTTTTAAAATTTTTAAGGTTAAATATTATGACAATGGCTATTGTATTTATACTGTTTTCGTGCGTGTGTGCGACCAATTAGAGTATTTTGAGCCTTTTTCGGTTTTTTTCGAGGGTTTTTATTGTTTTAATTTTTATTTTAAATCTTTTATTTTTCTCCTTATTTTTCTCTATTTTTAGATATTATTTTCTTAATATTTCGTAAATCTTTTTTTTTTGTTTAACCATTCCTTTTGGTTACTTCTCTTTTTATCTTTTGTTATTAAAATTTTTGGTCGCCGCTTCCACCTATGTATTTTCTAGACCCTTTTTTTGCAAGGTTTTGGCGGTTTTATATTTTTACTTTATTTTTCTATGTATTTTGCGTGCAAAATTTATTAATTATTTGTTTTAATTAATTATGTTATTTTTTATTTTGTTTTATTTAATGTTTTTATTATATTTTTAATTTCTGTTTGCGGTGCGTGCTTGTGTTATAATAGCCATTCTCATAATTCTCAAACATGACTTTTCATTGTTGTTTTATTTTGTTTTAACGATGGCTTATAGCCCAACAATAGTTTAGTTAAATAATTAATTAAAGAAACTTTCACATAAAGTAAATTTTTAAAATAAAAACAAAAACACGAATCATAATAAATTATCACACCTAAAGTTACGATTTTAAAATAAAAACAAAAAACACAAATTATAATATAAGATCACACATAAAATTACGGATAAGGTGAGGTGAAATGTTCTTGATCATAATCGGTTCATTCCGAAACAATTTATAAAATGATTTGGCCATGACAGTGACGAGAATTTCTCCGGTAAAACATCCTGGAAAATCTTTGATTCAACCATCTGATTTTGGTACCATTCTTTTCCAAACCTAAGCAATCCGTTGAGAATTTCAAACTTCAATACCATCATCTAAGAATGGTTAAACCCATCGACAGAAAGTACAAAAATAACTTACTCTACAAATAAAACGAACCACGAAATCCAATAAATTTGAAAGATCGATTACCCCGTCAGCAGCGAATTATCGTGAATAAACCAAAATCCAGAATTTATAAATCCCACAACTGAGAAATGAGAGGACATGACATTTAGCGAAATGTCATGACGAACTAGTTCGCCAAATCAATACACTGGATGCCCGGATAGCCGATTCCGTGACGAGAGAGTGTGCGCAGTTCACGAATCTCTACACTGCGGACACACACACCCAATATAAATCTCGTCGTCGGCAAGAAATCCTCCATTTCGAATCAATAGTGTTGGGCCAGAACACAAACGGCCTTGTAAATGTTTAAATGAATCGGTAACACACATGCAAACACAACATGCAGATTTAAATCAAACATATTAAAACACCAAATAACCCTATCAAAATATGAGAAAGAAGACAATTACATATAAAATAATAAACATAAAAATAAATTAAAATAATAACAAAAAGCAACAAGATCCGCACGATATAAATATAAACATAACACGAAAACCTAACAAATTCGACCGAAATTTGATATTTTAACAAAAATGTGAAATTTCATGAAAATGAAATAAAATTCAAAGAATTTGAATTAGAAATAATTCAATAAAAATTTTAAAAGGAAAATTATCAAATAAAATTGCAAAATAATAAAAATTAAGATTAGAATACACTAGAAAATTCCAAGGTCAAATTTTGTTTTACTAAATCAAAAAGAACACGCAAGGTTAGGGCCAAAAAATAGGTATATATGCCGATTCATTTTTACACAATTTTAATCGTTTTTATTGGTAAATCAGTTTTCTTAAAAATCTATTTTCAATGTGAGTGAGAGTTTTATTTGAAAACTCTTTCCACGTCACATCCTCGCAACCTCGATAGAGCTCTGCTTGGATGTCGGCGTGGGGAGAGCGATATATTTATGAACATTTTTATTTGGATGATGTATCGGTAACTTAATTTTGATTTTAATAAATTATTTTATATTATACAAATTATGTTTTTGTTTTAAACAATTTTTGTCGAAATTTTTCCGGCCCACAGCCAAAGACACATCACAAGTAATTAAAATCAGAAATGTTATTCAGATTCGTGTAAGTGCGTGGAATATCGCCAATGATCTGTGCCCGTGAAGACCCGGCGTGCGGAACGCAGGGATCGGAACGTCAATATTATCCCGTATAGAAGAAAGGAGAAATAAGAAAGTGGTCTTTTGGCTACTTCCTCGTCTCTCATTTTCTTTAAATTCGACCTAAATTATCTTACATACGGCTCAAAATCACCACACCGAGTAGTCCAGTGGGCACTCATTAATTATAATATAAACACAACCAGGGGAAAGGTGACGGGGAAATGAAAAAATAAAAAACAAAATCATTGCTATGAAATTAAATCAAACTATTATTTTAACCACTAATTTTAAACTATGGATGAGAATTTAAATTCATTATAATTATTAAGCAATCCCCCTAAACGTATAACAATTAGTAATTGGAGTCACGAATTTAAACAAATCAGATTCAGAGACATAAATAGGTACGCTCCTAGATAAGATAAAAGATAGTAGCGAAAGTTTAACCGAAGTCTCGATGATGTAGTGGTAAAAACCACGAGAAAAAAATGTGCTAATCTTAATTCAATCCAAACGGGGAAGAACATAGAGCTTGCATTAATTAATTCCTAATTAACAAAATTTTCTGTGAGAGATAAATTAAGATTAATTTACCGAAACCCCGATCAACCCAATACGACCTCCGAATAGAATTGAGAAAACGATAGAACAAGGAGTGCGACTCATAAACCAAAGAAAATTCCACAATAATGTAAATAATTAAATTCCATGGATAGGATAATCACCAAAAATTAGTTTTAATTAAAATCGACGAGATAATAAGAACTAAATAAATAGAGCCTCATGTTTACTAGTACGACGAAACTTCCTAGTGATGAACGCCTTTGAGCTTCCGAAGTTATAAGTGATGAGTACAAATAAACGCAGAGTAGGATAATCTATCTACTCGCATTTCCCTGAGTAAGGCCAAACCCAAATCCAATTAACAACGAACTACAGTCCTTTATTAAAAACACAAAGGAAAAGGGAATGCTTCACAGAAATCCGGCTCTAGCTCAATCCTACGTCCGCGGCGAGTCGATCCTAAAAGAAAAAAATATTCTTAAGCTAAGGAGAACCCAATTATCCATTAAAACCTGCGATCGTTACTTTCCTCCGCCCAAATAATCCACCGATCCGAAGAAAATAAGTATTCGAATCAGCCGCTCCATAGTACTCGTATTATTCCTTTGATCGAGATTCGATAGCCAATGGGAACCCCGCGATGTTATTCAAACTAAACTTAAGTACCAACTAAAAGAATAAAGTATCTATTCAATATAATAATTTATCCGAAAATTTAAGTTAATGAATGAGTTACTTCGCCGATATCCGTTTTAGAGCTTCATTCCTGAAAAATAAAAATTAAGAAATTTATAGAACACAATTCCAATCTCTACTCACGATGGTTACCATTTAGCGGAAAATAATCCCATAAAACTCCGAAATTTACTAAACCAGTAACGATAGAAAAACAGAAACCTGACTAAACATCGCCGCCTACATAAATCAATAATTCACATGAAGGTTAGTGGATAACAAATTTGTTCGTTGCACACACACCCGTAGCGATTCGGTCAAAAATCCGTGAAATGTCAGGATGAATTGATATCGAGTGCATTAGTATCTGCAAGACCATGCCAAGGAGTGAAGTGAATACCCACAAGGAGAGTGTGCGGTCACCAATTACTATCATAATACACACACACTCCGATATAAAATACATCGACAGTGGAAAGCACTTTAGTCGTAGAAACCATGTCAAGGAAAATTAATCAATCTCCACAAATCTACCATGAGCACTTAGGAGAGAAATATTCCCCGACAAGTAAACTTTTAATTATTATTAATTAAATTAAATTTGTACCTTACGAGGACTAGGTAAACGGCCTTACTCCCGGAACCATTTAGCTTCATTCCCACCTGAAATCGGACCCAAGAAGACCGCCACCGAAATTAATAAATAAATTGTTTACTCCTATAATTCAGTCTTCATTTTTCATCGCCATAATATTGATAAAATAACCAGCTAATAATCTGTGGGAGATTCATCGGGCAACCTACATTTAATTCACTCACCGTGACATAAATAATAATCGACTCGGGATTGATGGTTGGCAGTAAATCGGAGTTTTTTCTCACGAGTCGTCGTTGATGTCGAATAGTTGGAATCGAATTTAAAATCCGAAAATTTTTGATCCTAAAAGAACGGTAACAAGTAATATTATAATAAAAATCCAATAATGTACAAATGTGTTGATTCCTTTTAGGGAGTAAGTCAATTTGCCTATAGTTATAAAGTAATCCGCAGGGAATGGGCAAGTCGCCAATAATGTAACGGTACACTAGAAATTATCCCCAGTTAGAAGTATGTATTTTGACTTGCCCATAAATCTCAACCATGGAAATGCGAGAGTATACTCGCATTAACATCCGATGAAATTATTTAACCCTAGGGCTTTTCAATAGTAACAGGAGGATACATTATGATTTATCCATAAATATCACTAATATTAATACCAAAGGATAAGCGAAATATCGTCAGTTGCCAGCTAAATTACCCATAGATAACCGTAATATTAGTACAAAAATATCTAAAAGTTATCAACAATCCTTCGTACAAACGCATATCATTCACTCACCAATAATCACCTCAGATTTCACGGTGTCGCAGCTAGTTTTCAATTGTTGTACGAACCAGTTAGAAATCTATGTTAAAGTATCACCCCTTCAATTAATGGGCTTAATGACTCTGGTGATTCCGTGTTAACCTCGATGACGTGAGTAGGGGGGGGGGAGAACTCCGAGTGACTGCCGATGAGTCAATACCTGTAGTCGATAATTTCCAAAAAAAAAATTAATTAACGATATGATAAATATCTACTCAATTTTTAAGATGATGATTTCGTTACCTGGGATACTATCAATTAGCCAGTTTAAACAATCAACAAAAATTTTATAAATAGTATATTATCGGAATGAAGGTACGTTTAAAAATACATTTAATAGTCACAGCAATTAATATTTGACTTCAGATTACACGCATACAAATGGAATTAATTTCCCTCAAGATAGGGTTGGGATTAGGGCCCTAACTTAAACCTCGAGGAGGGGGACCGGACTGGTGCGTTATAAACCCAAGTAATCGTTCTATCGTTTAGGGAAATCAGGAACCTTCATTTACGTCCATACGCAACTAGCAGATCAGTGGAGGCAAGCGTGGCGTCGCTTCGGTCGAGAGAGGTACCCCGATGTGCCCGAACTCGGAGAAAACCGGCGAGACGATATACTCATGGTGGAAAATACCATGAGACAATTCAGGCAGAAAGGACAACCAAGTGACCCAAGAAATCCATGATCGGGCTCGAACGCTTCTGGCTTGCCTCAAGGACCACCAGAGCCGGGTCAACTCCTTGGTAGACTGGGCCAGTAATTACCTGGCCAACGTGGAGGACGACCTCGCAGCCGGGCGAATCGCGGATGTCTATGCACCCAGCCCAAGACCGGCCCGTAATACAAAACGGCCCGTGTTCGTGATTCCGGTCTACTTC
The DNA here is from genome assembly GCA_022537955.1 of Schmidtea mediterranea. NCBI lineage: Eukaryota > Metazoa > Platyhelminthes > Tricladida > Dugesiidae > Schmidtea > Schmidtea mediterranea. The sequence goes on from CM039681.1 coordinate 21,548,620, forward strand.
GCGGAGGAAGGAGTAAGGAAGTTCTTCAAGGATTCTTGACCTAACCAATCCGTAAATGACGTTTTAGGTGTTATATTCATTAAATAATTGTTAGAAAAAAATTTGTTTTTAATTTTCTTCCCATTCTTAAAACAATCTTATAACGTATGTTTGAAGCAACTATACGTGTAGAGATTTCTGGAGTTATTAATAAAAATGTTTCGATGTTCGTCATTACAGAGATGGAGCCCTTGCAAATATTGCAGACGGAGTTGGAACGCGCCCGGAAAATCAACAAAAATCTCCATGACCAAATTGTCCAGCTGACTATGGAAGTGCAACAGATGAAGGACGTTTGGATGGAGCCCAAAACGGTAAAATTGCTTTACCACCGGCTTACAGCAGCCCAAAAGAGATGGGCAGAAGAAAACCAGTTGGTGCAAGGTCTGCGAACACAAATAAAGGGGCTGGAGGTTGCACTGTCTGCCTGTCAAGAAGGGGCAGCTGTAACCTACCCCCTCGTATTTGCTCCCGCTCAATTGGCTTACCCGGAGGCGATAACATCCCCCACAACGACCTCAACAACAACCCCAACTCCGAACAGTTGTCGACCCGGACGGAATGAGCGGGCTAAACGACGAGCCGCGCGATTGCTTACTCAACTTTAAATAACTCTTAGAATGTGTTTATTAGAAAATTATATGTGTATTAATTTTAAAAAGATTATGTATGTCTTCCTATTTAACATAATATCTCTAACAAGTATCCGCGAAACCCGCAATCTACACGCTAAGATGCACCATCACCAGTTGTAGTCGCTCATTCTATGTCATTATCAAATTCCTATTATTCTCTGACAAACTCAACGATAAACATACGACATAAAGGGGACCTAATAATCGAAAGCGAGCATAAGTCTTCTAACGACAGCTCGTTGGACTCAGAGATCGTTCGAGCAATTATAGCATTAGTAATGACGCTCACTTTTTGCGAACAATCTACCCGCTCGAGCACATTTTCAACGTTGCTTAGCAACGGGTGCCGAGTGGTAACAAGAAACATTTATATGACGTTACTAGGGTAACCGCAGTAAGATCAAACAAACAACCGTACTCAGTAACCCACCAATAGTAATATGTCTGGAAATGATAATCGATCACCAAAGATCCACCGCGGACGCTCAAAATTTAACGTCACAAGCACCGACGACTATTCCCCGACAAGTAAATATTAAAACTTTATTATCTACATTAAAATTGTACCTTCTGAGTCTTAGGCCAACGATTCTAACCCCGGATCCATTTTTGCTCAACTTCCAACCGAACCAGGACTCAAAGAAATCGCTGATAAAATTAATAAATTAATAACTCGTTCCAATGATTTAATTTTCCTTATGCTCATTTTCACTACCATGCAATTGATAAGTATACAATGAGAACCAGTGGTGGACTCACCAGCCGATCCATATTTAAGTCACCAACCGCGACGTAAGCGGCAATGACCCATAAGCATCCATTGACAGTGGTCAGAGTCCGCCCTCACGAATCATCAACGATACTGAATATATATAAATTTCGAGTACGAGATCCGCAATTTTGACCTAATGGCTGAGTGCAAGCAACGACTCTATTAATAAATATGCATTGAGCACCAGATGATGCGACGACGAACTAATTATTCCCAATTCGTGAGTTAGATTACCTGCATGTACCAATTATTATTAACTCAATAAAAATTAGATGCTATTAACTTAAAAATAAATTTGATTTTTGCTGATAGTTAACAAATGTCATTATCATAAAAGTAGTTTGAATAATTAACAACGACGCATGATATAAAATAAATTAAATTTTTATCAGTTACCATAACGGAAAGATAAAAGCGTGTCTCATTAATGATCACCAAATACGGTAACATAAAAACAAATTTAACAATTAGAAATCCTTAGAACGTACCAGTAAATTTGATTAATAGTTATCAACTAATGTCAGTAAAAAAAATGATTTGATTTATTACCAGTTGCCAATTATTATAATAAAGAGTCTATGTAATATTGATAACATTTCCTGACCATTAATAACGAAAGTAGGTCTAATTTTTTGTATTGATCCATCGTTAGTATCCTAAAAGTAGATTTAATTGTTATTAATATAAAACTGATTTATAAATTTTTTTTTGTTACTAATGATCTTCATCACGAAAGTAATTTCGAATTTATTGTAGTTACCCCTTGTTAGTAGCGTAAACATAAATTTAATTTTCTTTTAATTGTCATCGGGCATTATTAGTAACACCAGGTTAGGTCTAGAATTATATCAATAGATGCTAATGATTATTAACGCAAAGTAAATCTGAGGATGTAAAAGATTTCTAATGATTATTAACATGAAGTTAAACTTAATGTATTAACAGAACCCAAAATAGTAGAGTAAAAGCAGATTCAGTTTTCACTATAGGATGTAGCTTATTGTTAAATCGAAAGCGGGTTCGATCTTAGATAATCGACACCAGGTTTTGACAACCTAAGAGTAAACTTTAAAAAAACTTTAACTTCATTAAAGGCACCGTTGAAGCAATATTAGTAATTTTAAACTCTCATTCCAACTTTCAATGAGACGCCGATTTTCTGGCAGGCAATATCAACATGACGGGAGGAGGTAGAGGACTCTGAACGACTGCGAACGGATCGAATATTTTGACGACCCAACTAACCACAGACCCACGAGTTGACCCCCGACACATAACAACGTGAATAGGACGCATCCGCTTATAAATCCCCGTAGGCAAACGCATAATTTTGATGGATATTGACATATAAATAATGTTGTACCTATTTTCAGAAGACTCATGGATAGATGCATCCAGAGTCATAGCTAGGTTCCCCACCCACTCGGCTGCCCGATGTAGGCAGGCGATGTGAGATGCGGGCTTCTCCATATCTACAGTCCGCGAAGCCCAAGGTGCCACACAAGGCGACTCCGATGAAGTGGACCTCCCATATGTTGCCATTAAAAGGGAGCTTGGAAGGAATCCGGCGAGAGAAATACGAGGGAAGGCGGAGCACCTGCTGGATCGCCTCGAGAGTCACCAAGCCAAAACAAATCGTCAAGTGGAGCAAGCAAGGCAATACCTCCAGAGGGTAAACGAGGATATTGCGGCGGGCCGGATACCCAGCACTGACGGGTATGCCCCGCAATATAATGTCTCGTATGAATTGGACGATCCCAGGCTCCAGAGAATGCCTGAAATGCGAGTATCAGTTCATCGACACATCTTACCGAAAGAGATGAGAAATGAAGACGAGATTACCGAACTCCATCGAGAACACTCTTACGCGAGAGAACGGTACATTAAGAAAAGAAGATAACACGCTGACAATATTTTGTGCATGATATTTTATGAGATAATCCCAATAAATGTGTTCATTTTCATGTTTTTAGTTACTTAGTAGAATTATTTAGTTCTATTTATTTTTGTTACGACCTTAACTGTTCTGTTCACTAGAGTTTGACTTATAAATGATGACCCAAGGTTCCTTCTTGACAAACTACTACTTGTTTTGTTTTAAATGAATATTATGACAATCCGTTTCATTTCAGAAATGCACTCTCCACAATTCTCCATACTACTACGGGAGTTAGATAAAGCCCAGGCGGCCAACCGGGATTTACATCAACAGCTAATCCAACTCACCGGGGAGATCCAGCAGAACAAAGCCACCTGGATCGAACCGAAGAGAGCCAAGATCGTCTACCAAAGAATTGAGGCCGCGCAAAAGGGTTGGGCTGGCGAGAGACAGTTAACGCAAAACCTGAAGACCCAAATTAAAGGGTTAGAAACAGCCCTGTCGGCGAGCCACGATGAGGCGGCGGTAACGTATCCGTTGGTCTTCGGCCCGGCGCAATTGGCTTATCGCGATACGATAAACCCAACTACATCCAAGGACAAGCCCAGCCGACACAGGCCAGGAAGAGCCGAACGCGCAAAACGTCGGCGACTCAAGGAAACTGGTGGATTGTAAATCTATGAACGCGAATATTTCTTGTTATTCCTGTTAATAAATAATATCGTTGTTAGTTCGTATTATTAATGGACATAATTCAACCGACAGCCTCGAAGTGCAAAGGCTGAAAAATCGAAACAACAAAGAGTTAAAGAATTATTTAGGGACCCAAATAAAATCTAAACCGAGAACAGGCCTTCTATCGACAGCTCCTCGGACCCATGAATCGTTCGGTCAATTATAGCATTAGTAATAGCGCTCACTTTTTGCGGACGATCTACCCACTCGAACACAGTTCCACCCTTGCTTAGCAACGGGTGCCGAGTGGTAATCGAAAGAATATTTGCATGGGGTTGTCTGGGTAACAACCATATAATCTCAAATATCAACACCCAGAAACCCACCACAACTGTTTTGCAAGTTTATTAAATAAGATCACCATGTAACTTGACCACGAGTCCTCATATTTCGGATCCAACGCGAGAAAATCCTTAGAGAAATCCCGAATCAGACCCTATGGATCCCACCCGTTGATTGAGATATTCGTAATGAGGCAAACTTCACTACCACAAATAACTACCTCTAAATATAAATAAATAATTATAGAAATAGTAAAAATCCACCTGACGAAAAATTCCATGTGATTATATCCATGGAACGGAATGTTGTGTTCACGATTCAGCTATTAATGATGATCTGGTACGTTGTCCTAACCTTGGAAGAAAGCACGACGGAGGGAATACAATTGAATTGTTAGAAAAGAAAGAATTCCGTGACGTCACTTCATGGAAATTATTGAGTGGACAGCTTCAAACAAATATATACAATGATCATTTTGAATTCCCATTGAAAAATTTTGACGTGGTTACTGAGAGATTTTTGACAAATAGGCCGTTGAAAAATAAAATCACCGAATATCGAACTGAAAATTTGGAATATTCAGAGATGAATCAGTTGAAGCTAAACTTCAATCCCATATTGATACCTAATTTTGATAAATATAATCTAACAATGCATTACATAATAATCTATTACCTGACACATGTGACTGCGAACAACCTCTCGCTAGTGTAAACACCAGTGAGATAATCAGTGGAATATCTGATTGGCTAGGAATTATTTCGTAATCAAATCACGAACCGGCTGTAAACGTAAATCAGCAGTGTAATCAGGTGACAGTTAGTAGATTACTCACGAGCACCAGACTTGGAGACAAATTTAGTTGAATTATTGAAATCAATTTCTACAATTGGTGAATAAATGATTAAATAAATATTAGTCGTAGAAATAAGCCACAGGGGCAGCTTCTCGAGCGGTAGCAGACGCTCGCAACCCGCCCCTCTTCTCTTCATTTAGACGTAGATTCCACGTAATGGCATATTTACTGGATATGTCGAAAGTGAACATGAAGACAATAAAGAAGCGAGACATTATTCACCACGAAACCACCCGAGTTGAAAGGACCGACCAAATCTTCGACCCGAAGGACCATGCCCAAGGTGGTAATTAGATTATTAAATTTATTCGCTAAATAGTAATTATAAAATGTTATTGCCTTTAATTAATATGAAGCCCATTGATATAATAATCTAACCATATATATCATTAGCGTCTAATTCAGCTCGGAGATTGGACGGACAACTCACATACTACTCTAACGATCCCCAGCAAATTCACCGGATTCTACAGACAAGCCCTGTGGGATCAGGGATACTCCCTATCTACGCACGGCATACAAGAATGGCCTCACCGGAATCAGTATGACGAGGACGTGGTATTACCCAGCCTCGCCATAAAAAGGGAGCCAGGACGAAATCCGGCTCGGGAGATCCGCCATGACGCCTAGGTGATGCTTCAACAATTCGAACACCTCGAAAAAATACCGATAGAGAGCCAACCTGCAACGCAAACGGTTGGCGAGGATCAATGCGGATATCGCTAGTGACCGCATCCCAAGCTCCGATGACTATGTACCCGAATACAGTGTAACCTTCGGTCCAGAAGATCCGGCCCTCCTGGAACTCAACGCGCCGGTACATCTAGTTGTACCCAAGCAGCTTCTTCAACCCGACATTCGAGGAGTACTAACCGATAGAACGAGCGAGGAACATGCCTATTCGCGACGTACTCTAAGACGCGAAGCTACGCATAAGACTTACGGACAAAAAATTGCAAGGTGAATCCGGTTGGAATGTAAATTTGTAATAATCAAAATAAATGTTTCAGTTGTTAATTCTAATTGTTTTAGGTTGAAAAACTTCATTGTAGATTTAAATTCGATAATGATGTAGTTTGAAATTTTCTTTTATAAAATTTCCAGACATGGACAGTAATTTAGTGGTTAGTAGACTAAAGATGCAAATAAGCAACCAATTAAGATCAATATTAGTAACTTAGTATATTATTAATTAAACTCATTAATGAAAAGTAAACCAGTTTTCTATAAGTATATTTTGTCTTATGAATGTGCAACTAATGCAGTTTATTAATCATATCCATAAATTCAGCCATGAACGCCATAAAAGAAATTAGACTGGAGCTAAAGAAGTTGCGACGGGAGAATATCGACCTGCACCAACAATGCGTGCAACTCGGTCTCGAATTCCAGCTAACGAAGGCCACGTGGATCAAACCCTCCCGAGGGAAACGAATTTACCAACGACTCACGGTGGCTCAAAGAGGGTGGAAGGAAGAAAAGGCCCTGAATCAATCTCAAAAGGTTCAAATCAGAGGATTAGAAGTAGCAGTAACGGCAAGCCAAAAGTAAAGTGCTGTCACTTTCCCCTTGGTATTCGCCACGGCACAAGTTGCCTATCAGGATCGGACATGTCCAGAGAAACCTCCAGGGAAGCCGAAGACCCATACAAGGCCAGGGCGAGCAGAGAGGGAGCGCCGACGGCTCCAGCAGTTAAAGAACAATTAAATCATGATTATGAACATCACTGTGGAATTTATTTGTTTGACATGAATTTAGCATAGGTTGTATATGATAATTGTTTGTAGTAATCCAATAAAATTTTGTGTTGTAATTCTTTCATTCGTTGAGATGGTTTGTTTCGAAATAAAAACCAAGTTAATTAATTAGAAATATAAGAAAGAGAGCACTGAGGACTTCAACAACTAAGGGATAACTGATGACAGTGGTAAATAACCTTGGGATGAAGCTCTTGTGAATTTAAAGTTGGTTTCCACTTGTAAATAAAATCGTTCGTAATATCACTATAAATGTTTATATTCAATTTGGTTAATATTTTAGTTCTGTTATCCGGCGATTGTCAAGCCATATTTTTTTAGAGTAAACTAAAAATCGGATGAGGAAATATGCGGAGACAGCAAGGGACCTAAAAGGCAAGATGGGCATACACCTTCTATCTTAATAATCCCAGGTTGCATCGATTCACAATCAAGAATTAACTGTTTCAAAAACCGAGTAGGAGTTTGAGTTCCAATGAGGTGATTTTGAAATTGTCAATTAAGTATTGCTATTAAATTTACTGAATATTTTGAAATGACTTCTTTTTTAAGTTTCCCATAAGGTAGTTCCAAAAGAAACTGAAGAGGACTATTTAATAATCAAGACCTTTTTTCAACAATATAATTATTACTTCGAGACAAAGGCTTATTTTGTTATTTACTTATCTAATATAATAATTTTTGCTGCTACCAAGGAATCATCATTTTGTTGGGATATTAAATATTCGTCGATGGATAGATCTCTCGATTCGACTCTTTGTGTTCGTTTTGTTGGGATATTAAATATTCGTCGATGGATAGATCTCTCGATTCGACTCCTTGTGTTCAATAATCAAGAAGACAAAATCCCAACAAAGAAATCTTTATTTACAAATATTTACTTTTTCGTAAACACCCTAAGGGTATCACGTAATAAGTCACTGCAATCTGATTACCTTCTTTATCTGTGCTGGGCACCTGATGGGTAAAAAGATATAAGATTTTCGCGGCCACTTTCAAGAGGTTCCCACCAGGTGCACGCACAAGAAGTATAACCATTGGATACACGTCAAAAATGACGTTGGAAATGTATTCTAATCGGCGGTTTCTAGTAAAAGCTGAGCCATATTACCATGTCTGCTAATACCCTAGAAAACCTTTGGGTTCACAAGCTACCATAGAAGGTATTCACACTCACTTTGATTATAGGTCGTAGATGACCTGCAAGGTTAATATTTTATTTATTAACGTTCTCATACTGTATCCAGAGCCGAATTCAACGCTTAAACAGAAGAAGACATTAAGAAATTCTCCTATTTGGAATTATTCCAGCATAATTTTCTATAAAATCAATTGGAAATTCAACGCAAAGTTTTATTCAATTTAAAAAAAATGTTGTAGTCAGATCGATTCAGTTCAACAAATTTTTGTCCCACTTGCTCATTGGATTAATTTATCCCTTCTCTTTTGTGGCAGCATCTGCTACTATATCTCAAATCGCCTTCTCCAGTGAAATCACAGAAAACAAAAATTATGATTAATTATTGAAATATATAAAAAATAGATTAAGACTAATTTAATTCATAATTTTTCTTTTATATAGTTGATTATTTAAATGTACCAAATAAATATTTGGTACCCCTTATATTCTTTTGTTTTTACTGGGTGTATTAAAAATAAATAATTGACTTGATGATGATCGGTTTTCACAGAGGTCTAACAAAATTTATTCGTATCTGAATTTTTGCGATTGATATTTAGGGAATGCTTAGTCGACATGAAAAGTCACCTGAAAATATATATGAAAGGCATCTATCTACCAACATAATAATTATTTTAAACTGACTTAAGTTTTAAAGTGATTTACCCCATAGGATCGTAAATTGGATTTAATGAAATGATTATTTATTATTCGAATTGCCTGAAAATGGTATGAAAATAATCATATAAAATTTATCAATATATTATTAAATTGAACAACAACTAATAGTTATTATGATTTCTCGACACAGTTTCAAAATCAGATATTTCGTAAATTTTCATTTTTCATTCCATTTCTTTTTTTTCTTTCAATTGGTGATATCAAATTTTATTGATTCTTTGTTTACTACTTCTCATTATTGACACATACTTTTCATATCTGATAATAAAATTCACTTCATTTGGTTTCTTTTCTTTGAATTAACATAATGAGCAACAACATTCGTTACATAGAAATATACTTCTTTTCTCTTATTAATTCTAGTGTTCTTTTTATGTTATTTAAATCTTCCTCGTGATCCTTCGCTCTCTACAGAGGGTTGGACGTTGAGGTTCTTGGAGAGGAGATCTGACCCGGCGAACTACCATTCACTACGGGCACGTCCAACACAGAAGTACTAGTTCTAGACTATTTTGTTGATTTTCATTTTTATAACTTGCATGCATGCGATCATATAATTAGTAATTTAAAGATTAAACAATAATGGTCAATAACAATAATAATAATAGTAAATGTAATGAATGATTATTATTGATACTCCAATATTAACTTTGTTCAAATTTATAACTCATAATAGAAAGTTGGTCATGGGGCATCTCGTATAGGTCAAGTACCATGGGGATGAAGTTTTCATGGGACTTGGTCGATACGAGGAAACATTTTTGAATTGAGATTTATTAAAAATGTGACTAAAATGATTCAACGAAAACATGTTATTAAAGAAAAATTTGAACATTTGACCATCAAAGGTCTACATAGGATGGCATAAAAATTTCATAAGTTCATTTCCTTGGTATGACCTAAATACCTTATAAAATTTCATTTTATAATCTTTTACACATGAAAAAATGCAATATAACAAAAATAAAATGTAACAAAAACCTCCTCACTTTTAGGGTTCTCCAGAAATTAGCAAAATCTTTGAAAATCTTTTAATTCTTTTCAGAAATAGCATTAATTTATGTCAATCTGGCATCGAATTATATAGGGGGATTTTACACGCATGTTTTTTGATGTGGTAAAACATAACGCCTACATGTTTTTACCATATTTTATCCTTTTTTCTCCTGGTTTACAGATTTTCGTGATTCTTTTTAATTAATGTTTCTAATTATATTTCAGGCTTAATTCTCATAGTTATTTTCTAGAATATAAGCGTTTTCGAAGAATTGGAGCCAAAGTGATGAAATTGGTTAATTTTGTTAGTTTTTAATGATTTTCAATATTTTTAATTGTTTTTATTTATTTTTTACATATATTTTACATTTTTTCACCCTTTTTTATACTTTTTGTATTATTTTCTGCTAAATAGTCTATATTTGATGATTTTTCGTCCACTTGGACTTTGCGCTCCAAAGTGACAGATAAACAAAAATTTTGAAACCTTAGTTTTTACCCAACATCGGTTTATTACTTTCAACTCGTTTCTTTTCTTCGTTTTTTTCTTCGACCAACTGGCAATTTATTTTGTTGTCAGTTCCTTTTATAATTTAGGGTGGCCATTTATTTGGATTGGAGCTAGGAAAACAATTTTTCCCGGTCGGACAATTTATTGCCCATTTTACTAATTCCGGGAAACTCATTAGGCTGACGTTCAGCTCGGTGGCTCTTGATTAATGGGTTCGTCGGCAAATAATTTAATTAATTAATTTGTTTTTGGGCTACCGACCATTCAATATACCTCATCTCAATCTAATGGTATTTTTCGTCTTCAAAATCAAATGTGCCACCGGTTACCACTTTTCTCCCCGAAAAGTATTTATTTTTACTTTTTTCAAAATTTTAATTAATTTTAATTGATTTTGATAATTTTAAAATTTTATTATTTTTATTCATGTTTTATTATAACCCCAACAGTCATTCGATAGCTACTGTAACAGATATGGAGTTAGACATGATAATAATCTGTTGAATCTTCGTCCATGTGTTGACTTGGAACTAAAAGTAGCTTCGAACCCTGAAAACCAGAGATTCGGAGATCCTTTTTTTCTGAAAACCAGAATTGGTTTCATGTCACACTGAGACGAATGTGGTGAAAATTCCCCTTATGGAATTTTGACATGAAACATTAATGATGAATGGTTAAAAATATTGGTACATTTTGAAAATAAAAAAGGTGACTTTCATGTTAAATGCGAAAATATTTGAAAAAAATAAATATTTGCTATTTTTAATAACTAATTTGTAAATGATTAAAATATAGTAAAATTGGGTAAAAATTTAATGTTGCAGACACTATATCAATGTCGGTATTGTAAATGAAAGTTTTTTGTTCGTAAAAATTTCGACGGCGAAAAGAGATTTGAGGTCTAGAGTAAAAGTATTTATAAAAAAATATGAAAAATTTAACGGATATAATAAATATTAATAATATGACAAATATAAATAATTTGATAAATATAAATAAATATACAAAAAACTAAAATAAATTTATATAAAAAGAATTTTACATTGTTATTTAATATGGCAAATATAAATAAAATAATAAAAACAAATACAATAAAAAATATTATCATATTAACAATATAAAAATTCATACAAATATATAAACAATAATAAAAGAATATAAAAAGTTAAATAAGATTAAGAAAATTTATTTTATCTATAAAAATAAATTAAATAGCTTTGTATTCAAGTTTTGACTCTAGTTTTTTACTATCTCCTACCTTTCTAACGGCCTTCACAAAGTCTTCGTTTATAACGTACATTCTTTCAGCTCTCATTGCAAACATGCCTGCTTCCGTACAGACGTTTCTCAAATCAGCACCATTGAATCCTTCTGACATCTTCATTATGAAATCAAAATCAAATTCTCCATGTTTAGATAATTTTGAACTGTGAATATTGAGAATGTCTAATCTTGCAACTTCATTTGGAAGAGATATTTCAATTTTTCTATCAATTCTTCCCGGTCGAATAAGAGCTGGATCGAGAATATCTGGTCGATTGGTTGCCATTATAATTTTAACTTTACCTAGAGTATCGAATCCATCCATTTGATTCAAAAGTTCCATCAAGGTTCTTTGAATTTCTCTGTCAGAACTATTTCCATCTGTAAATCGTTTACCACCGATTGCATCAATCTCATCCATGAAAATAACACAAGGTTCGTGAGATTTTGCATATGCAAACATTTCTCTCACAATTCGAGCACTTTCTCCAACATATTTGTCAACAATGCTACTTGATACAACTTTTACAAAATTGCAGTCGAGTTGTTTTGCAACTGCTCGAGCTAACAAAGTTTTCCCCGTTCCTGGAGGACCGTATAGTAGGCATCCTTTAGGAGGTTTGATTCCCACTCGTTCAAAGATTTCTGGATTTTTTAGTGGTAATTCAATTACTTCTCTCAATTGTCGTATTTGTTCACTTAAACCACCAATAGACTGATAATTGACGTCTCCAGGATCTTCCGTTGTCATTTTGTATACTTTTTCATTGACTTCTCGTGGTAGAACTCTCATGATTGTCAACGTGTTCATGTCCAAAGTAACTCTTGAACTTTCTGTTAACTTATTTTTTGATATAGCTGCACGACATCCAACAATAAATCTTGATCCTCCACAGACCTTTACAACATATTTATCATCTGTAATCTTTTTGAGAATTTCTGCAACAAGATGACCAACTGTTTGGAAAGCGTTGCTTTGATCTTCATACTTTTCGTGTTCTTTTTCCGCATCTTTCAATTTTAATCTTAAATTTTTCGATTCAGTTGCAACTTGAGAATGAAGAATAACTTTTTTTCTCCATTGTTCTATTAAATAATTATTGTTTCTAACTGTATTTGATGAGTTCATTTATTCTGTTTTTATTATTTTTATTTTGATGAATGATTAAATTTAACTGGAAAAATTGGTTTAATCTATGATTAAAATTTATTTTATAACCAATCATTTTGAGTTAAAATAATTAAAAAAGTTCCCTTATTATTTAAATTATTTTTCATTAATATATATATATATATATATTAATTCAATTTTAAAAAATTTCTTTTAAAATCTTTTTATTACTTAATTTAAAATGTAAATGGAGATAAAATAAGTTATAATCTATTAAAAAAATATTCTTGATATAATTTGGGAAAAATTTTAATTGATTTAAATTTAATTATAAAGATTAGTCAAAATATTATTTAATAATTTTAGCACAATAATTTCATAAATATTTAATTTATAGAAATTCATTATTAATTTAAACAATTAATTGAAATTTAATTTAAAATTTATGATATTTTAAATATTACTTTTTTCATTCATACTAAATAATTAAAGAGATTATATTAATAAAAGGTTCTTTAACCATTTTATTAATATATATTTATGAATTTAAATTATTTAACTTTTGAAATATTTCTTTTAATTTAATTTTTTTTAAATTCAAAAAAGTAATCCTTACCCAATAAAATGTTGGGCTTAGAGCCAAAATTAAAACAAAAATTACAAAACCAATTTAAACAAAAAAGTGAAAATTGTATAAATTAGAACAAAATGATTAATGTAGTTTTGAAATTGTCAATATGGCTGCCGTAACATAAGCACTCACCGCAAGAAGAAACCAAAAATAAAATAAAACATATTAATTAAAACAAATTAAAAATATAACAAAAATTAAATAAAACAAATAATTAATTAAAATTCGGAAAAATGCCTACAGATGCAAAAAGAAACATACGAAAAATAAAATAAACTGCCAAAACCTTGCAAAATAAGGTTTAGAAAAAACACAGGCAGAAGAGGCGACCAGAAAACAAAATATTAAGGTTTAAAAATAATATTTTAAGAAAATAATAATAAAAATAAAATCCAACAATAAAATATTAATATATCAAAAAATAAAGAAAAATATATAAAAATTACAAAAATATTTTGAAATAAATAAAATAATTAAAAAGCCCTAAAAATGGCGAAAAATCGCCCATTGGTCGCACACAGGCACAAAAATACTATATATACGGCAGTCATTTTCATAATTTCTAACCAAATTTTAGACAAAATTTTAGACTGTCTTAGACATTTTTTCAGTCAGGTGACTACTAGAAAAATGTTTTAGACATTTTTAGACTAGCTGTGAATCATTCTTAGACCAAATTTTGTATGCCAATTTATGCCAATTTTTCAAATCTGGTTGCATGACTGTGGATTGTAAGTATTGTTTTCTTGTATAAATATATATTTCAAAGTCTTGTTACTTTGATTTTGTTCTGGATGGTCGTGGAATCTTTTGGTGCCACTGACAAATCCCCCTAAAATCTTATTTATAATAAGTATTTCAATAGATGGTCCATGGGACGGATATCGGGCCGGCTAGTGGGTGAAAACCCTTAGTTGAGCTCGTGGGTCATGCCTCGTGGATCCCTCGGCAGTCCGCAGTCGGGTCTGGCGAATAAATGCACAGGACCGCTACGCAGGGCGCCGTTGTACACTCGGGCGGCTACTGAAATATGTGGCCGGAACGAGTCGAAATAAAATTCGGGAAGTGCGACTTTAGTTAAGCGGGAATAAAGTTTTGTAGGGAAAATTTAAAACTTTGTCAGAAAATAAATCAGAAAATCAAATAGGAAAGGATAGGATAGGCTAGGAATGTAAATTTGAAAGCAGTTTTCCAAAAGTTGAATGATCTAATCTGACAGAAGAGAGGAATGTTTATTGAAGTGACTGCAGAGGGTTGTAATTACTTAAAATCATGGGAAACGTAGCGGGAATTAGGGAATTGTTGATCAAAATTTTAATATAGAGAAAGATAAAGGTAAATTAGGAAAAATGTAGTCGATTCCGTGGTTGAATAAATGAAATAGGAAATTTGCCGAAAAATAAGGGAGGAACGCTGCCCAAATTTTTGAAGGATATTTTTATAAATAGTGGGTAATTATGATAAATAAGCATGGAAATTGTAGGAATAGACGAGTAAGGACCAGAATATAGAAAAAGAAAGACGTAAGACCTTCCATCGGCAGTCCAGAACCCGAATGTGAAAATATCACGAGGAGTAGTTCTAGCAATGGAGCTCACCTGCTCATGAATTTTCAACCCTTATGTACATTACCAACATGGCAATCACCATGGGTACATAGGAGGGATAGTATAATAATCTTGCTGGCGTTTAGGAGGTAGATAAACAAAAACCCTAGAAAAAAATAAATTAAAACCAACCCCATTCGCCAACATGATTTTTGGGGGCTCAGCCGGGATTGAAACTAATGTCAATTGGAAAGTCAAAAATAAGTGAAACTTAAAATTACAGAGAGTTTTAGCAATGAACCCGCAGCCAATAGTCGAGTAAAAACTATGCCGATAGGATCGAAATAAGGATAACATGAACCTGGGAAATGAAATTGCTAGAATGGCAAAATACCAAAAGTTAAATCATTAGAATAAATATGTCGGGACGACATTTTAAAAATCGATAGGGGACGACCGAACAAAACGCTACAATAATAGTATTACAGGCAACTCTTAAAAAATTGAATAATAATGTTAATAAAAGTAACAAAGTGGTAAAAGTATCGATAATTAAAAATTGGAATAATAATAATAATAATAATAATAATAATAATAATAATAATAATAATAATAATAATAATAATAATAATAATAATAATAATAATAATAATAATAATAATAATAATAATAATAATAATAATAATAATAATAATAATAATAATAATAATAATAATTATAATGGTAATGATTGTAATAATAGTGATAATAATCATAATGATAGAGATAGTAATAATGGTAATAATAACTGTATTAAAAATTATTTTTGAGCTTTTGTTGTATGATAAAATTATTACATTGCACGCAAATATGTAAAAAGTAATAAAGCATGGATAGGTAAACTGAATGATTGATGAAAATTAGGAATGATGAGGTAGAAGCATGGTATGATGAATGTATATAAAATAGGATGATTGAATGGTACGGAGTTTGATGAAGTAAAAATATGGAGTGAGAATGTGGAATGATTGGGTTTAAACAAAAAATTAAAATAGCAGACAAAAATATATAAAAAGACAACTATAACAATAAGAATTAAACTGACGTGAAAATAATAGCAATAAAAACGATAAATAGAGGAAAATAGTATTAGGAGTAAACGGATGACGGAAAAGAAAGACAGCAAAAATATCACAGAAAAATAAACTTCAACAACAGTAAAAATAGAAATATCAAAATGAAATGAAAGAGAATGAATAGAGTCAATAATGATATGTGAAAAATAAGATGCAACGAATAACTTCATAACCCGAAAGTTGAGTAACGAAAATACATAATGAATAAATATCGAAACAATGAATAACATCATCGATAAATAAATGGCGATAATAGAAAACAAAAAATCAAAAAATCAAAAGGGTAAAACCACTAATTATACCAAAAGAAAAAGTACCGAGACAACGAATAACAGTCGAATGAGAAAATTAACGTCATTTAATACATACAATTGTAAACCACAACCAAAAAACAACAATTAATCGCATTGCGAATGGCAAAAATATGAGTAAAAAGGAATAAAACACGAATGAAGGACAATAAAAAAGCGAATAAAATCAAACACAGTAAAGAGAAAAAGATTGAAGAGCGCAAATAGTTAAATGAATACAGAAACAATGTCAATAAGTTAAAAATTACGCGGAACTGGCAAATGGAAGATCAAAGCCATAGAAACAATTAGAAATATCATGGATAAATTATAACGTGTGAATGACAGAAAATAGTCGAAAAATAAAATCTAAACAACGAATAATACCCGATACACACAATAAGGATAATAATGTTCGGTATTCAAACTGATATTGTTAAAATATATAACGAACAGCATAAAAGTCAAAAGTAAATTACAATAGTGAATGTACAAAGTAAAATGATAAAATAAAATACAAGACAATAAAAGTGGCAATGAGGGAATATAAAGATTATAAAAACGAAAACAATAAAAATGAAGGGTAATGGCAGTGAATTGCGACAAAATATCGAAAGTCGAAGTACCCAAACAATAAACACAAATAACATTGAATAATTGAGGAACGAGAACAGTGAATAATATAACAAATGAATATAGAAAATAAAGAATGGGAACACATTTATATAATGAGATTGAATCAGAAGGAAATTGAATATCGACCAACAAAATAAAAGAGAATGAATAAAAATCATTGAATAATATGCAAAATAATAAATAGCGTGAAAGTAAATATGATAACCACTAATAGTGGCAAATGTAAAAAGAAAACTGATGCTTGAAAATAGCGAAAAGCACCGACATTGACTTTGAAAATACTCGGCAAAATGTGAATAACAGTAGGGTAAATTAACATTCAGTGACAGAAGAGAACAACAAAATTACAAAATAAAATAGATATACATCAAAGAGGGAGCATTGAAATGAAACTAATAAGATAATGAATAACACCAAAATGATAAGAATGTGTCGAAGAAGGTTGACCAATGCAGAGGCTAAAAAGCAATACCAGTAATAGACCAAAAATTAATAAATTAACAAGTAAATTAATTAATTAATTAATATCGAAAAGGGTGAAATAAGAATACTAACCGCAATTAATAGCAAGTTTGAGAAATTGAACTGAGAATAACATATTTGAATGTTTTAATAACGGATAATTAATAATATCAAAAATCATAAATTGAAATCGGAAGATATCGAAAAAAGGAGGTATTTGAAAAGACAATCAGTGAGAACGTAGACCAAATATCAAGGGTACAGAGAAATAGTAAATAATGCCGACCTAAATAAGCAATATCACGCGATAGAACAACAAGTCAAACAAATAATAGGCGCGGTTAAAGATGAGATTCATAAAGGAATAGAATACTCACACGAATGTTGTATTGGTCAAATAAAGTGAGAATATAAGTGATTATGCTCCCCTGTGGTCACTTCAGTACTGTCGACAATGTGCTGAGACAATGAAAACTTGTGTACTTTGTAAAAATAACATTGACGAAAAGTAGTCGAGTATTAAATGAAGTTGA
Organism: Schmidtea mediterranea; assembly: GCA_022537955.1. Classification (NCBI taxonomy): domain Eukaryota; kingdom Metazoa; phylum Platyhelminthes; order Tricladida; family Dugesiidae; genus Schmidtea; species Schmidtea mediterranea. Next base: position 21,566,531 of record CM039681.1, read on the forward strand.
ATTAATAAAAGTCTAGGAGTTGACCCTTCCTGCGCCTATATCTCTATATATAAAATATGAATATTTATATGTAAAAATAGAAAAGTGATGAATGGAGAAAGTAAAAAAATGAAAGTGTCCCGATCATCCAGAATAAAGTTCAAAAAAGGGATAAAATACTTTTGAGCTACCCTCGGGTAGTCCGTCTAATGCCGAATCGGGAGGGGATAACCGATCACCCAGAGGAGAAGTATAGGACGACCTTCCGGATAGGTTTGCCGAGTTGAGAAGCTACTGTGGTAAGGCTGATCACCTTACCGTTGCAGTAGTGGACCAATGAAGCCGTTTTTGTATTTCAAATTTGGGGGTAGGCGAAGAATTCTCGAAGAGGCAGAATGAGAAGCACGCGTGTAAGAAATAAACAAAGGAGTAAATAGGGGAAAAGGAAAGTAATAATAAAAAGAAAATAATTAACGAGCTCGAATAAGGAATAAATAAAAATCCGAAAGTGAAAGCGATCGCGAAACCGGTAGAAAAGGTAGTAATAAAACGATGATCATCGATCGGGATTAAGGAAACGAAGCTAAATTGTAACAATGGCCAAAGTGAATAAGGGACATGTATTAGCGGAACATGAACCCCATGAGATGTGTATTAACGGAACACAGTCTCAACTCGGAGACAGGTATTAACGGAACCTGATCTCATATAAGGGACATGTATTAACGGAACATGAACCCCATGAGATGTGTATTAACGGAACACAGTCTCAACTCGGAGACAGGTATTAACGGAACCTGATCTCATATAAGGGACATGTATTAACGGAACATGAACCCCATGAGATGTGTATTAACGGAACACAGTCTCAACTCGGAGACAGGTATTAACGGAACCTGATCTCAAATAAGGGACATGTATTAACGGAACATGAACCCCATGAGATGTGTATTAACGGAACACAGTCTCAACTCGGAGACAGGTATTAACGGAACCTGATCTCATATAAGGGACATGTATTAACGGAACATGAACCCCATGAGATGTGTATTAACGGAACACAGTCTCAACTCGGAGACAGGTATTAACGGAACCTGATCTCATATAAGGGACATGTATTAACGGAACATGAACCCATGAGATGTGTATTAACGGAACACAGTCTCAACTCGGAGACAGGTATTAACGGAACCTGATCTCATATAAGAGACATGCATTACCGGGACATGATCTCAAGGCGGGATTAAGGGGACAGGTATTAACGGAACCTGATCTCGAATTAAATGTAAGAGATACGGTATTACTGGAACCTATCTCACATTGTCGGATATAAGGAACAGGTATTAACGGAACCTGATCTCATTTGTTGAGTATAAAAGACACGCACTAACGAGACATGATCTCAATCGGAAATTAAGAAGATGCATAGTAATAGAATACAGTCTCAACTCGGATTAAAAGGGATATGCATTAACGGAGCATAATCTCAACTGGAATTAGAAAAGACATGTGACAAAGAGACATGGTCCACGACTATAGTAGAAAATGTAAATTGTGAATGAGGAAAAAGAAATAACGAGAAACTAGTCAAGGAAACAGAATGAATCAATAAAATAAATGATGAGAAAATATCCGTGCACGGAGAAGGGAATATATTGTATAAAAGCGATAGCAGTTAACGACATTAAAAACAAAAGGTTAAGAAAACGGAAAACAATGTAACCGATGATAACGATTGATGAGAAATAACGAAAATAGGGAATGGATTAAGAAAACGAAAGGATAAAACAAAAAGACGAAACTAAAAACCAGATGAGGTTGAAACCAAGTGAGATAGATAGAACGATGAAAGATAAATGAGAAAGGGGGAGAAATAAGAATTATTTAAGGATAAATAAAAAGGGAATGCGAAATGCAAAATGAATAAAAATAAAATACGGTGGGTAATAGAACTTGGGAAACGGCGTGGTCGAACGAATGGTTAAAAATAAATACTTATTACGACTATATAGATAATTGTTACTAGCCACATAGATAATTAAAAATTGACGCAAAACAAAATCAAAGAGATAAAGAATACTGATGAGAATTATAATAAAAATGTGACGAAGACTGAGGAATACGAATTATCATAAGTACGAGTAATATAACCGAGATAATTCTGAGAAACAGACAATATGGGAATCCTGAGGAACGAGTATAAGTTAATATCGATAAAAAGACAAATGAGTAAAGAAAATCTAGATTAAATGAAAGATGTTTAAACGCAATTATAAAACAAATACCGTTGGTTGGAATTAAAATTAATAACGCAAGGAAAACGAACAATAAAATGCTATGCTATATAATCATTATAATGTAAAATTCATAGATGTTTAATAAACAGTGGGGAGGTGATATTTTTCTATTCAGGTAAATCAATCAAACGAGACAACAATTCAGTATCGACAACAACAAAGCCAACAATTCAGTATCGATAGTGACAAAGAGATTAACCCCGTATCGACAACAACCAAGCCAATAATCCAGTATCGATAACAAGCAAGTCAATAATCCAGTAGCAACAACAACCAAGCCAATCAAAAAAATAAAGCAGCAAGACGAGATTCGTAAATGACGATGAATAACGAGAATTCTGAGAAATATTGTGATCACTACCAAAGACCAGGCCACAGATCTAGTAAACATCATGGGCAAATAGCATGCTGGAATTGTGGAAAATTAGGACATACCGCAACAAGATGTAGAATACCCAAAATAAGTTTCCAATGTCGGCAAGCAAATCACCTTCCAGCTGCATATCGAACAAGAAGAAATCATGACCAAAATAACAACACTAAAACGCCAGAAAGCAAGTTAACCGAGATGCAAAATGAGACAGACATGCCTACAAGAATATGTAGCTATTTGGCCGATAACCAACCACACATGGAAATCAATCAACAATCAGAAATAAACGTACTACAAGGTATATCAAGGAAACAACAGATAAAACGTGATCCAATACAACATCAGCAAGACTGGAACACGTTGAAGACTACCGAAACATTAGAAACTGAAAAACGGTATAGCGAGATGGGAACATTTCAAGAACGTATAGAAGAGGAAAGCTGGAAAAGAAAGAAAGAGGAATTGTTGAAAGCTGACATAATAAAATTAACGACCAATGATAGCCAAGTAAAAAAGATTAACGAAATGTGGGAAAAACGAATAAATGGGGTACTAAAAATCAATATGATGCGAGCAATTACAAAAAAGGAACCAAGCGTACAAAGAATTCCACAAATAAGGATTGAAAGCGAGATAATCGAAAGAATAGAAAACGTGAATTTGAATAATGAGGATCACAATGAACCGGCAATGGGAAGTGATGTAAATCGAAATATCGAAACAAGAAATCAATTCGGAAATACAATGTTTCAAAAGAACTGTAAATCACTAGTAAACGAGGAAAATGAAAAGAAAGCGAACACCAATGAAGATTATGCAAAACGAATAAACGAAACTACTGAAATCAGAAGAATAAACCAAACAAGGAAAGACAGAAGGAGTGAAGGAAAATCCAAACCAGAATATAAAACTTATGATATCGCTATCAAATACTGTAATAAATGCCGACAACAAGGTCACAATGAAAGCGAATGTTATAGAAAGAACATAAGTCCGACTTATCATAGAAATCGATACACGAAAAATCAACACTATCGCGCAAAGTTATGTTATGAATGCAGTGAAGTAGGGCATTTAGCAAACAGCTGCCCAAATATGAAAGATAAATTGGGAAATCAACTCCAGAGAAATAATGGAGAACAGAGCAATCAAATGTATGTAAAGAGAGGAATGTATCAGTCAGACATAAGGAAGTATCAACCAACGGTAACAACAAGACAACAATATACGAATAAAGAAGAGAAAAAGAACGAACCAAACAAACAACTAGATATAAACTCATACCCAGCATTGAGAAGACAATGTATTGAACAAATTAGGATAATAAGGGAATTGATTGTAAAAGTAACCAAACAGGATGAAAAAATTATAATGTGGAAGCAAGCAACAGAAAACAAATCAAGAGAGAGTGAAACACTAATGACAACAGTACTCAGACTAAAAGAAGAGGTAATGTTAGCAGAATTAAAAATAAACGAAATGAAAGAAGAGCAAGATGAATATGAGATATTGATTAGATGTACAAAATTGGTAGAGCTGAAGAAGATTAAAAGTAATATAGAGAATAAAATGGAGATAAACAGCGAAGTGTAGACGAAAAAGTCAAAAAAGATATGTATATAATTAAAAGTAGTATCGATGTATATGTAGAATTTGATGTATAAGTGGATAAAATAAAAGTAGCAAAACAATAATAGATGTATATTTAGACTTGAATGTAAATATTACTTAGTATCAATAAATATGTAGCTTAAAAAAAAAAAAAAAAAAAAAAAAAAAAAAAAAAAATAGGGATGAAGCAGTTTTAACCAGATATAGAATGTTAAAAACATATAAGAATTTGATAAGAACAATCAATGTCGGGGACGACATTTTTGCGAAGACCGAGGAAGATACGCCTAACGATGAAGACAATGACAATCAACAATAAAACAACCACGAAAAGGAAACAACGAAAAGAAAGAAATCGGCAAGGAAAAGAAAGATGATGGATGTAACAACAATAAAAACAATAGAAACAACAAAAACGAAATCAAAAAGACGAAATATGGAAAACGCACTGTATGCCTACCGTAAATAGAAATAAATTTGAAAAATAATATTACGACGTTACCAATGATACCAACAACTTGGAGATTAACCTTAACTCAACAGCGAGTAACAATCAATAAGAGAGAAAGAGAAAGTATACGAATAAATATAGCAAATGAATATAACAAATATCAACGGTCAGACAATAAATCAAATAGGCATAGCAAGAATTGAACGAGATGAATGACTTATCGTAATATGGAAGCGACTATGTATGAGAGAAATGTCATTAAAAACAAAAGTATTAAAATATCATTTCTGTGAACTCAAAAAGGATCATCAAAATAAAACAAATAACCAAACTTCAAAAACAAAATATTCCGTAGGTAATGAAACGAATGATGATATAAATGCAATAACAACATAACCGACCGTAGAAAACAACGAAACAACCAAATATATACAGATATATATGTATATGTATATGTGTGTGTATGTATGTGTTATATGTGTATATATGTGTATGTGTGTATATGTATATATATATGTGTGTGTATATGCGTATATATCACGAACTTCGAACTCAACGACAAAAAGTGAAACAGACGAATCAACAAAAAATGGAAACGATCAAACAGGAAAATGAACTGAGAAAACAAAAGCGGTGTAATGAGGTGGTTCAGAAAGTCAGAACCTCTCCTAAATTATAAAGAATATAGATAAAGGGAATATGAGTGTATATAATGTATAAAATATATGTATAAAAGTATTATAAAGCGGTATGTATAGTATATAACCCCTCCAAAAAATTTTGTTAACGTTTAAAATTAGATGAGAAAGTAAAGAACGAGCATAAAAATTAAGATAAATGAATCAAAACTATCAGGAAGGCGTAAACGTTCACGGAGATGTGGAAACGGCAGAGAATTTCGTTAACGAGTACAGTAAACCCAGTACAAAACAATGAGCTGACAGCCTAATGATGCTGTAAAATACGAATAATTATTATATGTCGATCATTGAAGAACAACAGAGAAGAATTATTAGAATGGGAAAATAAATTGAAACGCTAAAAACACAGAATCAGTGGGAAAAATAAAAAAAAAAAAAAAAAAAAAAAAAAAAAAAAAAAAAAACTAACTGCAATGGCAAACGCAACCGGTAGAAGTGGAATAGCAAGAGGAATGAACAGATTGTCTGCTGAATCAAGTAGAAGAAACACAAGAACCGGACTCGTCTGGTAGCGTGAAAGAAAATGACAAGAAATGTACTTGTGTAGAAAGATTAACTGTATAAATGTAGAAAGAAAATTCAAAATCAAAAATATGTAAAATTCGATACATAAAAGTAAAAAGAAATCAAAACTACGTAAAAGAATAAATGGATAAAAGTAGAAAATACAAAGAAAAATATGGTAGAAGATGAATTCAACAAAAGGCATGACGAAAATCAACGAAATTATCAAAATAACCAGGAAACAACCCCAAATAAAACTAGAACCAAGATTTTGACGAGGATTATATACAGAGTTACTAAAAGAGCCGTGACAAACGGAATGCGGATAGAGATTGTGCACCGAGTGCATAATAAACCTAACATCAAACCGTTCAAAGAGATGTCCTGACTATGGAGGTACTAAAATAGAATCCCTTAAAGAAACTCAAGAAGACCGAGCAACCACCAAAGAAATATTATCCATGAGAATAAAATGCCAAAACGAACCGTGCGAGTGAAAAAGGAGAATCAAAGACACAAATGACCATATGGACAAATGTAATTATAAAAGAAAACCATGTCAAAAATGTCAAAACCAGTAACAAAAGGTGAGAAAAGTGTCTGTGAATAAGGGAAAATAAAATGTGAACACTTAAACATGACCGAAATATAGAAACAAATACAACAAAAACATGTGAATATAAAGGAGGAAAAGGTCGGTTGCAAATTCAGACGAATATGTCCAAGTCGATGTGGGTAATAGAAGAAGTAGAGCTAAAATAGCAATTGGAAAGATGCTGCCGAAAGAGAACAGAACGCCCAATGGTAAAAATGAGATGTAAAACAAAAATTTTGAAAGAAGAACTGTTACAATAGCCACCGAAGCTCCCAAAATGATGAAGCAGGAAACCATGTGGAATTATGTGAAAGACAATGTGTTGTTAGTAAAGGTATCGGTGAGAAAGACGGGAGCTGGGGGATATCAAATTGAGTACGCCGAGAACGTAAATTGATTATAAATACATATATGTATATATCGTAAAAGTATGACCCATAAATATTATAAAATCTGTACTGCGTAAAATTAAAACGATGAACACCGCAAAAGAAAAATAAACTGATTGTAGAAAATGAATACTGAACAAATGATAATTGAAGTGCAAGTTGATACTCCGACGGTAATGGTGATGAAACTAATGAATAACGAGGTAAATAGAGCAATTTTGATTAAAAACGATGCCACCGAAAAAATAAATCGAATAAAATCCGAGATGGGAAGACATAAAGTGATGATGAAACAGTTGATAGAACGAACCAAGAACATATACAACCATCAAACAATTAAACTTCACGATAGAGCGAATTGCAAAAAATATACGAGAAAGACATGGCAAAAATGAAGGAAATGATAGAAAGTAAAACGGAAAACGATGTCGGAGCAGCAAAGAAAAGCTACATTTTGCAACAAACGTCAACAGTACAAAAAAGTGGAAACGGAAAACTATAAATGGCAAGCCGAGTGGTGAGAAAAGAAAACCAAAGAAAAGAACGAACAAGTAAACCAGTTGAACAAAATAAAAGCGTCCAATAAAGATCAAGAAATGAAATTAAAGTATAATAAGGTAATGTCAGAATTGCAAAATCGAAACAACGGGCAGTTAGAAAACGAAGTATATGAGTAAAGCGAAAGATTAATCAAAAAGATAGACGAATTAGGAACGATGAGAATCAAACACCTTTGGACAAGTAACGGAAGCTGCATTCTACGAATACCGAGAGAAACAAGCAAATAAGAAGAGAGAGAAACTCGAAACCCAAGTGGAGCAAGAGAGAAACGTACAAATAAGAGTGAGAGAAGAACTAGTAAACACAAAAAGAGAGGTAATCGAACAAATAACTCAATGATCCAAAGTAAGGGAACAAAGTGGAAGAGCTATAGAAGGGCTAAGGAAACAAACAAGAACCTAGAAGAGAAAATACCAGGAAACTGTAAAACAGCTGAAGGAATTGCAGCAAAAGTGGACACCTCTGAATGATTGGAAAATGTGGGAACAACTCGAAGACCAGATGAAGATTATCAACAAGATACAAAAGCAATTAAAGAAAGCTGAAGAGAGAGAAGAGGATTCAAGATTGATTTTAGCAATTCGAAAAAACGAGATAACAGTGGCGCAAAGAACATTTAGAAAACTATCAAGATTACTGGAACAAAATCAACTGTGAGTGGAAATAGACCAGTCGCGCTCAGAACATGATGAACGAGATGTGGTAGGATATAAGGACATGTGTGAGAAAAGAGACATCGCACTACAAAGACAAAATGCACAATGGGAAAATAAGAAGGAGGCACTCGAGACGAAAGTGAGAAACTTTGAAAATGAAGTCGAAAGGCTCAAGGCCCATGAAAATACTACTATGCTAAAAAAGGAAGTAGAAGACCTCACGGGGAAGGTAAACCAACTATCTTATATGTTGGATGGAGAAATGGCTACCACACAAGAATTGCGAGGAAAACGAAAACGAAAATATATATATATAATCAGAAAATATATAAAAACCAGAAAAATGTATAAAAACTCATAGAAAGATAAAATTCATAAAAACCAGAAAATCAAAACGATAATAAAAATAACAAAAATCATGAACATAAAAATGGTAGAAATATGAATAGTCGATAGAACCAACAACCATAGAAGTAGAGTCCGGAGAGACCTTTATCAACTAAAGTGTAAATATCAAACTCATCAAAATTGAAGTAAAGAACGAATTTTCAATACCTATGGAATGTAAAATAGAGGAATCAGCAGAAACGAAAAAAAAAAAAAACAAATAAATAAATAACGAACAAGAGGAGATGATAGAAAAGATGAGAAACCCCGGGAAATAGACAGTATTACGAAGCAGTGGTTCAGTCTAGAAAATTGATTAAAACGTTAAAAGAGGAATGTCTCATTCTGAATAAACGAAAAAAAAAATGTAGAAGAGGAAAACGAGTGGCTGAGACAACAAATAGAAGTGAGTAAAGGATTGGAAGAAAAAGTGGACGAATAAAAAAAAAAAACGACGAATTAGTAGCTAAATGGGCAAGATATGTACTGGAAGAACAGAAACTAATCGAATTCAAAGAAAGTATCAGAGAATGAAAAACAAAATTGAACCGAGCTTATCAAGGACTCGAAAAATATGCAATAAGGCAAAATAACAAGATGCAAAAATTAAAAGAATCAAACACGAGTGTTAACCAAGAATAATAGAGAGTTGAGAATAATATTGGAAGAAAAGGTAAAGTATATTACCAGGATACTGGAAATGACAAATCGATTAATGAGAGCGGAGTTGATGCTGATGAATAACCCAACTTCAAATAATCGAGACGAGACCAATCCAGAGTAAAATAATGCGAAAACAAAAAGTGTGTACAAGTGTATATAAACAAAAGATGAAAACTCTGTAAATAGAAAAATGAACTTACACCCACCAATCTGTGCATTCTTAATCGTAATCTTCATCAACAAATCAAACCCAAACCCTCAGAAAAACCAAGAAGCACTCTACTCAATTAAAACAATCAAATCAGAGCTCACCCGAATGCAAAATTATCTTCTCCGAAAACCCTCATGTAAAAATCTCAATCTACATCTGTTACAGAAAATCAATCAACTCTCACAGCTCGAAAACACTCTCTCACAAATATCAATACCGCCATCTCACCCAACTCGTGAAAATCCGAAACCAAATAAATTCGAACCTTTAGAAAATCCAAGAAGCCCTCTACTCAATCCAAACAAGCAAGTCAGAAGTCATCACAACCAAAGAATATCTTCTCCGAAAATCCTTATGCAAAAACCCCAATCCACACCTATCAGAAAATGAACCAACTCTATCTTCTCGAAAACGCCCTCTCGCAAATATCAATACCGCCATCTCACTCAACCCCTGAAAATCCGAAACCAAATAAATTCGAAATTACCATACTCTGTTTGGGAATCGTCTAAATTGTTGTCCTCATCCTTGCAATAATCTGCAAAATCATCCAGACCGCGAAATCCTATCGAAATCTCAAATTAATCGACATCGGAGAAGAAAAGAACAAAACAATCAAACTATTCGTTTCGAAAAAACCCATCAACCCGAATCCGCAATACCAAAATAACTCAATAATAATCGATCAATTCCAATCGCAGTAATCTCACCCAGATCGCGAAATCTTACAGAAGATCCCAAATCAATCAACACCCAAGAAGAAGAAATCGAAACAATCAAACAATTCGCTTCGTAAAGCCTACCAACCCAAATCCTCAATATCAAAATAATTCTGCAACAATCAATCAACTCCAGCGCATCGAATCTCAACCTAAACCAATCAACCAAGACAACGTCCCAGACCCAAGTCACAGACACTAAGCACAACGCGATTCGACTGATTCTAACGAACATCATCTTGTGTGTGTAAATAAAAACTCACTAATAGTATTGATTTATGTATAAACATCCCATCACCTTAAGTGATGTCTGCTTATAACTTGTAAATTGACATTTCATCTGTATAACCTTTTTCTTGTGTTGTATAAAAGTATTGTTAATGGAATGAGAATGTGTTGATGAGAAATTGCGGGGCGCAATTTAAACGGCCCCGGGAGTGGTTTGTTGGGCTTAGAGCCAAAATTAAAACAAAAATTACAAAACCAATTTAAACAAAAAAGTGAAAATTGTATAAATTAGAACAAAATGATTAATGTAGTTTTGAAATTGTCAATATGGCTGCCGTAACATAAGCACTCACCGCAAGAAGAAACCAAAAATAAAATAAAACATATTAATTAAAACAAATTAAAAATATAACAAAAATTAAATAAAACAAATAATTAATTAAAATTCGGAAAAATGCCTACAGATGCAAAAAGAAACATACGAAAAATAAAATAAACTGCCAAAACCTTGCAAAATAAGGTTTAGAAAAAACACAGGCAGAAGAGGCGACCAGAAAACAAAATATTAAGGTTTAAAAATAATATTTTAAGAAAATAATAATAAAAATAAAATCCAACAATAAAATATTAATATATCAAAAAATAAAGAAAAATATATAAAAAATTACAAAAATATTTTGAAATAAATAAAATAATTAAAAAGCCCTAAAAATGGCGAAAAATCGCCCATTGGTCGCACACAGGCACAAAAATACTATATATACGGCAGTCATTTTCATAATTTCTAACCAAATTTTAGACAAAATTTTAGACTGTCTTAGACATTTTTTCAGTCAGGTGACTACTAGAAAAATGTTTTAGACATTTTTAGACTAGCTGTGAATCATTCTTAGACCAAATTTTGTATGCCAATTTATGCCAATTTTTCAAATCTGGTTGCATGACTGTGGATTGTAAGTATTGTTTTCTTGTATAAATATATATTTCAAAGTCTTGTTACTTTGATTTTGTTCTGGATGGTCGTGGAATCTTTTGGTGCCACTGACAAATCCCCCTAAAATCTTATTTATAATAAGTATTTCAATAGATGGTCCATGGGACGGATCTCGGGCCGGCTAGTGGGTGAAAACCCTTAGTTGAGCTCGTGGGTCATGCCTCGTGGATCCCTCGGCAGTCCGCAGTCGGGTCTGGCGAATAAATGCACAGGACCGCTACGCAGGGCGCCGTTGTACACTCGGGGCGGCTACTGAAATATGTGGCCGGAACGAGTCGAAATAAAATTCGGGAAGTGCGACTTTAGTTAAGCGGGAATAAAGTTTTGTAGGGAAAATTTAAAACTTTGTCAGAAAATAAATCAGAAAATCAAATAGGAAAGGATAGGATAGGCTAGGAATGTAAATTTGAAAGCAGTTTTCCAAAAGTTGAATGATCTAATCTGACAGAAGAGAGGAATGTTTATTGAAGTGACTGCAGAGGGTTGTAATTACTTAAAATCATGGGAAACGTAGCGGGAATTAGGGAATTGTTGATCAAAATTTTAATATAGAGAAAGATAAAGGTAAATTAGGAAAAATGTAGTCGATTCCGTGGTTGAATAAATGAAATAGGAAATTTGCCGAAAAATAAGGGAGGAACGCTGCCCAAATTTTTGAAGGATATTTTTATAAATAGTGGGTAATTATGATAAATAAGCATGGAAATTGTAGGAATAGACGAGTAAGGACCAGAATATAGAAAAAGAAAGACGTAAGACCTTCCATCGGCAGTCCAGAACCCGAATGTGAAAATATCACGAGGAGTAGTTCTAGCAATGGAGCTCACCTGCTCATGAATTTTCAACCCTTATGTACATTACCAACATGGCAATCACCATGGGTACATAGGAGGGATAGTATAATAATCTTGCTGGCGTTTAGGAGGTAGATAAACAAAAACCCTAGAAAAAAATAAATTAAAACCAACCCCATTCGCCAACAAAAAATAAAAACAACATATTGGTAAATGCTAGCCGCTAAAATTTAATTTTTAAATATTAATAATTTTATCAGTTACAATGAAATAAAATAATAATTTTTTGTTCTAAAACTCTTCACAGGTACTTGATGGATTAAAGTTCTAATGAAAAAGAAGTTCACTCCAGTACTGCTACACCATTGCCGTTCAATTAAGGTGTAGAAAACAACTTTCATTAAAATTGATATAAATACGTTGTTTTTGTAAAGAACCTTTTGTGAAAGTTAAACCATTTAAAGTGACTACCAATAATATAAACAATTAAAAACTTCTAAACATAAGGTTATTGACAATAAATAAATTAAATTATTTCAACTTGAAAAGGTGGTTTTTAATAAAATTTAATGAATGCGTTAGAAAAAATAATTAAAGTGTTTAAAGAGAGTCATTTGTAAAAGAGTTGTGAAGTTATAATTTTAAAACTTTGAATAAAAAGGTTATTAGGTTCATGTCGGCTTAAAGCCCCGGGTTAGTAATGTTGGGCTAGCACTAAGTTTTGTTTAAATGAATTTGAAACAGCACGCAAACATAACATGCAGATTTAAAATCAGACCCATAAAACATCAAGTAAACACCTTAAAATGCGAGAAAGATATAATTAAAAATATAAAATCAAAACACATAAAAATAAATTAAAATAATAACAAAAAGCATCAAGATCCGCACGAAAATAACATAAAAATAACATAAGATTTGACCGAAAATTGACGATTTACGTAAAAGCAAAGAATTAATGAAAAAGTTGAATTAAAATAAAATAATTTAATTAAAAATTTAATGAATAAATTGTCAAATTAAATCAAGAAAATAATAAAAATTAGACTTAGATTATACAAATAATTTCAAGGTCAAATTTTGTTTTATCGCATTAAAATTAAAACGCAAGGTTAGGGTCACATAATAGGTATAAATACCAATTCATTTTCGCATAAATTTAATCACTTGTGAGGGATCACTTTTTCTCGTAAAAAACTCTAACGATTTTTATCAGAAAACACAGCATTGTATCACAAAGTACTGGAACAATTGCCTTGAACTATTACCAAGCACTATCGGAGAAAATTCACAAAGTGAGCCTGAATGAATATTTTGCACGTATGAAAGTGATCTAACTATGCTATGCTAATTGGTGGGTTACAGGGTTTCAAATCTTGCTTACCCTCCTGGTGACCCTAGTAACGCCATACAAAATGATACTAACCGCCACTTGGCACCCGTTGCTAAGCAACGTTGGTAATGTGTTCAAGTGGTGGATTGCCCGCAAAAATTGAGTACCATGTGCTAATACTGTAGTTGCTCGGACAATCCTCGGGTTCACGAGCTGTCGATAGAAGACCTGTGCTCGCTTTGCTCGGTCCCTCGTAACTATTCAGGATTAGTTCTTAATTGACTGTGGAAAACTGAGACGTAATAAGGTTACTTGTGACATTACTGACATGCAAGTTCAAAAGAAACGACTCAACTAAGGCGAAAACTACTCTATTTGCATCAATCACATGTGGAATATCTACTGTTTGACGCTTTGGAGTTGCGTTGCTCGACGTCGGGCACGTTCCTTACGTCCCGGTCGACGATTGTTGATGGGGTGTTCTGTTGGCTTGGTGGTTGTCTGCGGCATTTGGGTTGGGGCGAAGATGAGCGGGTAAGTTACCGCTTCACCTTCCCGGCATACCGCTAGGGCGACTTCGAGTCCCCGAATTTGAGTGCGCAGGCTCTGATTGAGCTGCCGCTCCTCTATCCATCCTTTCTGTGCCGCCGTGAGTCGGTGGTATACAGCTCTCATTTTTGTTGGATCAACCCAGGTTGCTTTTAACTGTTGAGTCTCTCGAGTTAATTGAAGGATTTGGGCGAGTAACTCTGCGTTCGATTGTCTTGCCCGTTCCAGTTCCGCTTGTAGAAGTTGTAGGGATGACATCACTATAATAGGAGAGCATTTAAATTCTTTATTGCCTTCATTAAATCAAAGTTTTATTATTTAATTAAACAAATTGTATGAAGCTAGTTTATCTATGAGATCAAATAACGAACGAAAAAGAACTTAATATTTAAATCAATCTCTACAACACTTCGTCATTACTATAGTTCTTCTTCAGGGAATTCTCTCTCTAAACTCCTCTTCAGAGCCGCCACCGTATAGGGCCGTCGGGTATCGCGGACTGGGTGAGGTGGGTATGCCTCCGCGATGAGCCCGACGCGGATGTCCTCCTCCACGTTCGTGAGGTACATCCGGGCTTTGACCACATTGAGGTCCACTTGCTCTTGTACTCGTTCCCAGAAGGTGAGGAGATTTCTAGCGTGATCATATATTTCTTCGGCCGGGTATTGTTGTCCGGCGAGTCCACAGGGATCGGATTCGAGACCCAGCAATCGCCAAGTAGTCGGGTGTGACCACCGGGGTGAAAGTTGTTCGGTAGTCGCGGCAACTGTTGGTACCTCTCCTGGGTGTGGTTCCTCAGCTACTTGCGTGGTAATTTGGTCGATAGGCATATCTAAACTGTTATCGTTATCAAATTCGATTAAGTCGTCTGCTTATAATAATACTAGACTAAACGTTAATTATATTATCGCTCTTAGACCGATTAAACTCTACTAGTTTGATTATTATTGCAACTCGAAACGACTAAGGTTATTTATCTGTGCGTTCCTGGTGTGATGTATTCTGTTGGCTAACTCCTCACGGCACTCCCATATAACTCTTGTTAATGATGGTAATAATTAGAACATGTTAGATAATATTTTAGTGTTAAGCAGATGGGTGAGTCGAAAACCCACGATCTATCAGGCATTAACGTTTGTTAAGTTAGGATTTGTCTAGTGGATGGAATTACTACTAATTAAGATTCATTTAAAATTTACTAAGTACTTAGTGATACTACCTGTTAAAAATCGGTTTCAAAACTCAAAGGTTCCGCGATGTTATCAGATATTGAGGTTGATTTAAGGTTTACCAACTACCTACTGCTGTTTGAGATTAATTCTGAAATTTATTAAATATATAAAAGTTATATTAACTAACATAAAGTTACAATTTACTAATATATAACATCGATATTGATTAAACTAATTCTAAAATCCGCTATTCTATGACGCTAATGTTTATTAGAAACAGAGTTAAAGTTTACAGGTTGTACTTAATTTGACGATATTCAATTTAGTCACATCCTGTCAGGACGATGTTGGCGGAAACGTCAATCCCTTCGGTCAAGCGGATGTTAAATTCATTCAAGGTAGGTTTCCGGTTTCCGGTTGATTCTCTCAAGTTAATTTAGTTATCGATCGGCTACTTCTATTATCGACTTAGTGCAATTTCCGGTTGTGGAGTGCGCGTAGACTTTCTAATGATGGAACTCCTTATCAAACATCACTTCGATATTCATCATTTGATATATTTACTCGTCTAAGTTGGACTATATCGGATTTTAAGCGCGTCGTAAGTTAATTTCTTGTGATTTTGTTGGTGTATTTATTAACTTTATAGTCGTTCGTTTGGTTTCTACGAAAAAATTATGGGGTCATTCTCGGGTCTAAAACGGTGTCAGGATATTCGTCAGGTATCAAGAAAATCTTTCTAAACTAAATGGCTATCATCAAGTTAAATCTAATACTATTTCGTTTCCTAATAAATTAATCTATTCGCGTTTCTAATTCGGATCAGTTTCGATTTTATCCCTACCTTTCAACCATGGTGTTAATTTGGATTTTTGTCAATTTTTATTCAATAACGGATTGGTATTTATTTGTTGGTTCATTTATTTTAGTTCTTTTAATCACGATTTCTTTATTTTAATCAGACATTATTTTTGTTTTGGTTAGTGAATAATATTTTATACCCAATTTTATTCTGAATTACTAAATTTCTAAGTAAGGAATTCATTTATTTTAATCCACCTAATATTAACAAATTAAATCAAAGTAAAAGTTCCGTTTATTACGCAATGAGTTGAACTATTGATCAACTGTTATTTTGTTTTTATCGATCGTTTTCGACATTTAACCAAATGAGTACTTTATTTTTAATTCGTAATTTTTCCTTTTATTTAATCAATGAATAATTTTTAGCAATTAACTAAACGATTACTTTATAATAAATCTTTAATTCCTAACGTTTTTCCTTTTATTTAATCGATGAAGTTTTGGATTATTAATCAACAGATTCATTTTATTTTTATCAATAGTTTTCAACATTTAACCCAATGATTACTTTGTTTTAATACTTTTCCTTTGCTTTAATCAATGAAAATTCGGATCTTTAATCAACAATTTATTTATTTTAATCAATAGTTTTCAGTATTTAATCCAATGATTACTTTGTTTTAATAATTTTTCTCTTTATTTAATCGATGAAACTTTGGATTTTTAATCAACAAATTATTTTATTTTAATCAATAGTTTTCAGTATTTAATCAAATGATTACTTTGTTTTGATAATTTTTCTTTTATTTAATCAATGAAAATTTGGATTTTTAATCAACAAATTATTTTACTTTAATCAATAGTTTTCAGTATTTAATCAAATGATTTCTTTATTTTTAAATAATAAATATTTAATCCATTTTATTTCGCATATCAATAGTTTTAGGTATATCAACGATTTAATTTGTTTTATCCCCGTGTCCTTTCCCTTTAATAGGCCTTAGACGCATCTTGTGTTCATATTATATTTATTGAGTGCCCACTGGACTACTCGGTGTGATGATTTTAAGCCGTATGTAACAAAATTTTAGGTCGATTTTACAGAATTGAGAAACGAGGAAGCAGCCAGAGACTTCTTCCTTATTTCTCGCTTCAGCTATGGGGGTAATATTGACGTTACGACCGCTGCGTTGCGCACGCTGAGTCCTCACGGGTACATATCATTGGCGATTTTCCACGCACTTACATGCCTCTGTACTATGTAGATTTTAATTACTTGCGTTATGTGTCGGCTGTGGGCCGGAAAAATTTCGACATTAAAATTTATAAAAGCATATAAAATAAGTTAGATATATGTAAAACAATTTAAATATATTAATAATATTTATTAATTAGGACAAAATAACAGAATTACCCTTCATAACCATTCCAAAATTCTCACATAATCGCATAAAATATCATAATAGAAAACATAAATGCCTCTCTCCCCACATCGCCGTCAAGCAGAGCTCTACAGAGATGCTATGAACGTGATGTGGAAAGAGGGCTCTGACATAAATATTTCTCACCTAGAATAATAACTGAAAATTCAAAATAGCTTCAGACAATTAAAATTTTCAAAAACAATTCTCCAAATAGCTTACAAATAGTTTTAAAAACGATTCACAATTTTCAAAAATGGTTAAGTTAAATGTGAAAATGGATCAGTATTTATACCTATTTGTATGACGTGTGAAATTTGATGCAGTAAAACAAAATTCGACCTTGTTCTTTTCTAGCAAATTCTATTATTTAATTTTAATATTTTTTGATTTATTTTTATAATTTTTTATTTCGAATTTTTATTGAATTATTACTAATTCAAAATTTTCGATTTAAATTTCATTTTAATGAACTTTAATTGATTTTTTCAATTTCGTCGAATTTGTTGTGTTTTCTTGTTATATTTGTGTAAGTATCGTGCGGATCTTGGTGCATTTTGTTATTATTTTATTTTATTTTTATGTTTATTAATTTATATTTAATTCTTTTATTTCTCAGATTTTATATGGTTTAATTGGTGTTTTTCAGGTTTATTTTAAATTGCGTGTTGTATCTGCGTGTGTGTTTCTGATCCATTTAAACATTTTTCAAGGCCGCTTACGTGCTGGCCCAACATAATATATTATGAATATAATTATATGAGTTCAAAAGTAGTATTGTATGTAAGGGCTCAAGGTTACAAAAACCACTAACCTCACAGTAAATACAATTTTTAAATTACTTTTAGCCGACACGAACCGATGTTTTATTTTTCAGAGATGCAAACACACATAGGAATATCATTCTTGAATATGTGGAAGTAGGTTCAACTATTTTCACTGATTGTTGGCGAAGATATTCTGGCTTAAATAATGATGGATTTATACACTATGCTGTAAACCATACTGGGAATTTCATTAATCCAATCACCGGTGCTAACACAATTAATTGAAGGAACATGGAGTGCTTTTAAACAAAAATTTAGATCAAGATGTATTAATTATAAATGCGAACTTTCTGATTAAATATAGTATAAGAACAAAGCTTCATTTTTAGTTTTCAAAAATTATTAAATTGGTAAATTTTACTCTAAAAGTAAAATTGTTTTTAAATTATTATATATTATTTCACCTTCAAATTGTTTCTATCAATTAAATTTAATTTTTCAAGTCACATTATATTAAATTTATTTTCTGAATTTTGGAATTGAATTGCACGTGATTTAATGTTATTTTTTATCATTTTAAAGTCACAAATTTTAGCAAAACTATTATTTATAGATGATTAATGAAGAATTGGCTGAAGACGAAGATTCTATTGATAGTGAATTGTTACGAAATGTTGTCAAATGCGAGGAAAATGTTCCAAAAAGGCGAAGAATGAGTGTTAATGTTTTTAAACTAAAAAAGTCTCAGCATAGCATTGATGTTGATCATCTTAAATCAGAATCTATGTCAAATGATGACAGCATTAAGCATTTAAAAGTTTGCTTTAATATTTTAAATGTTTTAATTTTTTATAAAACAAATACATTTTGTAATTGCAATTTTTATAAATTTAGTATTAAAAAGTAAATATATGACAAAATAAACCTTTGCAGTGAAAAATGCAGTAAATCAAATGAGAAAAATTTTGATTATAAAACAATGAATATTTTAGTAGTTTGTAATTTTATTAAATCTATAATATATGGACTTCATTTATCATCAGATGATTTTTTAATGTGCTTTAAATTGGAAGTAATTAATAATAATTATCCACCACTAGTCTTGCGAAACAAATTCTGAGGCTATCATTACAGTTGGGAGTATAGAAACTTTCATAATTTTATTTTTGTCTTGACCGCGTAGAAATTATTAATAACACTTCTTTACTGCTCTTTGTTTAAAGTATCCATATTTAATGATTGAAACTGAGATTTTACAATGAATTAAGTGTACGTTTATAACAAGCAGCTATAAATAGCACGTGACGATGTTACCAATTTATACCACTGCTATATTAGCTTCAACATAATTTGCGGTTTTGATGGACCGCCTGTTACTAGATTTAATATACCGCAATACCGAACAAATCCAAACCAAATCCAGTTATCACAAATTATCGATTCGTATTGATTAAAAAAAAATTTGAGCACTGAACTTTTTGGTTTGCGATTCTGAATCGGTGGCATTGAGGAGAAGCCATTAAAAACGTCCCCAAAAATCAGATATTTTTGACCCTCTCGGTCCATTTTATGACCTCCCCGGAACATCTTTCCGAAAACATACATCCTTTATTTTCAGAAGACATCGATAATCGAATAAAATTAACCGAGTACTGCGGCAGATTCTTGTAGGCTTTTCGAAATTCTAAGATGGAATGTATGCAGCATAATACTATATTATAATAGGCTACTGTAGGGCGTTAAATGTAAAAATCATATCATATCTATAAATAATATTGAGATATTTGTGAAATAATAGTCTGAAATTGTATGCAGATTTTTATGAAAGCGTAAATTGTAACTGAAACTGCTGAATACTGCTGGGGATGTCCTAAGTACTTGGAATCGCTCCCTATTGTTCCATTCGTGGAGACTCCCTCCCCCTTCCTAGGGGACGTATTTAATGGATGCTACATTGTATAATTCATCAATAAACTCATTTCCAACAGTGAATATAGAGACTTTACTATTCACAATGCATTGAAAACATGTTACATAACTTGTGTTGGTTGAAACAAAAATATAAAATCTGGTGTAATGGCTATTTCAAAATCCCATAGATCTGAAGCGGAAATGACTCTTCAAGCTAGAAATTTCAAATAAAAAAACCTGTGTAAATTTCGTGACACCAGAACTCATAGTTCAAGAGTTTTTGCTACTTCATAAAACAAACAAAATTTTAATTTATAGTTAAGATAATCATATTAATTAAAATTATCGAAGAAAAATTATATATCACACAATAAAAATCTTTTTCACTATTGATCTATTTCTAAATTCTTTTCTTTTTTTAAGTTTATGTATCAATATTTGTGGTAAATAAATAGTTTGAAATGAAGATAATATAAATTTGTAATAATACTAATAGATAAATGGTATTTGGATTAAAATGATATTGAATTCTTTTAAAACTAGAGCATTATAACCTCGATGTATAATAATGGACGGTTGTTGGGTGTGCAATGCTAAAAAGCAGATATATACATGTTTGAATGAGCTGAATCAATAGTAACATTTAAAATGATAATCCTTCATATCTAAATTATGCAAGTGTAAAGTATTGGGAATAATATTTTGCTTACACGTTTGTAATATAATGTCGTGTTTTGCACTGGTGTAGCTACCATATAGCAAGAGTAGACATCGCATAGGGGCCAATGTAGACAGGAGGTCTTTTCTCAGGGGCCCGCTCTTTGTTACAAAAGCTATAAACCTATTAATAGGTTAAAAGGAAATTGGTCTAAAGGAAATAGCTTAAAATAACGTAGTCGTAAACATGCATCAAAAATTAAATTATGAATAAATTATTTTTTATGACAAAATATTTTGTTAAACAAATTACTTCATTGATTTATGATCAAATTTTTAAATTTTTATTTAACAATATTGTACTTTTATTTTTCTAAAATAAATTTCGTTTGAAATTCTATCATGAGTAAGAATCATGTAAAAATAATGTAATATTAAACAATTTATGTTAAAATATTATGAAAATATCAAAAAATATATTTTCAAAAAACGGGTTTTTCTACAAGCTATCATCAAAATGGAGATTAATAAAATTACAATCGAAAAGGTAGAAAAATTCAACAGTAAAATACAGATGTGGAAGAATGGTTCTATACATGGAGATAAAGAAAAGCAACGAAAATAGATTGTTGAAAAACGAATATTAAAAAGAATTAGCAGAAAAAGTTATTACTGGGTGATATTCATATCAATGAATAAGGATCACTATTAGAACGCTAAGGTTAATTATTACCCAGATTCTTTATAAATAGCTTACCAACTCATTTCTCAAACCAAAAAAGCTATCAACGAATGAAACAATGAGCTGAATTAATACCTATCTACGGTATAGTTCAATTAAATAAGACAAAGGTTCGTCCTTATATTATAATGAATATTAATGAAAAGATATTATTATGAGAACTAAGTAAAATCTAGGATATGTCAACATTAAAAAGCGAAAAATTTTATTAATTTCCATTTAAAATTATTTCTTTAGGTTCCTAAATTATGGCAATCACTAGCACGTCGAACACTTATGTTATCGGATCCGTTTAGAACTTTTAAATTATCAGAACTACCAACTGAAAAAGTCATTCGTTACTTATATGATTCCATTACAAAATCATGGAAAACTGACAAAGCAATTGTAAAAATGGAGAAAGAACCTTTTAATCGAGGTGCAATGAGAGAATGTTTTCGCCTGTAAGTTATTTATATGTACGTATTTAGATAATTGTTTATCCTATGCTTTTTTTGAGAAACTTTTTAGTTTTTGGTGAACGTTCTTCGTGTTAATAGATATCAGAAATAATAGCAAAATTATTGAGTTACTAGAAAACAATATCATTACAAAACAATTGTAGTTTTTTACTTTTGTCGACAATAATATCTAGAAAAGTGCTCTCACTTATCTGTGTATATGAGACATTAATTTTTCTAAGTAGAGTAGGCCAATTTGCAATAATTTTTTAACATTTTCAATAGAATTTTATTCTCTGTTAGTAATTCTTGAATAATTAAAAAATAGATATTTAAAAAAAGATGGCAACGATTTTAATTCATATATATATATATATATATATTAAATCAGGGGTCGGCAAACTTTTCCATGACCAGAGCTACTTTTTAAAACCAAGCGGCTTCAAGATCGACCTCTTATTTAAAAAAAATATTTAGTAAGAAAAATTTTAAATTCAAAAAAATTTTTAACCTAACTTTTTTGAAAAATTTGAAATTTAAAAAAATATTTAGGAAGAAAAATTTTAAATTCACAAAAAAATATTTTATACACAAAAAAATTCTTCAAGTACTCCGCGATCGACCATTTGCCGACCTCTGTATTAAATCCATAATATTTTGGTAGGTTTTTGTACCTGATGATGACAGTTTGAATAACGCTTTCTTTTAATTAAAAAAAATATAATAATTCCAATTTATTAAAAAAATTAAAATTAACTAACTTAGCTTTAACAACTTTAAAATCTTTAAAATTAACTAACAAAATTAAATTTATCATAAGTTTAAATTAAACTTAACATAAATTAGTTTTCCTTTAATTTACCCACTTTTGTTAAATTATAAGTCATTATTTTAAATTAATATCCATCATTTTTAATTAATAAATTTTAGATAATTTTAGATTAAGATACATTATTAATCTTTGAAGATAAATTTAAATGTAAATGATGAAGAAAATAATTTATGAAAATAATTATAAATGAAAATTAACGATGAAGAATAAATTTAAATGTTGATGATGACAATGTTGAATAAATTCTTGATGACAATGATGATGGTAATATTATTTTGTAATTAAAATTAAATTAAAGTAAATAGATTAAAATATTTAATAGAATTAATGGACATCTTTTTAAAATTAATTATTTTGAATAAATGTATATTAATAAAATAAATGACTAGAAAAAAGATGGCTGCAAATGGATGAAAATATGACAAATAGCAGCAAATAATGAATTGATGATGTAGATTTATGAAAATGATGATGAAGATACAAATGATGACAAAGATGCAAATAATGATAAAGATACAAATGATGACACAATGGCTGATAATTATGACTGATGATGGTGAAAATGATGATATTATTTTACAATCAAAATTTATCTTAGTGTAAATTTTTAAAATTCCACTAATTAATTTTTTGCTAAGTACATTAATTAAATTTTGTATATTTATTAATTTGTAAATTAATTAAACTTAGATTAAATTAATTGTAAATTTTTTGTAAGTAATTGATTAATCTTTTAAAATATTTTGATGATAAATTACTTTTTGACAACAGAGATCAGATGATTGACGATGACGAAGACGAGTGACAAACCAGATGCAGATAGGACTGACAATGATAAAGCAGACAATGCCTGATGATGATGACGAAGATTAGAATGAATGTTGAAATCAATGACAGTGATAACATTGATAACAGTGATTTTGTGTATTATTATGATGGGTTGGGTATGTCCGTTTTATTCCATTTATTTAAATATTTATTTGCAAGCTGGTCATTATGGTCATTAACTAGTAGAAAGCTTCTGTAATTATTTATTTTTTGTAAAAAACTAATTAATTTGGTCATAGTGCCAAGGATGCTTTTCGCGACCGTTTATTCACAATGAAGATTGTTTAATGTACCGGTAGTTTACTACCCGTTGTCAAGCTAGTCCTAATATGTGCTATGATGCCAGGTACGTTTTGACCCCACTTGCGAAACATAGAACAGTCTTGTGCTCACGAACAAATACCCAGTGTGTATTTAGTCACCGCTCAATAGACCTGGCAATATTAAAAGCAATCACTTTATCTTATCTTCTTTTGTTTTGAATTTTTATTGTGTTGTTAATATTATTGTTATTATACCTAATTACTTCTTGTCACCACCTGTTGAATAGGTCACGCACATTTTTCTACCATGTTAAAACTCCAGCCAGACTCAACATTTTTAAACCGCTTTAATGAAAATAATCTTTTACATCAGACTTTACTTTATAAACCGATTGTAGCCATACCAAGTTAAACCCAATAGACGTATTTAACCATTGATTCATAAAACGGGCACGGAGTTTGACTTTTTAATACAAAATAGCCTAAAATTTATGTAGTTTGATCGAAAACTGACTTTGTTTGAAATTTTATCCTTACCACATGACTATTTAGTACCAGTAATCCATAGATTTGACACTACAATCGACATCATGCAAAATTAACATAAAATGTATGTTTGAACAAAATTATAGTTTTTGTTTGAAATCCAACACCATACTAACTTTTTCAACGACAAAACCTCCAAAGGCACCTAAAATCATGACGTTTCGTGACCTTTGAGTCCAAATCTGGACTTTCCGCCCAAAATTAACTAAAAAATGATGTTTAAATTATTGTTTTTGATGATCTCCGATCATTTAAACAAAGCTTCAAAATGATGGCCATTTCATTAAAACAGAAATTCAAAGTGTCGGTTATGTAACATAACGTTTAACTATTTAGTCATATTACCTGGAAAATTTGACTGACCACGAGGGGAGTGGTGGTATTGACGAAGTAAGCTCATTGTATACTGCTTATGGAACATGTTAAAATCAAAATTTTAAAAATCTCTTAACATCAACGGACAGATTTTTCATTAATTATTTTTAGTGTGTATATAAAATGGACAGCTCGTTTTTTCGACACTTGCGGAAAAACGGTTCATTCGACATAAAAATAAACCGTTTTTTCGACATGAATTAATTATAGAATTACGAGAAAATTGTCTTTTAATGGCCAAATCAAACATTTATTTTTATATTGGACTTCCAACTGTAAACTTTAATAATTTCATTTAAATATGATTTGGATTCCAGAAAATCATAATTTCTGATTATTGTTACAAGTTTATATTCTCTAGCATGATTAACTTTAACAAATTTAATTCTGCCTTCAAATTGTCTGAATTAAAGCCATTTTTACGGTTTCTCCTTATTTTTCATCATTATATAAGTATATGGATAACTACTCCCAAATATCTGTGCATGAATTGAGACCAATTGATAGAATGAAGATGGAAAATTTTAAATGTTCTGTCAATAAAAAAATTCTTGCATAATCTAAATTTTTCTTTATATTTTGTACAAAAAATCAGAAATCTTTATCTTTAAAACCAGAATAAAATCTCATAAATAAATTCCCATGTTGACCTTTTTTCAAGACATCTGAAATATCATCAAAATATTTTGGCAGATGATTACTTAATGAATTCCTATCTCTTAATAGAACTATATTACGGAAAAGCTGTAAAAATGTAGGCATCTTCATTAACCACTTCATAATTTATAATTTGGATTGTCGATTCTCTGCTAGTCTGATCTAGTCTTGACCTTATCTAATATTATTTGCTTAATAATTAATTCTTCACCAGAATGATTATGATAATTTTCTTTTATAACTTCACTTAAGATTTTTTAAGTGACACGCCCGCCACAACTTCTATTTCTACATCGCCATTTCGATACATTATATTGGTATGCTGCAGTTTTATTGTAAATATAATTCTTGCAGTATAGAATACCCCCATTTCGTTTACTCTTAGCAAATTTGAAATGAAAAATAAATATTAAAACATTAATAATTATTTACAATTAATAAGGAATTTTCTAAATAATTAGTACTATCACTTAATAATATATCTAGTCATGTCGAAAAAACGGTTTATTTATGTCGAACGAACTGTTTTTTTGCCATTTTCTCGACTAGTGATTTATTTGTATTGGTTTATTTTGGTTTATTTTTATGTCGAATGAACCGTTTTTTCGCCTAATGTCGAAAAAACAGTGTACGAATAAAATACATTAATTGCTATAAAAATTGAAAATAAAATTTATTTCTAGTAAAATAATTAAACAAAATATTTTTTGTACTATACACCTAAGTCTTTTTTTACACGATGGATAGGTACCGTTTAAAAAAATCTTGTAAAAGAACTGTAAATCAGTACCCTCTAGAGCTACTTCCATTAATGACTCATTGCTAATAACTGGATCTAGTATGACTTCTTCAATATCTTCAAAAGCCAAATCTTCAAACTCTATTCCACCAACTGCGTTTGATAAATTTATAATGTTGGAATATTCGGTGGAAATTGGAAGCACGCAATTGTTATCTTTGACACATTCTGGCCAAACTGCTTTCCAACACGCATTTAAAGTTGATGGTTTTAATCCATGTATTACTGCAATATTTACAAATTTTACACAATCCATAATTGAAAACTTCTTCCAAGCATCAATAACTGTTATTGCTCTGTCATTTTTTAGTTCATTCTAATATATTGAAATGCTTGTTTTAAATAATAAGTTTTAAACGTGGCAATTATACCTTGATCTTGTGGTCGTAATAAAGACGTTGTATTAGGTGGCAAAAATACAATTTTTACATTTGTGTGTTCTAAATATGTATGTCCGGGAGCATTATCTATAAGCAAAAGAATTTTGAATTCCAAACCTTTTTCTTCCATATACACTTTAACTTCTGGAATAAAAAACGTATTGAACCATTCGTAAAAACTAATGCTGTTACCCATGCTTTGTTATTGGCCATCCAATGAACATGCAAGGTTTTTACGTTTTTATTTTTCATTGCACGTGGTTTAAACGTTTTATTAATAAATAGAGGTTTTAACATGCGATCCCGTGAAACGTTGCTGCAAAATAAAGTAATACGTTCTTTAGATGCTTTAAATCCACTGGCGACTTTTTGTGATCTAGTCACGTTCTTTTTGGCATTTTCTTTCAAAAAAACCAGTTTCATCTGCATTACAAACTTTTTATGGAGTGCATCCGGCTTCTTCAATTATTCTGGCTAACTTTTCGGGGAATTCTTAAGCAGATTTATCGTTAGCTGAGCCTATTTCACATTTGATTTATAGGTTATGGATCGAGTTTCTGTTTAGAAATGCTCTTAGCCACCCTGTACTTGCAGAAAAAACAGTTTTCTTGGCCGCGTTGAATCGGATGGTTGCAATTGTTTAATCCCGGCATATATATGTAATGCTTTCTGCTTGATTGTATTTCCATCCAATGGAACTTGTTTTTGGTTGTTGTCTGCTATCCATACAGCCAATGCCTTTTCAGTTTTTTCCATAACACTACATCTTGTATATGAGGAGTACTTGGAAGATAGTTCGAATAACACTCTCATTTCTCTTTATAGTGCGTATCTTAGCTGCATTCACATCAAAACTTTTACCAAGACTCATAAAACCCTCTCAATTTTCAATACGGTCTCAAATTTTAATTTTGGTTTCTAATGAAATACATTTTCTTTTTTTCTTAACAGGCATCATTGTAGGGCAGGTAAATCCTAACGAAACTAGTTTTTTATTATTATTCAAATATAAAAATTCAGTTGAAATTCTTAAATTTATATATTTATGATATAAGCTAGAATTACTTGAACCGAATGAACTTCAAATTAATAATAAGAAAATAATTAAAATATCTATCAAAATAAAATACATAAATGTATTAGCAACTTACATACAATTAAATATTTAATAAATTAAATAAGTACTACGATTAAATATTTTCAATAAATACATACACATCTTTATTAAATGATTGAAATTTACAGTGTTAGAACATACTTTCGATGCAATTGGTTAACATTAAATATTACAAAAACCGTGTGAATTAAAATAAATCGTGTAAAAAACCGTGTGAATATAAATAAATCGTGTAAAAAAATCGTGTTAAAGTAAGACAGTGTATAAATAGACCGTGTAAAAAGAGACTTCGGTGTATATCACATTTGTTGCTCTTAATAAGAAAGCACTATCTAATATGATTAGGTCGAGTTATAATAATATTTTTTTAAAAATTTGGAACCCCTCTAATTATATCAACCTACTCACCTAAGAAAGAATGATTTGTGTCTCAATTAATATTATCATTTTCTATATATAAATAATATAAATTCATATTTCTGTACAAAACAGTTATTTATTTTGATTCAACCTAATAATTTTTACGATTTTTAGTTAGAAGTTGAAATATAACAAACGAAATCTTATATATTTTTTTATATTGACTAAAGACAAATAAAATCCTAAAAGAAGAGATCAAAGGTGAACAAAAAGAGAAATAATTTTGCTGATAAAATATTCTCTTTAAACATATTCAGTTTAATGAACACAAAAGATTTTTCGAGTTTTAGATTTACATAATGCGAATATTTTAGAGAAGCCGCTTAACCATGATTCGCATAGTGAAATTGTTATGATTTCAATCTTTTGAATTAGTGTTTTTGTTTAAACCTAAATAAATATCGAATGAGATGTAATTTTTAATACTAAATATAGTTATATCTCAATATGTAGTTAATAAATGAGATTAATAATGAGGTTAATAGAAAAATTAATAAATTATGTTTAGGAAAAAAATATCAACATTTCATGGAAATGATTGGAAAAGAGCTGGTAATTTTGTGAGTAAAAGATACATGGAAAATGTTGAGCGTGAAGTCTACTTTGAAGACGTTTGCTTGCAAATGGACGCCAAACTTTGGGCCGAAGAATTCAATCGTCAACCTGGTGTGAAAAAAGAAGTGAGAAAACAGTTTAGATAAATTAATATTAACTAGAATATGATGTGCTAAATTTGTAAAAATACTTTGTGATAAACAATTGAAATAATACTAAATTGGCCTATTCGCCTTGAAGCCAAAGCATTCAGTTTAAACAAAAAGAAAGCAAGACCTAACTAGATTGGAAATTGACGCTGGGAGAATATTCTCGGAAATTGAATAAGTTATAATACAACAAATATTTAAAATATTTTTTAATAAAAAAGGCATATTTGAGTGTCTGTGATGGTTTTGATGGCATCATGATTACTACATAAGAGGCAGTCCATAAACGACCTCACCTACCTAAGGGAGGGGGTCACACATTTGTGACGATGTGACGAGAGGGTGTTTAAGAACTGTGACGTCACATCTTAAATTTTGTATTTTTTCAACATAATTTTATACTAATTTCAGCTTCCCAGGGCCTCATTTTTAATACATGTTTTATCATACGATATTAGTGCAGCATTACACTGAATACATACTAACATGTCAATAAAGTGATTTGAAACCTGTTCATTTTCATATGAAATACGGCTTTCTAAGAGGTACCAAATATTTGTGACGACATACTTGAGGGGGGTCTAACGTTTTGTGACGAGGGGCAAGGGGGTAAAAAATCGGCCGAAATCGCATGACGTCATTTGATCTTTCGATTTTTTTTGAAAAGTAAAACACTCATAATTAAATGGCAAACACGCTGTAGGCCTGGATGAAAATGCCGACCAATTAGTTAAACAACCAGAAATGTGTCTGCTATAAATCAAACACTATGTCAACCACAGATTAGCAAACAGTTGCGCTGTATGGGAACTAGGAAGACATTTTAAGGATGATTTTGTTGTTAAAATTGTTAAATTATAGATTTTCAAGTACATTTATCGAAAAATCTTTCATTAAAATTAATCAGTTATGAAACTTGTCGATTTAACTTAACAAATTTTGCGTGCAAAGTGCTATATAAGGTATGACAACTGGTTGTATACATGAATAGTATTTCTTTCGGACATTCCTTACTTTCTACCTACTATTAATTCTTGATCATTGTTTATTTATTATTTATTCTTGTGTTTGGTAATATGAATTCTCTTGATTTATAGTCAAATTATAAAATCCGACAAGCAACCATTCATTTTAACCGGATTTTATATATTCAAAGTAAGTTTTCTTTATTTGACTATGACATTTAACAGTTACAGTTAAAGCATGTAACCCTTTGAGCGCGTAAGTTGACAGAAGTTGTTCAAGACCAATACTATATATTTCATTTAACGCGTCCATAGAGCTAAAATATTATAAACCAGAATGTTCTATTACATAGTGTACAGCTTCTAGTACAACCTCATTAGATGTCGGTTTTTTGTAATTGTTACTGCAGAATAAATTTATTATTAATTAATTGATGAGCGATATAGTGCTTTCAATCTCGGGAATTTTCAATAAGGATTGGAATAGTTGTTTTTATTTTTTTGGTATTATACATACATTAACATAGAGTATTAACAAAATTCAAATATAATGTAACTACGCAAAAGTAAAAAAACAAGAAAATATCAAAAACTAGATATTACAATTAGAAAAACTGATTCATTAATTTGAGATATAACCTGTGACCTCATCATTTTTTATCATTTTATCATCATGGTTTTCCTTAAAATTACTTTATGAAAACGATTATTTAGATTGTAGTTCTGCTTTCAAACATTTAACGCTATGAACTCCAGATTTTTGTTGTATGACATACTAATAAGTCCATTGTACTTTTCTGCAATTTTCATGCAAATGGACATTAGAATAATTATATATATGTATAAATTAATTTATTTACGCTAAATATCCACACATCCATTGTCCTGCGGATCTTCGGCAACTGAAACACTCAACCTACTATTCAATGACTTAGGACACCGACTTTCCGTTTTTGTTACTTAAGAAAGTCCGATTTATCATTAGAACTCAGATCATCACTTGCTTTTTAAACCAATTTTCATTTTTCTTGTCACCATACATATTGGAAATAAACTAATCTTCACTCTTAATTAATTCCAAATTTTCTTCCAGCCGTATGACTGAAAAATTAAAATTTTTACTTAATTAATCTAAAAAAGTAAATTCATCCGAATGATAGCAATGACTTTGCAATACTGATAGATCATGTTTAGACTTTTTAAAAGGATAAACAATACATACATACATTAAGGCTGCCTATAGTCGTCAACGGAATCATACAGAAATTTACTATGCTGACATATTTTCGCCAAATGAGGACGAAGGGTTAAAATATTAATATGATTTTAAAAAATAATAAAAATATAAAAAAAATAATAAAAAAATATAATATAATGAGGTTACTATTTGAATCTACTTTAACTTGATTCAAATACAAAAATATAATTAAATATATTTATTAGTTCAAATAGATAGTTATAAATAAATTAACCAAGTCAGCTACTCAATGTTAATAGTAAACTGATACTCTATTCTTAAAATTTATTAAATGAAGACAAATTATAAAATTAGCTTTAATTTTAAATATTTTTCGAATCAACATTATTTAACTGAAGGGGTCATTACAACGGCTCAATTCTAACTGTCAAAAACATAATATTTTCATAAGATCTCTCAATACCGCAATCCCAGTATTTAGACAAGTTTCACACCAGTATTGCGGTGCCCAGAAAAAATCCTGGATTCTCGGGATTGATGTAACTGACAGTTACTAACATGTAAAGATTATCAAATGATTATTAACTATGGTGTTAAAACTTCATTTCAATAAGACAAATTTCATAAGTCCAGTCGAAACCCATCCACACATTTGACAATACGTGGGTTAGATAGGCATTCTTATACCATTGTCACAGAATTAGTAGTATAATTATGGTTTAAAGACGATATAGAATATTATTCCTTGAAATCGATCATTCAAGTCTTCAATGTTATTAGACTAGCTTGAAATATTTTAAAAATAAAGAAAGTACTCGAACTTTGTACTTTACAAAATGAATATCTTAGACACTATCATTAATACTTTGTTATAATTTATATGGCATTTCAAATTTTCAATAATTATTTAGCAAAGTTTCTACTGTATGCATATTAACTTAACTAATATATTTTATCTTTTTCACTATTGAAATATTTTCATTCTCAATTTTCTTTATTTTCATTTGTTTTTAGACTTTTATATTTAACACAAATTTTTAAACACTTGAAAAAAGGTATAAAACAAATATTGATATGTAGTCAGAAAAAAAATAAATAAAAGATAACATATTTTAAATAAATAAAGGATATACAACTAAACATCATTTTATTCCTGAAAACGACTAACAACATGTTAGTAAATAAAAATGTTTAAATAAAGAAATGCCATAAAATTTAAAAATTCTTTCTTTTTATAAACTGATGGTTTATAAAGAAATATTTTTAAATAACTCTAATTAAAAATTTATAAAAATTTTTAAGGTTTTTTGAATTTTTCCACATAATAAATGAAAATAAAAATGTTCTTTAGTACAACTTGAATTTTTATTTAGGATTTGATTTAAACCACCAAACTCAGATTAACCGGCATTTTCTGTCTATTGTTACACAATAAAATCATTTACTTTTTTGTTCCTTTATCTTCGCGAGGATAGTATTTAAAATAATTTAATATAATTTGTAATAATTCATAAATTAGCAGCATTTATCCCAAAAATTAAGGTTTGTTATAACAAATAATAAACTTATATATAGAAAAAATATAAACCTACTTGAAATAATACCAAAAATTATGGTCATCGGCGTAAATTAAATGAATTTACCATAGAAGAGCGGAAAAAATGATGATAAAAATAAAATGCAAATACAAATAGGTTAAATACAAAAACTCTAATAAAAAATACACGAAGGGACAAAAATTATGGATATTATCATTTATTGTAAAAATATACAATGTAAATTTAATGAAAATTATTACCGTATATTTCAGCGTATAAGACGACCCTTGAAAATTGTGGGTCGTCTTATACAACCGATATAAAAGAAAGTATTACAGTACAGGTTGTTGTATTTATACTACTTTTATACATATCTAAACCCCGATATATGATAAATCATAAAAATTTGCTCTAATTTTGTACCTCGTCTTATCTGACGGTCGCCTTATACGCCGAAATACACGGTACTTCTAATTTACTATCGCCCATATTATTTGTTATTTCTAGGGAGGATTTATGAAAGCTGGTGTATCGTAAGTCACCTTTTGAGGACTTGTTTTCTTGTGATTTATGTTATTATATATATGTATGTATGTGTGTCCTGTATGCATTACTTACCGGTTCATTCGATCGCCAAGAAACTTTAAGAAGACATTGAGTACACTATTGCGAAGGTTTTAGGTATAAATATTTTTTAAATATCGCCCCATCCGCTACAAATAAAAATTATAAAGTATTATTATGTTACATGCTACTGACAAGAAATGCAGTAAGCTAAATTATTTAAATTTTAATATTTATTTAGATTTTATTAAATTGAAAAACACAAATCATTTCAAATCATTTTAGTTTTATAGCATACTTTAAAGCAAATTGTTCATTTTTATTGTCACAGTATAAATTATTTATTTGCTTACAATGTCATTCATATGCTAGTAAATTATAATAAAATGAAACTACTTCATTTCTTAAATTGAGTGCTAGAAACAAAACTGAAATCAGATTAGCATCATTATATTCAGAAGTGTATTTATGCCTGATAAAAAAGTTTGACGATTTTCGCCAGTGTCTTTATTAAGAAACAAAATCATTCAGGAAAAGCTTTCAAAGTAAAGATAGTTCTAAACAATTAACTATTTTTTTTCAAGTTTGATTTTATAGATTTCAATGTTATTAAAGGGAGGTTTGAATTTCTTAAGCTTAATTAAATGATGTTATCACATCGACAACAACGCCGACCGAGAGCCTACAATACCTGCTGTCTATAGTGTGAGTCTCACCAAAAAACCCTGTAGCTCAATGGGGCGCATGTCATTCTTAACCGAGAACGATTTAGTGCATTTGTCTTGTGAGTTACTTAACAATGTAAAAAAAAAATTTTTCGGCCGTCAAAGCAAAACATGTAAAACGTGAAAATACCAAACAATGTGTTAACTTCGGAACGACACAATCATTTTTTGGTGTATTTAAAGGATAAAATAAATACAATATTATTTACATGTTGTATATTATTTATATAACATATCAAGATGTAACAAAAACCATGTTCCCCACTGACAGTGCCATTCCAGAGTAATCTAAATTAATGGTGAAGCAGCGGCTTTTGATATAAACATCATTGTTATTATTTTTATATTTAATTGTTATAAATAATTCAAACTGATGTATGTTTCGATATTGCAATTGCTTAAGCTTTACCTGATCGCATTTGATGTAGATTTATAGAATATTCATATAAGACGACATAATTGAAAGTTTAAAAGCAATTGAAAACAAGAAAATCAAATTACCAGGCACCAAATTTCAGACAATTACGGTGTTGATTTCACAAAATAAGTTTAACTAATTTTTCTATGATAAAATTTTTATTAACTTTTAGGTTTCAGACAAATAAAATAATCCGCTAATTTATAAGTGAAAATAATCTTATTGGCTGATTTCAGTGACAATTTCTGAACTTTTATTGTTGATTTTCAAATCGATAATTGGAACTTTCCCAGTGTGTGTGCGTGAGTGTATGTGTGTGTTAGTGTGTTAGTTATCTTGTTTATTTGCCTATTGTATCAATGTCTTGCAGATTTTGAAATTATTTTACATAGATTACAAATTGAATCTCTGTCGCTGCTAAAGCACTTAAATTACGTCGAAAGGATATAATTAATTTAAATATAAATAAATATACACACCTATTTGAAATAATGACAAAAAGTTATAAGCACTGACATAAATTATGTCAATATACACCAAATTCAACTAAATAGACGCCATATTACATTATAAATCTCCATTAATAGAACTGCAAAGAAGATCAATGCATATTATAAGCTTTTTAACCTTCATTCGTCTCTGGGGTATATTTTGATCAAAAGGAAAAACTTTTCGAACAACTTATAATTGAAATATTAAACCCAAAGCTTAATTTTTGCAAGGTATTCAAAAATTGACAAAAGAATATATTGATCGAAAATTACTACGATCACATAAGAAAATTCTTCCAGAAATTATCAGTAAATGAAATCATTTTAGGAGACCTTTAAAAATAGTGTAAATAAAAATTTAATAATTCTTAATTTAAAAAAAATAAAACATGAACTTCTTTTGGTTTTTACCTCTGATTTCATTTTCCAATGACATTAAGAAATTTATTTTGACTATGAATCAGTAATGATTTATTGATTTCAAATTTATAATTGATATTACAGTTTCATTTCATTAAAATATTATAAGGACTTTTTTTATTTCACTTCTGATTTCTTTATGTGACATAATATTTTCTACAAAATTTGATTATGAATCAGATTTATTTAAGGTATTCATATTCAAATTTTGTAGAAAATATTAGTTATTTAAACTATATTATTTAAAAAAAATTTCAAAAATGTATCACCTGGTGTATAAACTGATAATTGGCGCATCATGTGTTATTTTTAACGCTTGGCAAACAAATGTGAAGTTAGAAGTTGAATAATTGTGTTAGTTATTTTGTATTATTAAATATGTCCATATTTAATGAGTTATTTTAGTTATAAATCTTTGGGATTTGTAAACTCGTTATTTCTTAACCATGTTTCTTAACTCTTAATCCTATATATGTGTTCAGTTCTAAGTTAGATACCAACAGGCAACTGTCAATAGTCTTAAAATTAATATTAATATAATTATTAATATTTATAAATGACATTGTATTTTATAAATAAAAATAATAAGAAATCAGAGGTGAAAAACACAAAAAGTCCTTATAATATAATTATTAATATTAATATTCTTTATTGTTATTTTTATTATTATTATTATTATTATTATTATTATTATTATTATTATTATTATTATTATTATTTTTATTATAAATCTTAAAATTCTGGTGAGGATTTTAAATGCTAAAAACATAAAACATAAAGTATTATAAATTAAAAAAATTTTTAACCAAATAATATTGAAGAATTTATTCATCAGCCGTTTAATTATTTGAATCCCACCACTGCTTAATGATAATATTTTAAGAAGTAATAGTAGGTATCCAGATGTATTAGGATTGGTGTTAATTATGTAAACCTTTGGGAAAATAAACTAAAATTGTTTATGTATTAGAATAAATAAGGACTACAAAAGAATGTATATTAATTATATTATTTTCAGGTAGATATTGTTAGAATGAGCATTATTGAATTCAGTGATAGACCAGACAAACCGCTTTATCACTTAGAACATTTTATAGAAGGAAATTACATAAAATATAATTCCAATTCTGGTTTTGTCGATGATCGTAATAGGAATACACCGCAAGTACATTTATGGCAGTAATTACCAAATATTACAATAAATTATTTCTTCAGGCATTCAGTCATTTTACATTTGAAAGATCGGGTCATGAATTAATTGTTGTCGATATTCAAGGTGTTGGTGATTTGTATACAGATCCACAAATTCATACGTCATGTCGCAATGGATATGGAAATGGAAACTTAGGCCCACGCGGAATGGCATTGTTTTTTCATTCTCATATATGCAATAACGTCTGTGAGGCTCTGGGGCTTGCTAGATTTGATTTGGCCCCATCTGAATTGAAACAGTTACAAAGTTCAAGAGGATCTAGTGTTAGAATTTATTCTAATTATATTAATAAATCTTAAAAAAAAACCAATTGGAAAAAAATATTAATTATTTTATTTTTAGGTAGATAGATTGGTATATCAATTAAATTTTTTAATTTCATAATATTTTAAACATTTTTAAAACTTTAAATAACAGTATTATTTTTAATATTTATTTTTCATTTCCTACGACAATTCCCATTTGGGCATTGCTGGTTTTTAATGGCCTTTAGTTAACAATTGTAAGTATTTTAAATGCTAAAAACAAATAAAAATAATTTTAACTAAATAATATTGAAGAATTTATTCACCATTAAACTGAAAAATATAAAATATTACAACACTAAAAATGAGAAGTTTATTTTATAATATTTTACTTAGTTTTTTTTAACTTAGAATGCATGAAATTTTATTTGTTTTAAATGTTATCATTTTAATACGGGCTCATAAATTTTCAGCAAAATAAACACTGTGCTAAAACTGATTTTTGTTGAGTGTTATCATTATAGAGTTTGAAAATTGTTTTATAGATTGTAACAAAGATAAAATTTGAAGGTAAATTTTATTATTAATAACATTTATTTGATATGAATAACTTATGAAAACTCTTCTAACATTGACTTGGATTTTGGATTGAAATGAAATTAAAATTCTGGAAACTCTTCTATCTTCTTTACTTCTTAAATCATTGAATTCGACATTAGAATTCATCAGCAATTTGTAAGATTGTTTGAAAGTTGTAAATAATAATAATAATTGTTGAATCTTGAAATAAAAGTTCATTTTATTTTTTATGTAAAATTTAGTTTTTTGGCGGAATTGTGAATTTAAAAATTGGTTTGAATTGTGGTCAATGTTTTTGATGATTTGTAGTTGGAATTATTTTTAGTAAATTAAATTGCTAACAATAAAACGAATTTGTCTAATAGAGAAAAAATATTTTTAAAAATGTATCATATGATCGATGATGATTTATCTAGTAGTCATTCGGAATCAGAAAATTTTTCAGCGGAAATTATGAAAATTGATATGTATAGAGAAAATGTTTTAAAAATCCTCTTGCTTATGATTCTCATTGTAAGTTAATTAATACACTAAAACATTCAGAAAAGATGATTGAAGCAAGAGAATCAAGAGAAACTATATATATTTATTATCCATTGTCCTCTGAAATATGGATTGATTGGATCAATGATGAAAAGTTTATTAATATAGACAAAGATTTCATACGTGCTCTATTCATTCGTGCAATTGAAGATTATACAAGTGTCGATGTATGGTTTGAATATTGGCAATTTATGTTAGGATATTTAACTAATAAAAAAGAAATTAGACAATTTTTTGAAGTTGCTATTGCTCAAGTTGGGACTCATTTAACCAAAGGATACTTAATATGTGGGACTTATCTTATTTATGAAAAATCACTTTTTGTAGATGATGGTAGTAATGAACAAAAGGAACGAATATATAAATTCTATTTAAGACAGTTATCTGTCTCTTTACAAAGTAATGATGAAATATTAAAAGAATTTCTTGAGTGGAATCAAGAGAATAAAGGATGGGAAAATCAAATCCAACAATAGTATATATATATAAATTATATGAAAATTATAATATTTTTAAAAGTGTGACCAGTACATGTAATTTTTAGAATTTGTACTATTTTTAAATTTGCAGATCACATCTGAAACTATCGCAGTTCATCAGAGTACACCGCTACGATCTTTGAGAAGTAGTAAACCGTCTAACAGTTTAGAAAGTGCTTTAATCGATATGTTGGAAGAGCATTTGAATGAAGATTCAAATGAACAAATAGACAATGTTATCGAATGCCTTACACAATGTGCTGGCGATAAAAATGAGCAGAAAAACAAATTTTTACAATTTCAGGTGTCTTCCCCGGATTCCGGATATGACTATGATGAAGATATTTGTCTTAATCTCGCTGAGGATTTGTCTGCTAGCCAAAATGCAACTTGTGAACATAATCTTAAGAAAAAAGCACGATTTAAATTCGACAGTTCAAATTCTAATGATTTGAAAAAGGTTATTGTTTTTAAAATCTATATTTTCTATTTGTTTGCACACCAGTTCACTGGTTCTCAATTGTTTTTATTCGCAGCACTTTTGGTTGTAAATAAATTTTCCCAAGACTCCAAGATTTTGAAAATCTTTATTTTATTTAGTCTAAAATAGAAGATAAATCAAGTGAGTATGATTATAAAATGCTCACTGAATGTATCTTTTTTATTCTTTATAGGTACTTCAATCCGTACCAGTTGAAAAACTAGATTAATTAATTATTTTATTTAGAAAGATACAATTATATAGTTTTATTACCTACATTAGTTGACTTCATCGCAGTGATTACCATAGTTACAGATCCGCATAGAGTTTTATAATTCGAAACCATTCTTTTTACACATTCGATGCAATGATTATTACCGATTAAAATTGAAACTATGAAATATATGCTTAATTATATAATTTAATGTTGGAAAAACATTAATTAAAAATTGAATAAATGCACTTGCTCAAGGTATTTACTTTATTTATTTCTTCAGTGGTTCATTGTTTTATTGTAGTAAAATAAATTTTTTTGTATCCTAACTCTTCTAACAGTACATATACCTACTTTGCAGTTTGTTTCAAACACTATTTTCAAATTCAATTTGCTGTAGCACAAAAACTTGTACACTACCTGAAACAAGCACAAAAACTTGTTAGTGTCGGAAAGTCGAATTCACGGGATTAAAACACTGAATTTCAATGAGATACACCTTCTATAATATATGAACAAAATCAACAACCTTATATTATAGTTGCAGACAAAATCTCATTGAAGTTATTATTTCCTATTTCAAAGAGATACATATTTTACTGTAGAAATAAAAAACACTAACACAACACTTAATGAAAACTGCTTACAAACTTTCTATATGTAGAAATGTTCTAATGATAATAAAATTTTTCATTACAATTTCGAGGACTCTCATTTGAGTATTTTAGAAAATGGAGGCATTTACTGTTAAATTTATTTTAATTATAATTATTTCAATATTTCCACAACACTTCTAACCAGTCTAATTTTTAAATCAAAATTTTATATATGTAATATACTAGTAGAATGTTAGAAGGTAACAAAATCAGATCAATAAATGTCATGGAAAATGGTGAGAACTACTTCCATTTTGGCAGGGTTTTGAGATACTTCAAACTTCTGTTAAATTCATCATTTGTAAGTATAATAAATTTTTACAATTGTCACACACCAGGAAATTTAGAAACAACCAACGACTTCACAAAGAAGTAAATAAGTGATTAGACTTTGGGCAAAAAAAGAAATATTTGGTTAATGATTTATTAAAAATTTTTATTTCCAAAAATCAAGTTCATTATTTTCTGAAAATTTAAAAAAAATTAATAATAATATATAAATAAAATTGTAGAATTAATGCAAAATTTAAGTGCTTGAATAAAAAACCATTTAAGCCATCTCATATCTTTATGAAATTAAAATGCAAGCTTTAAAAATATTTTAAAAAGATCTTACTTAGCAGCCATCTCAAAAATGCTTAAACCCTCATGATTTATGAAGATTGATCATTGGGGTGTGTGATAATAATTTTGGGGCGCAGAAAATTTTAAAATGTAATAATTCTTTGTTTCTAGAAAATTTTAAAATTGTTATTTTTTACAAACGAAGTATGGTTTTTTCGTTGAATATTTATTATTGTTTTTTTGCTAAAGCATTAGAACTGTTATTTTCATATTATTTAATTTGTTCAATTTACAAGAAATAGAAAAATACAATTTGTTTATTTTAAAGATGTTTATTTTATTTATGTCTTTTTTATTGTGGCGTTATGATTTTTTATTAAGTCGGGGGCGCCAAAAATAAATATGTTGAAAATGGGGGCGCAACTTAAAAAGTTCGCGGAAGCCTGCGTTAGTGTATTGCCAGCGTGTATAAAACCCACAAAAATATCAATTGAGCCTGACATACAAATTGTGTCCTTTTAGCAGATTCAAAATTATGTGGATAGCGTAATAAAAGGTCTATCAATGAACATATTTATTCAGATTCTATGTCTGTCAATAGCTAGTTTATTATTGTTTTAATATCCATTAAAAATTTTTATTGTTGCTTATTAAGATTTTTGTTTACTCTTCCAAATTCAATAATAGTGGGAATAATCGTGTAGAGACCATTTAAGAGAGGCAGGTGTGAGTAAAATTCATTATCTATACTGTTGTAGTTTACTCAAAATGAAAAAACTTGTTTATTTAGATTTAACGAAAAAAAAATTAATTTGTTGATTAAGAATTTGTGAATCAATTGTGACTTAATTTTACTTTTATGTTAATGTTTCATTGAATAATAAAAAAAATAAGATAAAATGAGCGAACTAAAAATTTTGTTACATTATATTTTGATAATCTTGCGACTATTATTACATTACAATGATTTATGCAACTAATTCAAAGACAATAAATGAGTAACTTGAAATTAGTTTGTACGATAATTCGAACGACAAAATCACATAAGTTTACGCTTGTTATCAGCTTTTAGATCCTTAACCTAAGATACTGGAAAAGGATTTCTATAAGTCTTTCTTTAAGTTTCATCTCAAGTTCTATGCATTAACCGTCTAAGAATTTACACAGTTGTCACAGTTTCCCTTGTGAAATCATAATTCAAGCAAGAAAGCATTACTTATTGGAGTAAGGATTAGAATCATAGGAAACTACTCATACACTAACAAGATACAGAATTTAACTTTCTCCAGAACGGGTACCCTGAGAAGTCTGCATCAAAATATTTTCTAAACAAACACCTCTAAAATAGACCCAACTGTAGTAAACAAAATGAAAAATCCACATATTCTTTTCCTTTTCCTAAATAACACTCTCTAATAAAATATGGATCGTCTCTCACAATATAACCTTACCTATTTATATTCACTCAATTTTCATCATTGCAGTATTTACCGCTTTACTAACAGATTTGGAAAACACAGAACCCTTAGTGAACACATTAAAACAACTAAAAATTATTAGGAACACATTGGGTAAAGGTACATAAGATGGCGACATTCATTAAACTTTTATAAGATGGATTTAAAAAATTTTTACAAAGAATAGCTCTAGAAACCAATTTCATCAAAAAGCTTACTTAGATTC
Organism: Schmidtea mediterranea; assembly: GCA_022537955.1. Taxonomy (NCBI): domain Eukaryota; kingdom Metazoa; phylum Platyhelminthes; order Tricladida; family Dugesiidae; genus Schmidtea; species Schmidtea mediterranea. The sequence continues at coordinate 21,608,337 of CM039681.1, forward strand.
ATAACTTTTTTTCATTTATTTTTCACTACTCTCTTAAAATTAAATAAATTATCAAAGAATATTATAGCTCAAACAGGGGAGTACGCAGAAAAAAATTTCAAGGGGGATTTATTGCAAATGTGAATTATAAACTAAAAAATATCACATCAGTGTATTTTTATGATGTATAATAAAGAAATGTCTAGAACATGCCTACAGCATTTTTTAAAATAAATGAGTAATGCTCTGACATATCATTATTAGAAAAAATTAGGTTAAAAATTGACAATTTAAATCTTATTCACTTTAATAATAACCACTAGACTTTTTGCCTCCATAAGCCATAGACAAACCATCATTTGAGTTGTTCATTTTTACTTTTCTTTACAAATCGCAGCACATGATATAAATAGGGCTAAATAAATAGAGGGGATAGTTTTCAATATGTATTGAAATTTATTTGAAAACCCCGCTTATAAACTGGAAATTATATAACAATATTGCTAAATTTACTGACTTTCTTCAGTATATAAAAATTGAATAACTGGCTATCGGTAAGGGATGAATGGTTTCAATGATTTTATAATATTAAAAATTTCAAAAAATGTCAGAGCACAAATCACAAACTACGTAACTGGTGCTTTCCGTACATGTACAGCAGCTCTCACACCCAAGAAGCATATAAATACGAATTTAGATTTTTTATTTGAAATTTTCGGGTGATTTATCCCTTATTGGCATATGTGGACGATTGGTTAAATGACAAGTGAACGGGCAGGGCCTAATATTTGTGTCGAATAGAAATTATTGATCTCTAGTCGAAAACTAAAGGAAGATAAATGTATTGTACATTTCAACATATAAACTCAATGTTTTCCAGACTTTGAATTTTTACTTTAAATCTTGCTATCTTAAAAATCCCATAAATATGAAAATTATTAATCGTCTTTGTGCTATTGTACTTTTCTCAATCAGACTATTAATTGCTGACGACAAAGATAATAGTTTTCGCTATTTAAATTATTAATTTTCATATCAGTCAATTTGAATTATAATCGACAAGGTCACATGGATTTAAACAAATAATTATATTTCATGTAATATTATTATGTATATATTGAATTAATCTTAGACAGCGAAATTGATAACTTAGGTTCTAATAATTGGCATAGTTAGAAAATAATCTTTGAATAGTGCTTGTGATTATGATAATAATAATGATGATAATACATTAACATTAACATTTTGGAACATTTGATGTCATAATTAAAGGAGTTTTCATATATTTGTGCAATCATAAATTTTATTTTATTTTAACTGTAATTTAAATAGACAATTTGATTAAAGTTAAAATTTTTATCAATTAATTGTTTATGAATTTATTTTCAGAACCAAATTAATAATAATTCAAACATTATCAAAATAAACTAAATCATAGTTCAGAGGTCGGCAATCTTTCTGATGTAAAGAGCATTTTTTTGTAAATATTATAATAAAAAAGAGAGGTCAACCGCAAAAAATAAGATGCAAATGGGTGTGTTAAAATTACGTAGTTTTGAACTTTTTACTTTGTTTTAGATAAATTTTATTTATATCTAACAAATATTTTTGTTGCTAACCTATGCTATTTCCTTAATGTCTCATGATTCTCACAATGTTGTTAAATTCAAAATGATAATAATTTGAAATTAACGGGATTTTTACTGTATTCAAAAACAGAAGCTGTAAGTTAAGATGTAACTTAAAATGTATTAGTTACATTAAAGTAAATACAAAACTTAACTTTTATTTAATAAAAATTTTAATTATATTTTTGCGTGTAAAACACGATATTTAAACTAATATATTACTTCATTTTACTACTCTATATTTTGAATCGCGTCGGGGGGTCTTATTATTCTATCACTCTTCGTCCTTGTTTCATGCGGCGTTTTTATCGTTATTGTTTCTTGTTCTCCATTATTAGGAATTGATGTCTTAATTTCGTTCTTGAAGGTATCTTGTAGCTGTAGTGAGTAAGGCTACATGATGTTACGATTTTTTTCATTTAGTGTTTTGTTGTGTGTGCCGTTAATTTTTGTTGAATCTACTACTTCATTTTTGGTGCTGTTTATTCCGGAATGAGTTTAAGGGTACAAATTTTCAACTAACTGTACCATTTCTACAATCGGGTAATTTTATGTTCTTGCAAAAGTTTTGTATAGTATTAGATTTCCCGGATTCGTGAGGAATGTTAAAAGGTCAGTGCCGATGACTGAAGACTTCGCAAATTTGAACATTCTTGAATAAAGAGTTTTGTTCGTTGTCGTTGAAAGTAGTGTGCGTATGCCATTTAGCTCTTTTAACATGAGGTTTATGGTTTTCGTAATGGTACCATCTGTATTTTCACATTAGCTATTATCTTGTGACCTATATGAAGTTTTCTCGGTTTTTACGATTCCGTTGTCGTGAAGGTTATTCATGATTTCTGTTAAATCAATTTGGGTTCATCAATCACCGTGAATCGAAGATAGAGTTCCAAATATGCTAGATAAGCAACTGAGATGTTTTATCACTATCTTGGAGGATATATCAGATCATGTGAATTCAAATGGGTATCTTGAATATTCATCATCTATTACTATGTATTCATTCTTGGATTCTGAGGCTATTGGACTAACAAGTCTACGAACAGTTTTAAAAACTTCGGTTTAAGTTAGTTACAAATTTCACATTTATTAGTCATATCTCGTATGTTTCGAGATGAGTATGGTAGGTTTTTTGTATACAATAGTGCGCCATTCTTGTTATTTCAGGATGGCATAGCTTTGAATGTATCAGTTTGAGTGAACTGTTGTCAAATATAGAAGCGCAACCTGACAATGCGTCGGCTGTGGTGTTCAATACGTCTGATCTGTAATTTGTAATCTGAGAGTTCAATCCTCCATCTACTTATTTTTTCGTTTTTGATTTTAGAACAGTAGTTCTGATTAAAGAGAAATGAAACGACTTCTTGATTTGTTTTAATAGTAAATTTAGGTACGTGTCCTCATCTCCGGCAACTTTCAATTATGACCAGAGCTTCTCTTTCATACTATTGAGTGTTGTTTCATTGAAGCTTGCAGTAGTCGGCAAAAGAATTCTACTGGTTTTCCTTCCTGAGATTGTGTTGATCCGATTGCATTGTTAGGCATCGGTTTCCAAACCTGATGGGTCATCTTGGTTGTGAGAATTTAGAGGTGTGGTGATGAGGGATTCTTTTAAAGATTGTATTGATCGGATACATGCTTTTGATAATTACCTGCTATTCTTAATCAAAGATACAACATAAAATTGATATTTCTATGTACAAAATTCCGAAGAATGACATATATTCACTAAAGAGCTCTTCACAATTTAGCAATAGATTGACTTATATTAGAGACAACGGTCAACTATTTCAAAGATTACTAAATTTTCATTTGTCAATTCACAATAAGTTATTGAAAATAAATGTATTGAACCGCCGGGTAAAGAGCTATCTGAATTAGATCAAAAAGATTTAGAATTTGAAAAAAACAATAATAGTAACAAGTTATTGAAGAATAAAAATTCTATCGTAAAAATATAAATGTTAATTTCTGTTTTTTCACTAATACATTTCAAGTGCGGTATAATTCGAAAGCATTATTTAACGATTCGGTGATAAATGCCCAAACGAAAAATTCCCACAGAAAAATGCACTACAATAAAATAAATATAGAAAAAATCAAGAATAATATTCAATCTAAGAGTTCAATGTAAGATAATAATAATAATAATAATAATAATAATAATAATAATAATAATAATAATAATAATAATAATAATAATAATAATAATAATAATAATAATAATAATAATAATAATAATAATAATAATAAAAATAATAATAAAAATTGCTATTAATCACTGTGACAAAAATTCTTTTTACTTCATTAATAAAAGTTAGTAGATTTGCCTTTATTTTACTGTTTTGTTTTGCTTTTTTTGTATTACCTAAATATTTATTATTTTCAAAAAATCAAATTCTCAAGAGTTGAGAATTCTTAAATAATTGAGAATTTTTGAGAAATTGAGAAGTGAAAATTTTCGTTCACAACTCGGGTTTGAAATAAATTATACTTAAGAATTTTTTAATTTGTAGTGGAGTTTTCTCTATTTTTTGTGTGCATTTGTCTATGTGGGCATTTTTCTTATGTGTATTTTTCTGTGTGCATTTTTCGTGTGGGCAATAATCCGATTACGTATTTAACATTGCTTTTTTGTATATAAATTCCGAAAAATAATTTCTAAATGCATTATATTACTGAAATTATTAAAACAAGTACAGCTTTTTTATCTTTTATGAAATATATTTAAGTAAATAATATTTGCAGGGTGAGGATTCTTTAGATGCATATATGAATCGCAATCATATTCATAGACCTAGCTGTGCAGTCTCAACTGATAGCTGTTCTTTGAGGATGGGAGAATCTATTTTAGGAGAGGTCTGTAACAAATTAATTATTTATGAATTATTACAATTATTAAAAATTAATTTTTAAATAGTTTTCGAAAATAATGTTTAAATTTTTAAAAGAATAGTAATTTTGTAATTTGTTTAATCATTCTATAATATTTATAATTTTATTATCATACTTGATAATAATAATGAGACTGTCGAAATATATTGTAAAACTTATGTTTGCGTGGGCTTTTTGATTAATTAAATCATTTATTTCATTATTTGTATTATGTTGTGATTTTATAATTTGATTAAATTTTAAATAGTGAAATTTTACCTAGCCTTTTCTAAATGGTTTGTTACTGTTGACTAATGAACGACTTTCTTGAATGCTACCTGGATAAGCCGGATGAGAGTTCAATCTTTCGCTACTAAACTTACATGAAATTTTTAGAACATCGCAAATAACATTTAGAACTTTGTTGTCAAATTGTCAATATGTTCATTAAACCTTTATTAAATTCAAATAATAACTATATTAATCTTCAAACTGGAGTGGAGTATCAGTTCGGAAATGGGATTTGAAATTGTACAAAATACTTTGCAAGAGGGAAAAATTAACACAATCCATAGTTAAAATATTGCAATATTTACATCTGCTCCATTTATACCAGTGGTTCCCAACCTGGGAGATATCATCCCTTTTACTGTAAAGGAGTGGCTGGTCTAAATTTGAGTTTTCGGGACGGTTTCCAAAATTATGGACGGGGGTGGCTTTAAAAAACATGCAAAATTATTAAATAATATATACTTTGATTTACTATAAAATGGTATTGTTTAAATATATTTTAGTTGGATTATGTTATAAATCAAGTCAAATATGTGGATTATTTTTCATTACAGATGCTTCTATTTGTAATGATCATTATAAAATTTAAATAACTTTACTGATTAATTTTTAGCATTTTCTTCATTTAGTGTTTTGTTGTGCGTGCTGCTAATATTTGATAGTTAAGCTATTTTTACTAAGATAATTTTGAATAAAATTTTTCTGATTATGCTTACTTTAAAATTTGATAAATAGCGGTCGACGGAGAAAAAATGCCTAAAAGAGGACGCTGGTCTGAAAACGGTTGGGAATCACTGATATAAAATGTTGCATGTAGACTTAAAAAGGATCAAAAATCTAGTGTAGCTGAAAAGAAAGTTGCTTTGACTGTTATGAAGGCTCTTCCATGATTACGAGGACAAAATAAAAGAGCGAGATTCATATTCCGTCCTTAGTTGTATTAAGTTTAAAGTATCTCAGTCAAAATGAATGTGTGATTTGCTGATTTTTTGAACTTGAATCCGAATTTTTTAGTAATAAAGTATATGTAATATTTATATAATTAGTAAGAAAATTGTTGTAGGTATAATTGTTTCATAACGGTTTTAATTCAGTTATCAACAGATTGATATATTTTTCGTTATTTTACAATATGGAATTCGTTTAGAAAAACTAAAACTAACTGTTACAGTGTTATCATTTAACGACTTTTAATAATTGTTTAAATTAATTAAAAATTAATGAAATTCTGAGATGAAAGACTCATCGTAATTAATGGTGTCAACGGTTATCTGGCTACCCTGAGTACCCGTCCATTAGAATATATGCGGCAACATATATATAATGGATAATTAACAGGTACCCGTCGGAGTCACAAAATGGTGTTTTGAATTTATTTTCTACAAAATAACTTTATTAACCGAACACGGAGACAGATTAACCTTCTTTATTATTTCGTTTCGGCGACAAAGATAAGTTCTGTTAGTTTCAGTTAAAATACAGTAAATATATATATATATATATATATATATATATATATATATATATATATATATATATAACTCATGCTGTCAACGAGTATTCGGTACCCAAACAGCCTAAATCACAATAGAAACGAATTCAAATCCAGTGAATATTATTTTCATCCATTTATTATTAAATGTCACCAGAAACAATAAATTCGTGTATAAAATTATCTTTTGTTGATTGAATTGATTGAAGTTAACGCGTGATGGTCACAAGTTAGAAAGTGCACAACAGACAACAGCATTTATCATTAATTAAAGAAATATATTAATTAAAAGAGACATCAAGTATAAATGATGACAATATATATTCGGAATTTCGACTGACCATTAATAATTTATGCTTAGATTCTGCGGCTTAGACTATAATTGTCTAACGTCTTGCAGAACAAAATTAAGAAAATTGAAAATAAAAGCTCATTTTCTAATATGTGAATAATATCTACTCAAAAAGTTTGTTTATTTCTTAAATTTCAAATATTAGCCCCATCCAAAGGCTTTGTGAAAATATTAAGGAAGACCTGTGTTTTGTAAAATAATTATCAAACAATGTTTATTTTTGATATTTTTCCGTAGCTTATATATGAATCTTGTTTATTCGTCAAAAGGATTTGTGCTTATCTTTACAGATCATAGAATTTACATAGAATTCATGCAACCTGCTGATTTTTTATATCATTTACAGGCGTCAAATAACTTTTGTTATGTTTTTGTTTTAATCCTAATTTAGTTCAAGGAAAATATTCATTAGTTGGTCTTTTATTATTTTTTATTATTTATTTCATTAGATTTTTTTTACTAAATATGTTGAAAATGGTTTTTAAAGGTATTTCTTAAATTTGTTGATGGTATCTATGTTATCATAAAGTTGTGTTTATATGGATTCTATAATTTTATTATCTTTGACAGTCTTTGGACTAGAAGTAGAGTTCCGTGGAACAACTTGTTTGGAAGCATTAAGGTATGTGTACTATATTGATAAGTGGTGAATACGAAAATTGCGAGTTTAGTTTTGTGAATAGGGTTAAATTATTAGCATTTTTGTGAGCAGAAATATTATTTTACAGTATTCAAATAACATATACATCTGGCTTGGGATGAATAAATCTGCAATGCAAACTATCAAACAATTCTAAACAAGGACAAAGAAGACAAGCAATCCATTCTACAGATTGTCACTGAACACAGCAAAAAAGTACCCAAATTGTACAAAAGTCAGCCTCATGGATCAGTGATCTGTGGTAGCTTATTACATTGTCAGTTAATTTTTATTACCAATTTAATCGTCATTTTGGGAAATACGTACTTTTCTTTCAGTTATTCTTTATTTCATGTAAACATTAGACTTTTACCAAAGTTTGAAAAAGAATAAAATGCGTATTATGAACGAAATATAAGTTATCGGTAAAAATGCAACTTTAGGCTTTTTGGGGTCACTTTAATGTATTGCGATTGAATTGAAATTTTGCACCGATTACTCATTTATGTATTGGAATAAGGTTAGCGGTTCGGAAAAGGTTTTTTGAAAATGGTCAGGGTGGCGTTATCTATTACTAATAATGTAATATCTAAAGTTTTTTATTTAATAAATTTCTGTTTATTAATTCTGTTGACCAAGGAAGTTTTTAAATAATTTAATTAAATAAGTTATTAATAAATATTAAATTGTTTTTAGATTCATCATGAAATCTCCAATATGCATGAAATTGGCCGATTTGCGGACAGGAATCAATTAGATGAACCAATTAATTGGGAAGCTGTACTATATCATGAAGATCTAGCTGCTAGCTTGAATTGCATGGAAGCCATATTAAATATGGCTAATTATCATTTGGGATTGCCACCAAGAGATCTATTAAAAGCTTGCACAATTCAGGTAATTATAAATCCTTCTTCTTCTTCTTCTTCTTCTTCTTCTTCTTATTATTATTATTATTATTATTATTATTATTATTATTATTATTATTATTATTATTATTATTATTATTATTATTATTATTATTATTATTATTATTATTATTATTATTATTATTATTATTAATAAATAATTAAATAAATTTGTCAACGATTTAATTAAAAGATAACGTCAATAAAAAACTCTTTGTACATATATTTCGACAGCATAACTGCCATCTTCAGGTACACAAAACCAACTAAAAATATTATGAATTAACTTATAATTTAAACAAATTATTTTTTTATATTAATTTAATTTTCTAATAAATAAAAACTTAAAAAATATGCAAATACTTTTAACTAATTTTAAAATGTTATTTATATCACGCGTTCTCAATAATTATTAAAACTTTTCAACAAAATTCTAAAATCAGACATTCTTATTTCACTTTTACAGCCTCTATTGTTCTCACTAATATTGGTCAAACTCTTCAATTGACAATGCTCTAGAACTCGAGTACAGAGATGACGGGAAGTCTCTCCAATGTATGTGGCATTACACCGATTACATGTAAATTGATAAACGAGATCAGAACACAATCCAACCGGAGTTTTTGATATATTAATAAGCATATTGCGTACCTTACACGAATTAGAGACGATCTTATACTCTAAATTTCCCATATGTTTACTTAACTTCCTTTTATAATTTGTAAAAGCTTCAGAGTACGGAAATACTAACACAAATTTAGGCTCAATTTTTTAAAATCCATTTTTACTATTATTTAAATCAACACTCATATGTGAAGCATTGCCGATAAGGTCATTGGATCCAAAGATTAATGTGCAAAGTGCTGTGACTACGAATGTTTTGAGTGTTTTTAAATAGTTTAAGTATGTTAAATCATGTTTATGTATTGTTTTTAAAAAAATTTTTTAATATTATTAATAATAAAATTATTATTATTATTATTATTATTATTATTATTATTATTATTATTATTATTATTATTATTATTATTATTATTATTATTATTATTATTATTATTATTATTATTATTATTATTATTATTGTTATTATTATTATTATTATTATTATTATTATTATTATTATTATTATTATTATTATTATTATTATTATTATTATTATTATTATTATTATTATTATTATTATTATTATTATTATTATTATTATTATTATTATTATTATTATTATTATTATTATTATTATTATTATTATTATTATTATTATTATTATTATTATTATTAAATATAAAAGACATCATAAATTTTTTGTTGTCATTTTATAAAAGTTTTTTTTAGCCCGATCCTGAAAAAAAATTTAAAGGTTGGATTTATCTGACCAAAGCTGCAAATGCTGGTCATCGTCCATCAATCATGGCTTTGGCTGATGCCAATGACGTAGAGCAAAGTAAGATACATGGATCTGATCCAGATTGGAGTTCTGTTATGCATTGGCTGGAACGAACAGTGGAAACGATTGACCAGCTTGATGAGAATGGTGAATTTGATTCTACAAATGACAATCCATCATATGTTGTCAAAGCAAGAATGGCAGCAATGTTTAGAACTGGTGGTTATGGTTTAGATAAAGATACTGAACGTTCAGGTGATTTATTATTTGCTCTTAATCTCCTGTTTAACAAAGATTTTAAAATAAAATTCAACTTTTATTTCTTTCACGTTAGTTAAAAGATTATTTTAAATGGAAGTATTCTCAAATAAGGAAAGCAGAAAAGACAATTTGAACATGTTACTCTGTTATCTACATAAAAAAATAATTGTGTTTTTATATTTGAGAATCTATACTTCATATATTCTATAGCTAGCATTTTGCAAATATTCGGATATCTTACTCTGGAAATAGGAATCTGATCACTCAGGAATTGGGAAAAATGGAAAACCGGGGGAAGTCAGACGGAACGAATTTTTTATTATATCAATGGTGGGAAAAACTTATAATTTATGGAATAAAAAACTTTCGCCTTATTGTTTATTCCAAGCTGGTTTCTGGATTACAGAAAATCATAAACTCTATCTAATTGTTTACTTTAAAGGTTTGTGCTAAGAATCTCAATCTTAAAGAACTAACAGCGAATTCTCGGTTTAAATATATAGAAAGTTGAGAATAAGACTATATGAAGTGAGGCCTTCAATTTCCGAATTTCGGGATTAAAAACGTAATAAAGTAGTTACTTATCTTATGAAATATTATTTAAATTTTTTAAGTCTTTTTGACGTAGTCTTTCATCATAATTATTTTTTAGTTTTAAATGAGTAATAATCAAATAAAAAGCACATATTTTTCCAAATATTCAGCAGAACTCTATGTTGAAAATGTTAAAGTTAAACTTAACTAATTTGGTCGTAGTCTTAATGAAGATATTGTTAGCATTACTATTTATAAGTAAATAATTAAATAAGTTTGGCAAAGATTTTATTAAAAGAAAACAACATTCAAACACTCAGTGTACGATATATTTATACAGTTTAACTGTCATCTTCAGTCACAAAAACCAACTAAAATAGTATGGATTGATTTATATAATTCAAACAAATTATTTTTTAATAAAATATTTTAGGAAACAAATACATTTTTACTATTATTTAAATCAACACTTCGGATTTTTAATCAATTTGTCGACAGTTGAATGAATGTGAATTAGTGTTGATATAAATAATAACAAAAATGTATATAAGAATAATGAGCCTAAATTTGTGTTAGTATTGTCGTACTCGGAAGGTTTTCACAAATTATAATAGGAATACATTGGAGAGACTTCCCATCATCTCTGTACTCGAGTTCTAGAGCATTGTCAATTGAAGGGTTTGACCAATATTAGTGAGCACAATAGAGGCTGTAAAAGTGAAATAGGAATGTCTGATTTTAAATTTTGTTGAAAAGTTTTAATAATTATTGGGAACGTGTTATATGTGAAGCATTGCAGATAAGGTCATTGGATCCAAAGATTAATGTGCAAAGTTCTATGGCTACGAATGTTTTGAATATTTTTAAATAGTTTGAGTGTGTTAAATTGTGATAAATTGATGTTTCAGTATTGCTTAATTTTTTTTGAAAATTTTAATATTATTAAAATGATTTAATTTATAGAATTATTATTTTGAAATTTTATTATAATATAATTAAAAATTTTAATAATTAGTGTAAAAGTATTTAAATATTTATTCAAATATTTAATTAAAAAATAATTTGTTTAAATTATATAAATTAATCCATACTACTTTAGTTGGTTTTTGTGCCTGAATGCGACAGTTAAACTGTAGAAATATATCGTACGACGAGGGTTTTAATGGCGCTTTCTTTTAATATTACTACTTAGGTTGTTCAGAAATGTCGGAAAACTCATTTCCTACGATCAACAATTAAGTTTGGCACACTGAGTTCAGCTTGCAGTAACTATTTAAGAATCTTTTGAATGTTCCGATATAGAAGAATCTGATTTTAGTTTTATTGAACCAAATAATAGCGACACTGACATGCATTCTGAATGTTCTTGATATTTATCTTTTGAAAATTCAATCATGAAAGTGGAATTTTAAAAGATTCTCGAATAAGATTTGGTGTTTCTAAGATTAGGATAATAGTACAATCTTTCAAAAGGTCTCCATCAAAATAATTTATAATATAATATCTATAAATCAGGATACCGAAATCCCTGGATTGAAAAAAAAACTGGCCGAGATTGGATACCCTTAATTCAAAGAGGGTATTCTGGGATCTCTAAATGTTGAGGGTTTTATGATTGGAGATTTTATGTTTGGGGATTTTATGATTGGAGATTTTATGATTGGGGAATTTATGATTGGACATTTTATCATTGTAAATTTTATGATAGGAGATATTATGATTGGAGATATTATGATTGGAGATATTATGATTGGAGATATTATGATTGGAGATATTATGATTGGAGATATTATAATTGGAGATATTATGATTGGATATATTATGATTGGAGATATTATGATTGGAGATTTTATGATTGGAGATATTATGATTGGAGATTTTATGATTGGAGATTTTATGATTGGAGATATTATGATTGGAGATTTTATGATTGGAGATTTTATGATTGGAGATTTTATGATTGGAGATATTATGATTGGGGAATTTATGATTGGAGATTTTATGTTTGGGGATTTTATGATTGGAGATTTTATGATTGGGGAATTTATGATTGGACATTTTATCAATGTAAATTTTATGATAGGAGATATTATGATTGGAGATATTATGATTGTAGATATTATGATTGGAGATATTATGATTGGAGATATTATGATTGGAGATATTATAATTGGAGATATTATGATTGGATATATTATGATTGGAGATATTATGATTGGAGATTTTATGATTGGAGATATTATGATTGGAGATTTTATGATTGGAGATTTTATGATTGGAGATATTATGATTGGAGATTTTATGATTGGAGATTTTATGATTGGAGATATTATGATTGGGGAATTTATGATTGGAGATTTTATGAGATTTATAAAATATTTTCCTTATGAATAATTCAATTACATGCTGACCGTATTTCACTCTTCATATGTAAAACATGATTTATTCTAAACAAGTTCTTTCACCAAACGAAAAAGCAGCTATTAACAGTATGGTAAATGATTCCTAAAAGCCCTAAAACACAGGAAGAACATCAAATAGGCAAAACCGTGCAAGAACGCTAAAGTGTTAAGCTGTTGATTAGAAAAAAAATAATAGATTTTAGCTCATTGCAAACGAAGAGAAGAACAAGTGTAGGAGTCTTACGAACGCTATATACGATAAATGCGGCATTTTATTGACTGAGTCTTTCACAATTTTTTTTAACATTAGATTATTTTGCGAGAATTATGCTAGTTATTTATAGTGATATTAACCATTATTTATAGCTGAATTATATTCTGAAGCTGGGGATGAAGCTACTGCTGCGATGAAAGGGCGCTTGGCGTCGAAGTATTATGAGTTATCTGAGGAGGTTTATGGGGAAATGGAATAAAAATTTCAAATGCTTTTGTCAGAAATTCGAGTCAATTTTGAATGCTTAGGTGGTTGGACCAAACTTCAACTTCTATAGCTTTCCCTTAATATCTGTCTTATCAAATATTTTTTATAATTTTTTATTGTAAATATTTTATAAAATCAAATGAATTTATCTTAGTTATTTTGTAGTTTTTTATTGTATGAAATAAATAATTCACCTGTCATAGTTTTTGATTTATGAATTATTCGATCAAAGGGGGGTTGGAGAACTCACTTGTTGCGTTAATGATGCAATGGCTCTGATGACTATAATATAAAAAGCTAACCTGTTAAGTTCCGTAGTTCAAATTTATTATTTAGTTGAGAATACCTATTGGCTATATGTGCAATTAGATACATTTGCCTACGTTAGATGAGTTGTTATTAGTAAACAATATAACCGGGGTAAAATTATACCGTAGTTTCATCAGCCCAGGTGATAGAAATTATTTATCCAAATACATTTCGATAAAAATAGTCCCACAAAGAGAGTGATATATGTCAAAGCCAAATATGTTATTTATTCAAAAAAAGGAAAGGATAGAAATTGAAACCACGATCATTTCACTGGTAAATATTTAGGAGCCGTCCATAAATGACTGTGATGTCACATTTTATATTTTGCATTTTTTCAACATAATTTTACACTAATTTCAGATTTCCATGGACTCTTTTTAATGCATGTTTTCTCATAGGATATTAGAGTGCAGCATTACCCTAAATACATACTAAAATGCCAATAAAGTGATTTGAAACTATTTCATATTTTCAAATATGAAATACGGCTTTTGTGACGTCATATTTGAGGGTGGGTGTAACGTTTTGTGACGAGGGGAGGGAGGGGTAAAAAATCAGCCAAAATCCCGTGACGTCAGTTTTAAGTACAGTTTTCAGGAAGTGTAATTTTAAACGAAAAATTAGGAGAATGTTGCCAATAGTATTTCACAACTTGAGGGGCTATGGTTTATATTATATCCAAAGACATGGCTTAAATTAATTCACTGGTTGGAATTTAAGTTCCAGTGCAACAAGCAGTGAAAATTTCATTTCATTAATTATCTGGATAGAGGAGTTCTGTATCAGATTTATCGACTCGTATCAACAGTAGTTTGGACAAATCTTTTTTGATGCTCCCATCATAATAAATTAAAATCTAAAATTAATTAAAAAAGTAAAAATTGATATTTTTCAGGGAAACAAATATGAACAAATTACTAAAGATGAGAATTCTACGAATTTAGTATAAGTATATATTTAAAAAGTCAAATATTAATTGCAAAGATTAATTATATAAAATATTTTGTAAAATATATTTTTAAACATCACAAAAATTAAATGGAGAAATAACTTTTTTTAAATTTCGGTAGAAGACTAAAAATTGAAATCAATTTATCAAATTGTAAAAAAGAAATGAACAATATTACTGGGATTTCAGAAATACGGCTCGAAAGGGATGAAACTGATTTTAACAAATCTGAAAACTGAAATATTATTGAATTATTTGTTAAATGTGACACCAATTTTATGAAGCATAAACCGGATGTGGAGAAGACTAATTTTTATAACTTCGGGAAGACGAAAACTTGTTCTATTAATGGGAAAAGTAGAGGATAATATAAAAGAAATGGCAAAGTTTTTAATAATATAAAGTATATACTACTAGTTTGTGTAAAGAAAAAAGATAAAGACAAAATAAGAATTTCTTTAGGATTTATAGCACTTAATAATGCCACAGAGTTACAAATATTTCCTATTTTAAATACCAGTGAATTATTAGATACATTAAAACGAGCTACATACTATAACATGATTAATTTGTGAAATGCATACTATAAAGTTGAGCTGGATGAATAATCAATACTTAAGACTGCATTTTACACAAAAAATAAACAATAGTGTTTCAACCAAATACCGTTTGTAATAGGAGCAGCTCCAGAAACTTTTCAGAAGCTATGAATATGGTGTTAAATGAACTCTTTTGGAAAATAGCTGTGGTATATCTATTTATGAAAAACAAATAAATTAAGTTAGTAGCAAAAGCACTGAGCTTGAAGGACGAAGGTGAGTGAAATAGCAAATGATTTTCCGGCTCATCGTACGGAGATAGTTCGATTTGAGATAGAGTAACAAGGAGAGTTTCTAATTAAAATAGAACTAGAATCTCATTCAAATTAATAATTTGTCGAAAAATAGCGATGACATAAATTAAAGAGTGTTCTTTGAGAAAACGCGAGAAAGTTTCTATTGAAGTTAATCAGAGTGTTCTATATAGTAGGAGTTCTCAACACTTCATTTCTTGTGACAGACTTATTCAATACAAAAAGACGTTAAAAAGATAGATGTAAAATTTAATTAATTATATTTTAAAAATTAATAAATCAAAGAAATTTATTGTTGAAATTTTTTGAGCACAAGATTTCAAAACATCGTCTTTTTTTGGAAAAACTAGCACGCATTTCTATGTCTAGATCTTTAAGTTTTGATATATTCATTGTTTTAATGTTTTTCATGGCTGAAAAGGCTGATTCGCATAGATATGATGTTGAAAAGGGTATAATAATCGTTATTAAAATTTATTAATATTTATCAACAAATAACTTTACATCAAACATCAATATCAATAAAATTTCAAAAATTATCACTGCACACCTTGAAAACCCATACTATATAGTATTGCTTGATGAGATTTCCTGTAAGGTTATCTGCTCCAAGAGTTATGCAAATTCAGTTGTACCGATGAAAATATGAAAGATTATAAATTTATAATAATAAAAAGTTACAATGTTTAGTTACTATTCTGATTAGAAACACGTGAAATTAAATTTACACCTTTACTCTGCTTAATAATAATTAACAACTAAACATATTTTTTATTTAAATATATTTGTGTTACAACTCATATAATATAAATTATAATTTAAATAATAGACTCAAACAGTCCGCTGATCATTTTCATTGGTGATGATAATCAAATTTTGATTCACCCAAAGCTTCGCGCTTCAGAATAATTTCATTTGAAAATTCGATATTCGGCCGAATCTCAATATCTGTGATTCGGCGAATTCCTAACAAAATCTGTTATCTATTTTTGACTAGCAAATATAGTAAAAAATTATTTATTAATATTAATTGGCATTTATAAATTCGAAATAAATTCGTTCAAATTTCAACACCAAACAAATAACCACTCTTAATCCAGCTATTTATACTGAAATTTATGCAGCAATTTACTAGATTGATTCTAAAAGTGATTGCTTAAAACAAACAATGTTTTGTGTGCGAAAATTTGACAAATCATTCAGTATAAAAAATTAAACACAATAACACAATTTCATTATTTGACAATTATCGAACAATGAAATTTTTATTCATATTTGCGATATGTTTTCTAATCTCTCTGATTGATTCAAAGAACTTGGAGAATTTTAACGAATTCGAAAAAAGACAATTTGTAAGTTTTCATTGTTTTAATTGGTAAAGATTATTAATTTTACAGCAAAACAAATGTAGCAAATTGAAGGGTAAAGATGAAAACTACCTGAATACTGTTTTGTTAAAATATTGTTCTGCCACAAAGGTATGGTTTTTTTGTTTAATAATGAATTTATTTTTGTTTAAGAATAACAGTGAATGCTTAGCGAAAGTTCTGAAAATGACTTATAAAGTAAAACAAGCCGTAGTAGAGGATTTGTGCATAAAGAATGTGATAATCCCCCATTAAATTGCAATTGTGAAATATGTAATCAAAAACTTTCATGAAAAATTTGCCCTTTTATCCTAAATTGAAAATGATATTTCTGTGACACAAGTCATTTCTAATTATTATTTTCGATTAAAATTTTAAGAGCATTTTTTATTTTTATTCTTGATAATTATCTATTGTTTTTATAAGTAGTGATGATTAAATTCCAGGAATCCCAGAGATATGAAATACTTCCCAGGACTCCCGTAATAGGATTGTTTGATCCTATCTTTGGGTTAATAAGATAGGGGAAAAAATTTCCATTGTATTTTTTTATGCATTTTATATATTATAATTACGCCTATAGATCAGTTTTCTTCAAGTTAAATCTGTATTTTTATTAATCAGCTTTAATTAAAGATTCTTAATTTAAATTTGTTTATTCGACATCTTTTGACAAATTAAGTATCAAGAATATAAAATCTCACTTTCGAGTGCAGTTGTAGTCAACAAATTGTACACAACCTTTCAAACGTTGCATTTTTGAGTGTGAGGCATTTTTGACTCACTAGTGTCAGGCTTTTTTGAATAGGAAATATAATTTTCAAAAAAAAATCTTCAAAATTGTCTTCAAAAATAACAATGCTCTTCACTATAGTCAGGATGGACCAATATCAATAAATTAAATATAACTATGTTTATCTCAATATGACTTCTAGGTGTGGAAATATAATTTCATAACATATTCATATTTATATCAGTTAAAGTTTGTGAAAAAATCGTTTCTTACAATTCTCGGGGACTACCTTAATTTTGTGCCTATATTGCACATATGCAATATCGGGCTTTTAGGGACCATTTCAAAAGTTTGTTTTGTAATCAAAAATATATTCTAACAATATATTAGTTTAATAATAGAAACTGAGAACAAACAAAATTGAAAAAACAAATCAACACGATGCACGTTATTAAGAAGTTGTGTTGAAAATGAATGTGAGATATCAAACTGTAACTGTTGCATGTACAACACGGGGCTAATAAAATGTTTTTGTCACATACTTTATCAAGTGTTTATTTCAATTTTCACAAACGTATGCAAAGGCATATAATTTACAATAAACCGATTTTTGTCTGATAAAATGATTTACATTAATCACTGTTCAAAGTGTTTTAAGTTAAAATGAAATTACAGTTATTATATTTTTAATTAATTATAATTTATTCCAAATCAAAATTTATTTCAATACAAAATAGTTTTTGTTTCATAATATTATTATTTCAAACAATTTAAATTACTATAATTAAAATATTATTTCATTTCATTATTTTGTTAATCTACAATTTAGTTTTTTAATTTTTAAATCATATTTGCAATCTTTTTTCTTTATATATTTTTAAAATTTTACATTTCATTTTTAATATTTTTTTGCAAGTTTCATTTACCCCAATTTCGAAACTAACAATGCTTTATGTATGAAAAAGGATAATGCAAAAATATTGTGTTAAATTGTGTTGCATTGATCTATAGATAAATAAAAAAATATAAAAAGTTTAAAAAAATAAAAATAATTTTGCTAGAATTTGTCATCTAGGTTAATCAAATACCAAAAACTTTTAGTTTTTTTGCAAAAACTGAAAAGTTGAAACTGCAGTTTTTTATTGATGGTTTTTGATTTCTTAAGAAAAATTTTACAGCACTTTTTCAAATAGAGTGAATTATTAAGTTAACAAAAATTTCTTAGTTACACAGGTTTTGACTTTTGGAATGCAAATAAAAAATTCATAATGTCTATTGATGAGTATTCGACAGTTCGCCGGTAAAGATATCTCAAAATTAACTTTTACGCAAGTCGACTAATATTACGATGCGACTTATAACCAAAAATATATGGTAATAATAATAATAATAATAATAATAATAATAATAATAATAATAATAATAATAATAATAATAATAATAATAATAATAATAATAATGATAATAATAATAATGATAATGATAATGATAATTGTGAGATAAATCTAATAATTAATTTATATTTTTTTATAAATATGTATATTAATTTTATTATGTTATATTATAAATAGTATGTGTATGATTGCTGTATGTTGACATCGCTCAGAGTATGAAAATGCATTAATTAAAATTCTCCAAGGTTTAATTAACAAGTGTGTTTAAATAATAGAGTTTAGAAAATCTTTTAAATCTTTTAAATCTTGTTAATGAATAGAAATAAGAATTTAAGTAACCTTAATATGGAAACCACGCCGATGCTTTAATTTATCAAGCCATCAGAAATGTTCAATGTTGGTGATGACACAGAAAAATTCTTTGTATTAACGCAGACAGCCGAGGAACATTGTGGGATTTTTATAAAAGCTTTTTAGTCTATTGAAGCTACAAGAAAATACGAAGCAACAAATAATGAAGAAAATTATAAGATTAGAATGCAGACCGCATTCGTTAAACCATCTAACTTAGCAAATGATTTAAATGCTGCTTTAGCATACAGAAGAAGATCAGATTCAACAAACGATTTTTACAGAAAAATAGAAAATTATGTTAAGAATATTCTGAGGCATAATTTAAATGAAGAAGATTTAAAGATATTTTTTATTCAAAATGCACTAGAAGATCCAGATGTTAAAAAAAATATCAAAATGCTAGATTTAAAAACTGTTGATAAAGTCAAAGAAAGAATTATTAAATATGATGAAGTAAAACAAAAAATAGAAACAGAAATATCGCCGCTATTCACCATAAAAATCAATTAAAAAGTTATACAAAAGCCACAGCAATGGGACAGAATCAATACTGGGACCAAAATAGATCACAGAATAACCAATACAATAACGATTTCAATCTTAGATGCTCAAACTTTAATAGAATATTTCCGGAAGCATATAGCCACAATACAAGACAAGAAAGTGGAAGATCAGGTTATAGATATGATAAGAAGCAAAATTATTCACAAAATCAAAATGAATTTCAAAATAGAAGAATCCAAGGAGCAACTAACCAGCCAAAAAGATGTTGGGCATGTAGAAAGACAGAACATATTCGACCTAATTGTCAAAATGTTACTTGCAACCATTGTAAAAAAATGGGCATTTCAAATATCAATGCTACGAGATGAATCAAAAGATTAGATATCCGAATAACAGATAATTAGTAGTAGTTGGAGAAGATTTCGATCAGTCGATCAAAGATGTAGACCCAAACGAATACACTCCATCATCAGGAAAGGTGATTGGGGCAATCCATTGAATGTAAGTAATATTTTGAGCGATGATTGTATGGAGTTGAATGATTGTGACTGCATGGATGATTTTAATTTATCTGATTTTAATTTTAATTTAAAATATACTAATAATTGTATTAATATAATATATAATACTGATAACATAGATAACTTAAAAAAATATATAAATTGTATGGAAATACTCTCACCTTCAGTCACCAACCCACGTGAAAATACTCGATTTAAAATGAAATCCGAAATTTGTGAATTAGTAGGAAGATGAATTTTATTAGTTATGATTATATGTGTGAGAGACCGAGTGTTGAAATTGAGATAAACAGCATAAAACAAGATGTATGCTGTATACAGGTGCTAAAATTAGTGTAATTGAATATGATGTTATAGACAAATTAGCAAAACTAAAAATAGTAAAAACCAATTTGGAATTGAAATGTGCAAATGGAAGCGAGATAACAGTGTTGGGAATGACTTTATTAAGTATCAAAATTGGAAATCAAGTAAAAGAAGTAGAATTTTATATTACTAAAGGAGTAAAGCCAAAGGTCATATGGGGTATAAATTTATTAAAAGAGTTTAGTATTTATCTAAAAATGAGTATGGATAGAAAACTATATATAAATTATGTAGAAGAAAGTAAATAAATATTAGATAAAGATATTAAAAGACTTTTGATAGATTACGAGTGCATATTTATGAAACACAAATGGGATATCGGTAAGACGTCTATGATAAAACAATAATTATAACGATAGGGCCGCCTATAGCAGTTAATCCTAGAAAACAACCAGTGCATTTAATAAGTAAAATTGATGAAAATATCTTAGAAATGGAAAAGAATGGAATTATAGAAAAGTGTGAATCGCCATGGAATTCACCTTTAGTTTGTGTTAAGAAAAAAGGAAAAGATGATATTAGAATTTGTTTGGATTTTAGAGCTCTTTATTTAGTAGCTCAGAGACCAATATTTCTGATACCCAGTACGAATGCAATGATGGATATTTTGAATGGTTCCAAATATTTTACGACACTAGACTTAGGTAATGCATATTATCAAGTAAAATTAGAGGAAGAGTCTAAATTAAAGACAGCGTTTGCGACAAAGAATGAACAATATTGCTTCAAGAGAATGCCTTTTGGAATTGCTGCTGCTCTGGCAACGTTTCAAAAGCTGATGAATAAAGTATTAGGCACTCTTAATTGGAAGGAAGCTGTAGTTTATTTAGATGACATATTAATTTTTTCTCGAAGTAAAGAAGAGCATTTAAAACAAAGGATAAACGTATTTGAAAGAATTAAAGAAGCAGGATTAAAATTAAGTAAATATAAATGTCATTTCCTGAGAGAAGAAACAAAGTTGCTGGGCATATTATAAATAAAGATGGCATTTGAACAGAAGATAATAAAATAGAGGCTATAAAAGAATATGAAAGACCAAAATGTATAAAAAAACTACGAAGTTTTTTGGGTCTGACAAACTACTATCGGTGTTTTATTAAAAATTATACAGAATACACAAAACCATTGTAAATACTTTGTGGAAGTAACAGTAACAAATTAATATAGTCTGATATTTATGAGTCAGCATTTCAGAGTCTTAGCGTACCCTGATTTTTCCAAAGAACTTTTATTGGATACTGATGCCAGTTTTGATCAGATTGGAGCAGTATTATCCCAAGAAGATAAAAATGGCAATGAAAAAGTAATTGCATATGGTTCTTATGCAATGAATGCTCATGAGTTTGGATACTGTATTAAAAGAAAGGAGTTGCTTGCAATTTATTTTTTTACATTGCATTTTAAACACTAAACGTCTTCGAACAGATCATAAAGCAATTACGTTTATGATAAAGACTAAGAAACCTATAACACCACAATTTCAAACTTGGATTAATCACTTAAGCAGTTTGGATATGAAACTCGAATTCAGAAAAGGCGAACTACATGCAAATGCCGACGCAATGTCTCGAAAAGATTGTGATACGTGTTTTCAATGCCAGACAATACATGAAGATCCAAAGAAAGGGAGGTTGAAAACAAGAATATTGGCATTGATTATGGGAAATAGTGGCAAGAAATGGCAACAAAATTCAGCAGAGATTAATGAAATAAAGAACCAAATCGGAAATAAAGAAAAGACAGATTTCAAAATAGTGGATGAAGTAGTTAAAACTAAAGACAATAAAATCTGGATTACAAAGGAAAACAGAATTTATAAATTATAACATCAGAAAATATGTCATGCAGGAGTAAAGAAAGTTAATAATTATATATCTTCTAATTTTGATATGAGAAATAAGAATGAACAAATTGAAAAAGTAATACAGAGTTGTGAAAACTGTCAAAGGAGAAAAACAATCACAACACGCACCAAAGAGACGATAATGAATAAAATCCCAGCGTTATTTGAAACGATACTAATTAATTTTTGCTGTCCATTTAAAACTACAATCAATCGCAAGTAATATATATATATTAGCGATTATGGATTTGTTCTGTAGATATATTTCGTTAAATGCAGTGTCAACACAAGATGAAAATACGACTGCAAATATATTAAGAAATAGTTGGATTTGGTGAGCCAAGACTAATACAGTGTGATAGAGGAAAAACATTTGAATCCAATCTAATAAAATCACTGGCAGAAAAACATAAAATGAAAATAGAATATTCGAGTTCATATCATCACTCGGCAAATGGAATGATTGAACGACAATTTAGGACGATTAGAGATGCAATTCAGATATCTATGAAAGACAATGTATATAGAAATTGGGCTGACTTACTTCGTGAAGTAGAGTTTTCATTAAATTCTACTAAGCAGAGTACAGTAGGGTTTAGCCCAGCTGAAATTGTGAATGGTAACAAATTATTTAGAGAATGGACACTAGTCGGGAATGATAATATGAACCCAAATGAATATATGGAAATACAAAAAGAGGAAAGACAAATCAAAAATCAAGAGATGAAAAATAATAAAAACAAAATTATTTACAAAAATGAAGCACGAACAAATCTAGAATTAGATATTAGAGATAAGGTTTTGGTAAAGAAAGACATACATACAAAAGAAGACGACAGATATGAGGGTCCAGGGACAATCATAAACAAGAGACATGATAGAAGCTACGTCATAAAAATGAATAATGGAAGAGATGTTACAAGAAATGTTGAATAGTTGAGAGAATTTAAAACTATGAGTAAAAAATTTTTTAATTGAGGGGTGTGTGAGATAAATCTAATAATTAATTTATATTTATTATAAATATGCATATTAATTTTATTATGTTATATTATAAATAGTATGTGTATGATTGCTGTATGTTGACATCGCTCAGAATATGAAAATTCATAATTAAAATTCTCCAAGTTTTAGTTAACAAGTGTGTTTAGAAAATCTTTTAAATCTTTTGAATATTTTTAATGAATAGAAATAAGAATTTAAGTAACCTTAATAATAATAATAATAATAATAATAATAATAATAATAATAATAATAATAATAATAATAATAATAATAATAATAATAATAATAATAATAATAATAATAATAATAATAATAATAATAATTATAATAATAATAATAATAATAATAATAAAAATAAATGTTTATTTAAACTCTTACAATTATGATAAAATCAGAATTTATTTACAAGATGTTGTTAAATATTTAGTACAATTTGTGGACAGTCTTGAAAATGTGAAATATAAAATGCTATGCTGAGAATAAGTAGATCACATAAATGAGTCTCTCATAATAATTATTTGTTGAATAAAATTGCTTTAGGAATTTTATTGTTTAAGTAGGCTCTAAAAATTTAATTATATTTATAAATTGAATTAATTTTGATACACAAATATTTAAGTTACAGATTAAAAATAATAATCAAATGAAATTTTTAATAAAAATTATATTTATTTCAACGAATTAAGGGTTTTTATCTATAAGTTCATGAAGTTTCCATTTATTAATTTTTAGGTTTAATATATCATTGAGTTTATTTTGATTAAATTAATTTTATATTTAATATTTCGGATGATTATAAAATTATTTTATTTTTTGTATTCAATAAAAGTTATTGGGATAAAAAATTAATAAGAAATGAAAAACGAAGATATTGAAGCAATTCAAAAGAAATTATGCAAATGTGATCCAAAATCAAAATCAATATTTAGCTCAACAATATCAACAATCACAACCACGACAACATCATCAAAGATTTCGAGAAAACACCCTATCACACAGAAAATCATTTAGAAACAATAATAGAGTTGTGAATAAAAGTTTGTCTTGTCGTCAACAAGTTGTCGACCTTTAGATTGAACTTTTCAAATTCATATGAGGGGTCAAATAGAAGATACGAACAACTACGATCAAAACAATGCTGGTGATGCAAAGAAGTAGGACATATAAGAGCCCAACGTCCGAACATAAAATGTTCTCATTGTAAGAAGGCAAACCATTTTAAATTCCAATTCTTCGATCTAAGAGGAACTCAAAGCTACTGATATGAACAGAATATGACTGCAATTGCAGATCAAAGAGATGAAGAAATGGAAAGAATTACTTATTTATTATTATTATTATTATTATTATTATTATTATTATTATTATTATTATTATTATTATTATTATTATTATTATTATTATTATTATTGTTATAATTATTATTATTATTATTATTATTATTATTATTATTATTATTATTATTATTATTATTATTATTATTATTATTATTATAATTATTAAAAAATTCTAATATTAATTTAAAAATTATTATCATAATGATGATTGCTATTGTGTGAAAAAAGAATGTGTAGGTTGCTTTATTAGTATTTTCAATATTTAATTATCATTTGATTTTTGTTTATTTCATAAATGAATCATTTACGATTATTTTTCTTTTCTTTTCTTATCAATGGTTTTTTGTCGGACAATTTATCGAATTATTTATTTGAAGAAAATGAAAACGAACAATTAGATGTAAAATTGGGAGTCGTCGTAATAATTTTATTTTATATTTTTAATCACAACTACAAATATTTTTCAGGACAAATGTGCAAAATTGCAGAAGGAGGACGAAAACTATTTGACTACTGTACTTTTGAAATATTGCAACGCATTAAAAGTAAGTTTCTTATCAAAATAAATCTTCATTAATGTGTTACACAAGGAAAAAACTCCGTGCATTCAGAAGCTTCTTAAAATGAATTATGAAACGAAAAAAAATGTTGTTGTGGACATGTGCCGAAAGGGAGTCGTCGTTCCACGATAATTTGTTAATAATTTTGTCTTCGATGTTATGGATATCTATGAATTACAATCTTAGCAATTAAAATAAATGCTTTTTATTAGTGATTAGCAAATTCTGAATATATTTATTTGTAAAATGACTTGTATTTTCTTATTAAAGACTCCAGAAAAATTCATGTACTAAAGTTAAAAATTATTTTGAATCACAAAACTTAAGTTTATCTTAACGGTTGAGTGACAAATGTCCACAGTTGACCACTTCGGACCGTACCTTAAGCGCAAAGTTTCTACCAGTGAGCAAAAGATATATCTAATCTTTTTTTGTTATTTTTCTCCACGCTCAACGCATTAACATTAGATTCTAGAACAAAATCTAGCAAAATTAATTGGAGATTTATCATTACAAAAATGACTAAATATAAAAATAGATTAACATATTTCATAATGTATTTTATTTGGAAAATTTGAAATCCGACAACTAGATGAGTTTCGTAAATCTAGTGTTAATATTTTATCCGATTAACAGTAATGTCATAAATAATTTACTATGGTAATGCAAGTAAAAATTTAACAAAAATTATTAACACTTGAGTCAAATTTGACTAAAAAATTTTTTTATAACGCATTTGAACAGAATTATAGAATACTATATGTAAAAGGTAAATCAATAAAAATAATTTAAGTGAAATTTTATAGCAATTTTTCTATCTGATTTGTCACGATAAATATATATTAAAGTTGCAACATTATAAATTTATTTTTAAAAAAATCAATAAATCAATTATAATTATATTAAAAATGTCAATTAACAGTAAATAATTGAAATAAATAAAATTTAAATTTATGAAGAAATACTGATGGATGGATTTACGTATTAACAAAATAAGCGGTTGATTAGGGGCCCAGTAAAAATTTTTATAGTTATTTCTATGCGAATGAATGTATTTAAATAGGAAATAATATTATTATTATTATTATTATTATTATTATTATTATTATTATTATTATTATTATTATTATTATTATTATTATTATTATTATTATTATTATTATTATTATGAAATAGGTATTGTTTAATTTTTCTTATATTGTAAATAGTTTTTTAAATGTTATCCTATATAAAAACAAGTAAAAAGAAATAAAAATGGATATCATTCGATAGGTATAACAGCACCAAATTTCTTGTGATAATATTGTAGAAATATTTGCCATTTTTTTATTATGTTGGGCCAGAACACAAACTGCCTTGGAAAATGTTTAAATGGATCGGTAACACACATGCAAACATAACACGCAGATTTAAAATAAACCTATTAAAACATCAATTAAACCCTACCAAATATGAGAAAAAAGAGAATTAAATATAATAAACATATAATAAACATAAAAATAAATTAAAATAATAACAAAACGCAACAAGATCCGCACGATACAAATACAAATATAACATGAAAACCCAACAAATTCGACCGAAAATTGATAAATTAATAAAAGTTCATGAAAATGAAATTTAAATCAAAGAATTTGAATTAGAAATAATTCAATAAAAATTCTAAATAAAAAATTATTAAAATAAATCAAAAAATAATAACATAAAGAATAGAATACACTAGAAAATAACAAGGTCGAATTTTGTTTTACTACATCAAAATTAACATGCGAGGTTAGGGACAGAAAATAGGTATAAATACCGATGCATTTTCACATAAAATTTAACCAATTTTTGAAAATCAAATCTTAGTTATTTTTAAAAACCATTTTCAAACCGATTTTGAGTTATTTCGAATTTTTAGGTGAGAGATAGTTTATTTGGAACTCTCTCTCCACGTCACATCCTTGCAACCTCGGTAGAGCTCTGCTTGGACGTCGGCGTGGGGGGAGATGTATTTATGTTTATGAATTTTGTTTATGGAATGGATTGTATGGTAACTTTATATTTTACTTGTTATATGCATTAATAAATATTTATAATATTTAAAAATTGTTTTATACATTTAATAAAATTAATCTGTCGAAATTTTTCCGGTCCACAGCCAAAACACATCGCAAGTTAGTAAAATATATACAGCTCAGATTCGTGTAAGTGCGTGGAATATCGCCAATGATC
This sequence comes from Schmidtea mediterranea, assembly GCA_022537955.1. Lineage (NCBI taxonomy): Eukaryota > Metazoa > Platyhelminthes > Tricladida > Dugesiidae > Schmidtea > Schmidtea mediterranea. Next base: position 21,635,881 of record CM039681.1, read on the forward strand.
TGTGCCCGTGAAGACCCGGCGTGCGGAACGCAGGGGTTGGAACGTCAATATTATCCCGTATAGAAGAAACGAGAAATAAGGAAGAAGTCTTTTGGCTGCCTCCTCGTTTCTCATTTCTGTAAATTCGACCTAAATTAATTTACACACGGCTCAAAATCATCACCACGAGTAGTCCAGTGGGCACTCATTAAATATAATATAAACACAATATGCGCCTAAGGCTTATTAAAGGGAAATGGTACGGGGAATAGATTAATACGAAATCGTTGTTATGAAATAAAAATAAAATCGCTGATAATAAGTTAATATGAAATCGTTGACAAACCAAAATTATTAACCTGAGATGAAATAAATTGATAAATTCGATTGAACCCTAAATTTGTAGATTTATAATCAGTATTAAATGAATAGTTTCAAACCCATAGTAACGTAAAACATTAAATCAAGTCCGACGCAATGCCGCTGTGTAATCCAATGATTATTTTTCCATAAACCGATAATTAATATGGACTTAACAGAAAAAGGAATCATAAATTAATTAAATAATTGAGGAAAAACCCGATTAATGCCTAATTATAATAATTGAACCCAACTCACCCAATAATTTCAGTACAATAGCCTAGCTCCAATGCCAAAGTACATTCCCCAGTACGACGAGTAAACGCATTTTTTCTGAATAATCTCATAGGATAATGGAATTTGATCAAACATAATTGTAGAAATAAAATGAATACCATTGGGTTCAGTTAAGTCGAGAAAAGCGATAAAACAAAATTTATTCCATTAAACGTATCAAAATAATAATAATCATTCCAAAATTTGCGTAAGATGAACTCCCGAACTTCTATAACTGCAACAACATTGTGCGAAAATAAATTAATTAATGTACTAACCATTTACCGAATATGTAGCACTGATACAACTAGGTAAAATAATTTCCATTGACCTGAATAACGTAACTGCGAATTGTTTCTAAAAACCACTCTCGGCAGGCCAAACGGAGATATACAACATCGTCTAAAAAGAACTATTAACGTCAAGAAAATTGATACATAGAACAAGAACTTACCCAATCATGTAAACGTGATAAAATTTCGAATTAGCGATAATCGCCGAAAATCAATAGTTACCAAATTTTCAATAGTTGATCATTGACCATTTAATTCCATAATAATCATATTTACTGATTCCGACATTTCCGGCAGGATATACAACCCACCTACGAATAGTACCAATAATATAAACCATTATAATGCGTCAATCGATTGACAATTACTAATCTAAACATTTCAGTATTCTGAGAATTTCTCTGGGATAAATCGATTATTGGAAAGTTTATGACAATGGAATTTTCGCTAATTTCGAACGAAGTAACGGAGAAATCCGGAATGTCCTCGGGAGGAGAAGGATCAGGGGAATTGGCCTCTGCAATCACTGGTAATTTAATTCGAATTTTATTCATTCATGTCATTTATTTTCTTATCTTAATATTATTAAATAGTTTTAATTCTAATGTATACCACTGATATCAGTAAATGATTTTACTTATAATGTATAATATTAATATTATTAAATGGTTTTAATTCTAATGTATCATTGAATGATTTTATCTATAATGTATAATATTAATATTATTAAACGGTTTTAATTCTAATGTATCATTGAAGGATTTTATCTATAATGTATAATATTAACATCATTAAATGGTTTTATAAGGTATAATATGTGACCTATTTCACGTAATTAAGTAACTCCCCGAAACCACAGTTGGTAAATAACGAAATGATGACCCCTTAGCCGCAAACAAATTTTTCGAGTCGTTAGCAGAGTGGGAAGCTGGGAACTACCGACCCCACGTCCAAACCGAAGTTCGAACCTATTTGGTCTTCATAGTATCCCAAATTTTTGAAATGAGGGCAATAAAGACGTGGAAGGAGATAGGAATTTTTGACCAACGATCCCCGGTAACTCGTGAAGGAGCTTACGCATAAATTTGAGGTTCCCATTCGATACATCATAATTTGGTAAAAGACGATTTAGCAAATACCATAGTACAATGAAATTTTTTTGTTGGAAGTAATCACTTGCGGACCAATATTTGACACCAGAGTACAGCAACGGAGTAATAAACATGACGATTTATAAAGGTGTTCTCATAGGCGGATACCGGTTGATGATATCTACTTTTAGCTCTCAACTCCACAATTTCTCTCGCAGATCGCTGGAGATGGGCTTGGGCCCAACACCGGCAAGAAAGATGCCCCGATTTCCCTCCGTCGAAATTCCTCGACCGGGATAATCTGGGGATAGGGATGTCCACCCAATGGAGCCCGTCGGAAGAAATTTATCAGCAGGCCCGGCAGCAATTGGATAACCTGGTGTCCCAACAACGCGACATGAATTCGCAGGTGACCCGAGCTCGCCAGCATCTGGCGAACGTAGAAGAAGATTTGCTGGCGGGTCGGATCGACGACTCCTACTGGCACCCCCTCCAAATCTTTCCGGACCAGATCCCACCAAACACTGCTGCCCGGACCCGCAACACTAAAAGGCCAACAATGGCGATCTCAGGCTACACACCCGAAGAGTGGGTGGCAAGCCGATTCCCCTAAAGAAGATCCATTTTTTCTTGATTTGTGACGATTTGATTTCATTTTACTATTTGTTTATAAATAATTAAAAATTAAATTGGTAAATCGTGAATTTGTGTTATTCGTTTAACAATATTTAGGATAAAAATTTGTAAATTGTCGTTAGTTGTTTTCTACCTGATAAAAATTTTTGTCATTATAATACGAATTTTGTTTGAAGTAACGCTAACATGGCGCGATCGCACCCTTATCATGAATCACCATACTTAACTTTATTTGTATTAGCCATGGAACCTACTCAATTATTGCAACGGGAGCTGTCCCGAGCCCAACAGAACAACCAATCGCTCTACGGACAAATCATCCAACTCACCAAGGAGGTGTAGCAAGTAAAATCTACCTGGGTGGACCCATCCAGACTAAAGTCCATCTACCAACGCCTAACAGCTGCTCAAAGGGGCTGGGCAGAAGAGCTTCAGTTGAACCAGAGTCTCCGGACACAAATCCGAGGGTTGGAAGTCGCCCTGGCTGCAAGCCGGGAGGGGCAAGCGGTAACTTACCCGCTTATCTTTGCCCCATCCCAGTTACCCTACCAGAATCAGATCCACAATTCCACACCAGCCAAAAATTCTCCAACCGTCCCATCCAGCAGTCACCGACCGGGACGCAAAGAACGTGCCCGCCGCAGAGCCGCACGGCTACTGGACAAAGCGATTTAAATGACTGACCTGACATACTAATTATTAATTTTTTTATTTTCTTGTTAACAAATAGAAATCGTAGTTGTGATAAAATCTAAATTAGCATGTTCCCGATATGATTATAAATGGAATGGTCGTCGGAAAATCGTGAATACTCTCACTGTGTCGTCGAAATAGTGTTCCCCTTCTACTGGTCAACATGGATTTTGAATTTCCACACAAGGGACAGAATAAAGCGAGCATAGGTCTTCTAACGACAGCTCGTTGAACCCGAGGGTTGTCCGAGCAATTACAGTATTAGTAATGATGCTCACTTTTTGCGGACAATCCACCCACTCGAACACATTTCCAACGTTGCCTGGCAACGGGTGCCGAGTGGTAGTTGAAGTAATATTTATATGGCGTTACTGGGGCAACAATAAGACGACTTAAACAAATAACTAAACCCTGTAACCCACCAATTATTTGACTATGAATCAGGAGTCTATGGCATCTCCCACCCAGATATTTCTCCCGACATATCCCCCGGACTCCCACCCATCAAATAAGACTTTTCTCTCCATTATCTTTTTACAAAATTAAATTTATACAATTTTATTAAATTTATACAAAAAAGTTTAAAGGTTTATTAAAAGTTTTTATCTTAGCTCCGAGATCATTTTTCGAAGTAAGTAAACCTGACTAGGCAAGTATAGTAAGTAACATTACTCTTGCTTAAGAAATTTGAGTAAATGCAAGCGCCTTAGTCGAATCTAATGTCTTTTATCAAAGAACTAGGTCAATAATTTTGGAATTTGTATTCCATAATAGAGATTTAAAGTCAAAAATCGTTAAATTACCGTATTTATTTGAATATTTATACAAATTTTATTGATACAATTAAATTTATACAATTTAAACCAATACAATTTTGGAAAACCCATAAGATGGAGTTGGAAGCTGTTGCGAATATTCGAGGAAAAAATAAAGTTGTGCTAATGGTTTTGTTCATGTTAAACAAAAAAGCTTAGCAAACAATGTTATAAGTTATGAATGTGAGCGTCGTCGAGGTACAGTGAAAAATACAAGTGAATGTAGGGCAAAAGTTCAATTAAATGAAGATTTGTCAGTAGTTAGTTATTTGCATAGGCACACTCATACTGCTGATTCGGTTCATTGCGAGATTTTGAAGGTTCGGGCAAGTATCAAACGAAAAGCAGAGGAAACTGAAGAAACACCGAAACAAATTCTGGGTCAAGAACTACAGCAACTAAGCCAGCAAGCTGCTGTCCAGATGGTGCCAATTCGGCATATACGGGGAAACATCAGAAGAGTTAAACAGAAGAAGAATGCAGTTCACCCAGTTCCAGTCGACCGTACATTTGAAATTCTAGAAGAATACAAATGTTTGACGGATGGAGAAAAGTTTCTGATTTTCGACAGCGGATGTGATGACCCCAACCGAATCTTGATTTTTGGAACAGAACGCACACTAAATTTGATTAAAGACTCACAACATTGGTTCATGGATGTAACTTTTAAGGTGGTACCTGAACTGTTTTTTCAATTATATACAGTACATACTCTTGTAACTGAATCAATTGTCCCGTATTTGTTTGTTCTCCTACCAAACAAAACACAGATTACTTACTGTCTTTTATTTGAAGAAATCAAAGTGCGGCAGCCTCAAGTTCATCCAACAACAATTACGACGGATTTCGAAAGGGCTGCAATTAATTCAGCTACCGAGTGTTTTGCAAATGTTGAAATACATGGCTGCTTCTTCCATCTTGCACAAAATATATTCAGAAAAGTCCAATCTGTTGGACTACAGGGTCGATACCAGAACGATGAAGATTTTGCCTTGTCAATTCAGAAGATTGCCGTGTTAGCATTCGTTTTAAGCGAAAATGTCATCGAATCGTTCGAAAAACTTCAGGAATCGTTGTCAGAGGAATTTGCCACTGTTATGGATTATTTTGAGGACAACTATATTGCTCGTCTCCACCGTAATCGCGTGCAGTAGCGGTGTTCAAAACAAGCATATGGAGTGTGCATTCACGAGTTGCCTACAGTTTGCCCCAGAACAAACAATGCTGTGGAAGGTTGGCTCAGAAAGATGCAGTTCGCAGTTTCCTTTCACCATCTAAATATCTGGAGCTTTCTTCGAATTCTTAAACGTGAACAGAGCTTAAATAATTTCAACTTAAATCAGATCTTCGGTCGACATTTGCCTGAACAACCAAAGAAGAAGTACAAAGACTGTTCTTCGAGAATTGCAAACATAGTTGCCGACTTCGACAACCGTGACATCATAGAATACTTAAAAGCAATTGCTTACAACATCAACTTTTAAAAATACATTTTTAACTTTGTTTAACTCTTGAGATATCTGTTGGGTTGTTATCCGTTCACTATTTTGAATTTAAGATGTAAATTCTCTATTTTGAGTGAAATATCCATGAATATAAGTTTTTGCAATTAATTAGCAAAATGCCATCTTAAATAAATTTAGTATAAAGATAATGGGGGGAATGACTGTGGGGAAGTCCTATTTGATGTGGGGATCCGAGGGGAGATGTACTGATACCATGAATAAGTACAGATATCAATAAAACATCAATATCTTTACTGATTCATGACCAAATAATAAAAAAATTCTTAATGTCATTACAAAATGAAAAGCAATCACGATGAAAACCAAAAGAAGTTCTTATAACTTTCTTCTAAGTCTTGATAAACCATATCAAGAATTAATGTTAAATGCGAACAACAAAATATGTACAGAAAGGATGTTTTAAAATATAAAGATATTAACAAAACTGTCGGGTTATTAATTATAAAGTTGATTGATTTCTGAGTCCTCGTGCCCTCTATTAAATTAAATAATCAAAATCCAACACTGCTTTTATTTATTCTCAGAACAAATCTTCACTTTGTTTGAACAACTTTATCGTTTACAAATTTCTAACCCAACGAGAAATCAGTTTTTCTGGATGTCAAAGTTAATATTTTTTAAGTAAACATTTTTCCTTTTTCAAACCATCAACCTTAAATTCGTTTATTTCTCGATTAATAATTGCTAGTCTTTTTCTATTTGACCGTAATGGCAAGTAGCTTTTATGAATCTCTTTTTTATACCATCTCAACGAAAACATTCAAATTATTGTTCAGAAATTATTCCCAAAATTCTGGTCTAATTGCTTCCATATTACACAAATTGTTCGGACTCACCTTTGGTACTTCATCTGGAAATTAGATAAATTATTTAAATAATTTCCAGGACTTCCGTTACTTCTCGGCTCTCTATAAGTCTCTGTTTTTCATACTCATCGAGTTTTCTATTAGGGGATTAATTAATTTTAATTAACTTGTTTTTCTCTTATAACTTTTGCTAGTGACCTTTCACAAAATTTTTACTATCTCAACTCGTCTCTAGATTTGGCGTTCAACCACAACTGTTTACTCCGGAAATTATTTATTTATTATTTTTTCAATTAATTTATGTACTTTAATTATTTTTAATGTTTTGTTCATCTTTGGTTTTCAGTGCTTATTTGTTTTTCATAATTTTGTATCAATCCTAACAAAACAAAACATTTTTAGTGCATTTTGATCTGTTTTTTTATTATACTTCATTAATTTTTATACACTCAAAAGATCAAAATTATCGATACTGGCAATTTCACAAAGGGTTAAATGTTAAGACCATTTAATGTTGTTTCTTATTGTCAAAATCTTTATTCCATTTATTGCCCTCCGTTCATGAGTAGGTATTTCCCGGATTCAGATCTCAATCGATCCCTTTTATCCTATATCTATTATTCTATATTTCAAGATTTTGAAAAAGGATCCGCCCTTATTTCTAAGGTTTGATGAAGTATTTTACTTATTTAGAAAAACTTACGCAACGTTCCCACCTTATTTTATGGAGAAGTTATCATTTTATTTTATAATAATTACATTTGGTTTGAATTCGACCATTTGACCTTCTTTTTAAATATTCTAACCATGATATTGTTATTCAAATTTGAATTTCTATTGATATTTTCTAAATTACTCATTTGACATGATTTGGTTGTTTAGATTCATCCCCTTGTTCTCTACTTTGACCCTAGGATCTAGTCATGTCAAAGTTATAGATAGATGGGTACTTACCGAGCTACATAATGTCAATACTTTTAAGCCGATTGTGAAATAAAATTTTACTCCATTTTTCGATGACGCGGAAGATAAGCCCCTGGGCACCAGATCTACGCTCAAATTCCTCATTACCATTCTAAAATGATTTGATGTTCAGAGGCTGATGTTTGGCATCACAAAAGCCTCTTCACAGAGTTAGAAGATCTTTTCACATATGAGGCTGTTCACGAATTGTTCCCGTTATGTAGATTTTAATTACTTGCGATGAGTGATGACTATGGAACCGAAAAGATCGATTCATTTAATAAATAACTCTGACACTAACGCATATAATTAGCATAAATATTGAACTCGAATAAACATAGGATGTATCTTAACTCGTACATAAAGAAAGGGTCAAACTCAGTTAAAATTTTGACCTGAACTCGATTATCTCACCAGTTACCAAACTAAAATTTAAAAAATTTCAGTTAGGAAACACTACAAAAGAAATTATCAAATTTTTTTCTAAAAAACTCAGAAAATTTCGCAGAATGCGATTAGTTTAATTCAATAATAGTTTTCAAATTAGTTTAATAATTTGACCGAAGCTTCCGTGTTATAAAAAGCTTTATTAATTTTATGATTATTGGTGGGTTACAGGGTCTCAAATCTTGCTTATCTTCCTGGCGGCCCTAGTAACGCCATACAAAATGATACTTCTCCACTTGGCACCCGTTGCTAAGCAACGTTGGAACTGTGTTCAAGTGGTGGATTGTCCGCAAAAATTGAATACCATTGGCTAGTACTATAGTTGCTCGGACAAACCTCGGGTTCACGAGCTGTCGATAGAAGACTTATGCTCGCTTTGCTCTGTCCCTCATAATAATTGTTCATGATTAGTGCTTAATTGACTATGGAAAACTGAGACGTAATAGGGTTACTTGTGACCGTACTGGTATGCAATTTTAAAGAAAACGACTCAATTAAGGCTAAAACTATTCTATTTAATCAAATCACATGATAAATATCTACGGTTTGGTATTTTGAAGTTGGGTTGCTCGACGTCGGGCACGCTCCTTACGTCCCGGTCGGCGATTGTTGGTGATGAGTTGCTCTGCTGTCTTGACTGCTGTCTGTGGCATTTGAGTCGGGGCGAAGATGAGCGGGTAGGTGACCGCTTCACCCTCTCGGCATACAGCTAGTGCGACTTCTAGCCCCCGAACCTGCGTTCGCAAACTCCGATTGAGCTGGCGTTCCTCGGCCCAGCCTTTTTGAGCTGCGGTAAGTCGTTGGTATAGGACTTTGGTTCGTTTAGGATCTAAGCACGTCGCTTTGATCTGCTGCATCTCACGGGTTAGTTGCAGGACTTGATTAAGTAATTCGGCATTCGCCTGCCTCGCGCGATCTAACTCCGTCTGCAGGATCCGTAGAGAAGCCATTGCTGAAATTAAATGGATTTTTACTCGTCGATTTACAGTCAGCCTAAATATTTTAACTCTTTCAAACGACTCAACATTCATTTTCAGTCATATAAGAAAAAGAAATACACGCAGTACTAATTATAATTATTGTCTAATCACTATAACGCTTTGTCAGTTCATTCGTCCGGGCAGAATCGTTTGAGACTTCTTTTGAGAGCTTCTACCGTATAAGGACGCCTCGTATCTCGAACCGGACGAGGTGGATGGGCGACGGCGATCCGCCCGGCAAGGATGTCATCTAGCACGTTTGCAAGGTACATCCTTGCCTTGACTACTTGCAAGTCCACCCGCTCCTGCACCCGCTCCCACTGGGTGAGGAGGTCCTGCGCATTTGCAAAGATTTCTGCGGCTGGGTATTGTTGTCTCACGGGTTCGAGGGGGTTGCTACTCGGATCCCGTGCTTTTTGAGGGATGGAATAAGGCCACTGGGACCGGGGTCCTTCTATTGCGTCGGTGGTTCGTAATATCATTCTCGAGCGTTTTTTCTGAGTGGTAATCTGATTGTTGGACATGCTCTGTAACGATTGAAATTTAAATCATGAAAAATAATAGTGTGGGGAATAGGGTCTTTGCTATATTAGTTAAAGGGAGTTTAGGCCCGAGACTCGGTATACCTAGTGACTATCATTGGGGTTTTTCTAGGCCCGATCCGTCTGCAATACGTACGTGCACCTATAAAATAGTTTAGGGTAAAGGCGAGTCAAACGTTCTGTGAAATTCATGAGGTACCTTATTTTCAATTATAATTTATTTATAATTAAAGCTTTTAATAATTTATAATTTTTGGAGTTAATTCGAGTTAAATTTTCTTAATTAAATTTGCAAGATCGACTTAATTCCAATTTGATCAAAGTAGATCAATGTTTACCTTAGTCACTTCGAGAAAATTGTGTTGTCATAATCGTTTATATTATCGACCGGCGAGTACTTGTTCGAAAGGAATTTATCGTGGGTGTTATGATAATTATTTCGACCAACGCATCGAGTTAATTTATCCGACTGTCTCGGAATTTTTAAATCATCGTATTTCAAAATTGGTGTAATTATGAACATAATTGTCATTTGTTCTTGTCGCAATATTGGGCTACCCCTATCTCGGATTTTATTTCTCGAATGGACCTTTTCCAATATCATGGAACTTTGGTGAGTGTTTCAGTTGGCGTTGTTAATAAAACATTTCTTCGAGGCGACTTTTCGTGAGGTGAAAATGGATTTTTTAGCTATTTTCAAATTTTTAGATCTTATGACGGTTCAATTCACAAGTCGTGTTACGTCGGATTAACTTGGATTTTATGGAAAATCCCTGTCTAATTTCGCAATTAATTTGTCTAAAACATGATTCGGATTTATTGGTCAATTTCTAATCTTTGCACAACTACAACATAACTCTAACTTGCCGAATGATATCTAAAAATGTTCCAATTTTATCGTTAATCCTAAATTTTTCGAATTGATTTTTTTTTCATTTATTCCACTGTACTATTGGATTTTTATTTATTATGGATCGCAATCTTTGCTTACCTCACCGGTATGATCTCGGTTTGTGATTAATCCTATATCCTAGTAGGTACGATTTTTATTCCCTATGATTGTCAATTGTAGCAGAGCTAACAAATAAAATTTTTTTTTCGTCTCAATTATAAACTTTACCTACTTTATCAACAAGATTTTATTTTCATTAATCGAAAATTTTATTTAATTTTTCCTCACAAACAATATTTTATTCTTTATTAAACTTTACCAATTTTTGTTACAATTAAGATTTTCTTTTATATCATATTAAGTCGCTTTACCGTTGAGATTTTATTTCATATTAACCATGATTTTATTAAATTCATTTTATTTCTTATTAATCATAACTTTATTAAATCCATTTTATCTCCTATTGATCATAATTTCAATAAATTCCTTTTTCATAATTCCATTTTATTTCATACTAATCATAACTTTATTTGATTTCTTTCATTTCCTATTGATCGTAACTTTATTGAACTCGTTTTATAACTTTATTAAATTTCTTTCCTTTCCTTTATTTTGTCTCATATTAATCCTAACTCTATTAAATTCATTTTATAGCATTGACACGGAAGTGGTTATATCAGCAATTTCAATTTACGTTGTCCCCGTACCCTTTTCCTTTAATTGATCTTAAGGCATAGTATGTTTATATTATAGTTATTGAGTGCCCACTGGACTACTCGGTGTGGTGATTTTAAGCCGTTTGTTAGATAAATTTTAGGTCGATTTTACAGAAGTGAGAAACGAGGAAGCAGCCAGAGACTCCTTCCTTATTTCTCGCTTCAGCTATAGGGATAAATATTTACGATCCGACCGCTGCGTTGCGCACGCTGAGTCTTCACGGGTGCATATCATTGGCGATCTTCCACGCACTTACATGCATCTGCACTATGTTGATTTTACTAACTTGCGTGATGTGTCGGCTGTGGGCCGGAAAAACTTCGACAGTTAAATTTTATAATTTATAAAGACATATAAATACATATTAATAAAATTTATTAATCATGAAACAAATAAAGTTACCCATTAACCATTCCAAAAATCATCAAACATAAAATAAGGCATAAAATAGCATAAACAGCATAAATACCTCTCCTCCCACATCCACGCCGAGCAGAGCTCCATTGAGATGCAAGGTCGTAATGTGGAAAGAGGGTTCCAATATAAATGATTCTCACCTAAAAATTTAAGATAGATTCGAAGTATTTGCAAAATAATTGAAAGTTTTCAAAATAGTTTTAAAGTTTTAACACTTTCAAAATGATTCTCTGCTTTCAAGAAAACTGGCGTTTTGAAAAATGGTGTGTCTAAATGTGAAAATGGATCAGTATTTATACCTAATTGTGTGACGTGTAAAATTTGATGCAGTAAAACAAAATTCGACCTTGTTCTTTTCTAGCAAATTCTATTATTTAATTTTAATATTTTTTGATTTATTTTTATAATTTTTTATTTATAATTTTTTATTGAATTATTACTAATTCAATTTTCCGATTTAAGTTCCACTTTAATGAACTTTAATTGATTTTTGCCAATTTCGTCGAATTTGTCGTGTTTTCTTGTTATATTTGTGTAAGTATCGTGCGGATCTTGGTGCATTTTGTTAATATTTTATTTTATTTTTATGTTTATTATTTTATATTTAATTCTTTTATTTCTCAGATTTTATCGGGTTTAATTGGTGTTTTTCCAGGTTTATTTTAAATTGCGTGTTGTATGGCGTGTGTGTTTCTGATCCATTTAAACATTTTCAAGGCCGTTTACGTTCTGGCCCAACATAAAACACTCGGGGGTCCGTAAAATTGCGACCCGCAATTTCAATTGATTTCAAAATAATACATACAATTCCGTTTTCAATATTCACATTCATAAAAATGTCTATTGTAAGGTTAATTATCAAGAGAAAGATGGACTTAAGGTCCGGCTACAGTACATAATCAAATATCAATTGTTTAGTTCAATATCAATGTAGATCAGTATTAGTTCGAATCACTGTAGATCAGTATGAGTTAGTAAATTCAGTTCAAATTAATGTAAAACAGTTCGAGTTAGAAAAAAAAATCAGTTCAAATCAATATCAGTTACTGTAACTCAGTTGTATTTGTTTTCGAATGAATCGCTGACGGCTTGGGTTTCGCTTTCGAGCTGGGTTGATCTTGAAGGGTGATTGATGGAAATCTGCGAGAGTCTTGTCATTTCGTTAGGTTTGGTAGTTTTTCGAATTTGGGTGAACATTCTTCTGACTTTTTGGATTTGGGTATTTTGCCTTTGCTTGTTGTTTGTTAGGCCGAGGATGAGACAACATATTAGGAGTATTATATTAGATGTTATACTCATCGGTAGTATTAGTTCGATTGATAGACTTGTCATTGCATGAGGTTCATTTTTCTGTTTGATTTGTTTTCCTTGTTTTTTGATTGATAGGACGATTCTTTGAATTTCTTGAATTATTTTATTATTGGGATTTGCTTTGGCTTTTCTTTGAATCTGTTTGATGATATTTTCTAAGGTTTTCTTTATCTCTCGGTTTTCATGTTTTATATTAGCTATCTCTTCATTATTTTTCAGTAGGGTTTGTACCATTATTTGGGTTTTCTCGATATTCTGTTTCAATTCGTCTTTGTTTTCTTTTGTGGGGCATTGCATACATTGGAGGTTTATTTGTTGACATTCCTCATTATTGGGGTTGTTGCAAATTTCTTTGTAATCGGCACAGGTGCTGTCCTCTCTTCTGAAGGGTTGGGATTTTTCGCATTTTTCTAACGGGTTCTCAGTATTGCATTTTCTCATCATTATCATCATTATTATCCACAGGTTTGGGTTCATAGCTTCTATTTTCGAATACATAATCAATTTTGTATTTATCTACAAGGTTATTTCGTTTATTTACAGTGGAGTTTAGCCCTTTTTATTCTTTCTCTTTTTCTGGGGTTGAGTGTATCTCGCACTCCTCTTTAATTTGGTTTTCTGAGAATCTCATTATCAGGACTTGGGCTTTTATTAATCGCTCGGTTAGTTTTGGGAGTTCTTTTAGTCGCTCTTGGTTTTCTTTGATTATTCTTTGTTGGTTATTTATTTTCATCTGAAGATTTATCTCTTTCGCTTGCTTTCTTTTAAGTTGACGTTTATTATTTATTCGTTTAGCTGTTTGCTTTTCCAGCTTTCGTCTCGCTTCCTGGAGCTGTTCTGTTAACGTTTTAATCTCATCTTGAGCTTGTTGATGGCTTTCTTTTATCTCTCTGGCTTCTTTACAACTGTCTTCTAGTTGTATTACATATCTCTGTTCACTCTTTCTGCTATCTCGCATTCGTTCTGCTTCGGTTTTCCAATAATCTTCCAGGATTACACGGGTTTTTATTTCGGCTAATTCTCGCCTCAATCGTTCATTTTCCTTCTTTTGATTTCTGTTCTCTCCCATGTTGGAGGTTAGTTTTCGTTTTATCATATTGACTAGTTGTTTTGACTGTATTAGTTGTTGATTTATCCGGGCGATTTCTGATTCTTGCTCCTCCACTAATTCTTGCCATTCTTTTCTTTCTGCTCTCCATCTTTTACTGTAATATCTCAGTGGGTCTTGCTCGATTGGTTCTACTAATTGAATTGGGCTTGGTAGGTATTCTCCGTCTTCTAGATTCATTCGAATTTCTACTTCATTTGGATTCATACTAAATATACATCGATTACAAAATTTTTGTTTTTTATCATTTTATTATTTTCACTATTTTTTACACTTTTTACAATTTTTCTTATTTAGCTTTATATTGTCGCTTCGTCCGTCTCCCCGAATCCTTCATCGGGTTCGGCGGCTATTTGGGTTGGAATTTCAGTTGGGTATAACGGCATAAGCAGGATTGGTGGTCGGTTTCGCAAGGTATTTATCTCTTCACGCAAGGCGCTTGATATTTGTATCTCTTCGTCTAAGAGATAAGCAAGATAGTCTGCGTTTTCGGTTAATTCCTCCACCTGCGTTTCCAAACGATGCGTGTTTTCCAACGCTTTTAACTTTTCAATCTCTTTCCTCAGATTCTGTTCGTTTTCCTCGTATCCTTGCTTTATCGTTTCTATTTCTGCTTTAACTTGTCCTTTCAGCTGTTCGTTGACTTCGTGTTGATGTCTCAACTGGATCTCTTTAAATACTGCAACTCCTCGGTGTCCGTTCACCTCCTGCTGGAGTTCTGTTATTCTCTCGTTTAATTGTTGATTTTGCCGTCTTTCATCCGTTAGTTGATTTCTCGTTTCTGCTGATCTCTTGTACATTTCGTTGAATTGTTGTTCGTATTCCTTTTCGTGTCTCCTGAGCCTTCTTATTGTGCCTTGTCTGATTTTTTCCCGAAACTCTAGGGTTTGGACCTGCTCGTTCAGTTCCTCGATTGTTTGTTTTTGCGCTTCGACTTGTTCCCATAACTCCCAATCTTCCATGTTTAATATCCTTTTGGGTAACAATCTTATCTCTTTCTTGGCTTCTTGGAAATGTTCTTTCCATTTTTTCGCCTCTCTTTTTATTGCTTTTTCTTTGATCTCCGTTTTCCATTGTTGTTTCTGTTCTTTTCGGTGAGCTTCGTCCTGCTCGATTTGCATTTCTTTTATTCTGGTTTGTTGGCGCTCAACCTCCTGCTCTAATTTCGCTATATAGTCAGATTGTTTTGCGTTGGCGTCATCCCATAATCTGCATTCTATTCGCCATTTTCTTGCTTGATCAGTTATCTGAGTCAGCATTCTTTCTTGCCTGTCGTCTCTGGGCTCTCTAATTTTCTTTGATGGTTTTGGCCCTTGATTTCTCAGCTTATTGATCTCGATCTTTGCGTTTTCCCATTTGGTTTTATACGCTCTTGTTCGGTCCTCCTCTTCGGCTATTTGCTGAATATAATGTCTGATCCTTGCTTCCCCATCATTCCTTGCACGCTCCTTTTCTCCGTACCACTTTGTTTTCCAGTGAAGTGCTTGTCTTTTTGCCCATTCTTTGGCTTGTTCCAAATGGGTTCTCTTTGTCTTCTCTATTCGATATTGGGTGCTAATTTGCCCAATTTCCTCCTGCATTTGTTGTATAATCTTTATCGTCTCTTCTCCTTCTTCTCGTATCTCTGCTTCTTTATCTTTTATCACTTCCCGCAATCTTTCGATTTCGCTTTGTTGATCCTGCTTCTCCTGCTCTAACATTCTGATCTCCTTTCTTTGGTTTGTAATTCTGGTTTGGTTCTGCATGGATTCTTTTACTAACTCCTCTTCTCGTCCTTGATATGGTTCATTATTTCCTTCGGAATTCCCTGTCTGTTGTTCTAATTCTTCTCTTATCCTTTTTATCTTTAACGTATCTCTCAGTAGTTCTCCTTCTACTGATGTTAATATTTCTTTTAATCTCATCGACCTTTGTTGCCATTCCTCTTTAATCTCTTTTAGTTGTTCGGATTGGTTTTCGATTTTTGACTCTTTGTCCTCTGTTGTAGTTTTCTCTATCTTTTGGCTTATCGTCTCGTTTTGGTTCATTGTAATTCTGAATATTAATAATTGGTTATTCTCTCTTTTCGATCATATCACAATTTTTATCATTATTTACATCATCTCGTATTTTATGAATTTTTGGATTTTTTATACTTTTTTGTTTTTATATTTACATTTTTACACATTACTTCCATTTCTAATTACTGATCAGCGAAACGGAATCCTTTGATCCGCCCGTTGATCGGCTTTCTACATACTGGACATATATCGACTTTTATCCCGCACGCTTCACATGTGACCATATGTCCGCAAGGAGTATAAATTATTTCGACATGTTTCTGCCAACATGTCACACATTGATACTGCTCTAAAATAGCTTCTTTTATCATCGATTTGTCTCGATTCTCTTTAGGCTTCTCTTGATATCGCTTGATTGCTTGGATTATTGCTTGTGTTGAGTCATACCACTCTAAATTATTAGCTAACCTTTCCTGGATTATTTTCCTCATTTTTTGAGTATCCACTCCTGATAATAGCATTATGGTTCTCGTTTTGGGTCGATCCAAAATATCTTCCACTTGCTGGTTTGTAATTATTATTTCGATATTCTTTGACTCTTTTTCTTGTTTATACCTGCACTTTCCTTTATGTTTTAGCTTTTTGACATTCTGATCTGGTATTGGCTGTTGATTTTTACATCCTTCGCACATTATTCCTCTGGCTGTTTGACAATACCCTTGACTCGCAAATTCTGCTGCTCTTGGATTTCCTTTGAAAGTTTTGATTCTCTCCTCGAATGTTCTATTTATAGTTTCTTTTTCCCAGATTAATTCTGCTGGATCTTCGAAACTCTTTATTATCGTTATCCTTTTCTCACCTCCCTTTTCATCACTGTCTAATTCTGATTGTCGAAGTCCTTCTAATCTGTTCATCGCTTGGTTTCTGACGTCTAAATTTAATACAAATGGACATCTTGGGAGTTTTTCTCGATGTTCTCGTTTTGCTGTTTCTCCTTTTTTCCATTGTGCGAGTTTTCCTTGACAAAAGATGCAAGTGACTTCGTCTGGTAGTTCTGGCGTTCCCGTAAAATAAAATCCTTGTGCGGCCATTTCTTGACTTTGTCGGTCACTGAATACTTTATTATTTTTAAACGTTAGATATCTTTGTTCCTCTTTTCTCAAGTTTTCGTCTTTTACTCTCATTGGTGGGTATACTTTTGTCCTGATTTGTTGTGGTCTTTCCTCCACATCAAAGTCCGCATAATATGTTATTGCTGCTGTTAGTATATTGGTTTTTTCCTCTTCTTCTGGTTTTTTCCATAATCTCGTCCATATCGAATCTGGTCCTTCTCTCATCTGTACTGTTATCTCTTCGCTGGTTCCGCTTGCCATCTAAATATCGTCATTATTTTTGAATTTTTTGTTTTTCTGATTTTTCTGGTTATTTGTAATTTTTTGATTTTTATTTGGTTTTTATTATTTTATTTATATTTATTTACACTTTCTTTTTCTTTTTACAACGTCTTGTCCGGCTTCTCTACTTCTAACTTTATATACAGATTATCTTCTCGCAAGAATCCTTCTCCTCTCAATCGTTGTTGTGGATAGAAACGTGGTGTTCCAATTGCTGTATTCCAGTCAGTTGTTGGCCTTCCCATCTGTGGTTCATTTCCTGTTCTGATTGGATTGCGATAATCCTCATATCCTTTCATTGTTAATATCATGTTTTGTTTAAAAGGCCATGCTAATAGCTCGTCGTAATCTCCTTTTCCCACTCTGATGAAGACACTGATATGGGTGCCTGTTGCGTTCCCATCTCCATTCGGGTATAATCTAATGCCCAATTTGTATCCATTTTCCCAACTGTATATTGGTGGGCTGTCTAAAATTCTCTGTGTTCCATCTTTTGCTCTCTGGAGTTTCTCTGTGAAGTCGGTTATTTTCCATATAAATGGTGCTGTAAGGTGTTTTCTGGCTATCGAGCTGTTGGTTTCTAATTCCTTTAGGCTGTTGGTCATCTGTTGCATTTTCTTTTCTATTTCATCCATTTTCTTGAGTGTATTCCCTTGACTTTTCTCGAAGTTCTTTCTGGACTCTAATATTTCTCTTATTATTGCCTTTTGTGCATCATTTTCCGTTCGTAGGCTTTTTACTTCCCATGCCAACATTCCTATCGTTTTCATCATGATTTCAGTGTGCTCGATACTATTTTCTATCATGTGTTTTTGCATTTCCGCAATTGGTAGTTGTGCTTGACAATTGAATAATTTTAACGGGCATTTGACTGGTTTGCCGCTACATTCGTTCCAATGTTCCTTTAATTTGACTTTATCTTTCTTGTCGCAGTTGTTTGCGCATATTCCTTCATATAGATCGCATACTTGTTCCTCTTTTGGATTCTGATGTTCCATTTCTATTTTTATCCATTCGTCGATGACTCCACAGAATTCGCATTTTCCCTCTCTCTTGATACATACTTTGTGATGGTCTTTTATCGTCTTTTTTGTTGTGATGGTTTGACATTTTCCGCATAATATCTCGTTATATTCGCATTCATTTGCGTGACTTTCCGCTTCCTTCATAAGTCCCTTCCATTCACATTCTTTTACTCGGCATTGAACTAGTAGGTTATTGATTTCTTTATTGGTGGCTTTATCCATTGTTGTAGGGTCTTCATCTCTTTCAATCGTCTCGTCGCATCCAGGGCATTTTATTGTTTTTGTTTCTATCACTTCTATCGTACACTCTGTGCATATTCTGCATCCGCATTTCGTCTGTCTCGCTCCAATCAGTAATTCTTTACATTTACAACACTTTAGTCTTTCCTTGATATCGTTCACCACTCTAATTTTATCTTTCATTATTCGTCTCGTATCTTCGGATGGATTCTCGCTTCCTCTAATTCTCTCGATGATTGTCTGCATATCTACAAAAATTTTGATTACTTGACGTTGCTTTACTTCTATCGCTTTATTTGTACATATTTACACGGTACGCTTTATTTTTACTCTACTGTTGAATCCGGTTCTGGGGTGAATTCTGGCATTGATGCTATCCATTCCACCCAACTTGCTGGATCTACGTGCTGTTGATTACTACGTAGTCTTCTAATTTCGTCAGCTTGCCATCTAACTTGATCTGTTAATTGCTCGTTTATTCTCTGTAATTGTAATATAGTTCTCTGTTGCTCTTCTAGTCTTATGGCTTGTTGTAGGCCTCTGTTCACGCTTTCTGTTAATACTAGATGAGTATTTGTCCACTGAGTTTGCGCATTGTTTGTTATTAATGTCATTAATTCACATTGTCGTCTCCACGTTGCCTCGACTCCTTGATCTTGGTATATTCCTTGATTTAATTCTACAATCTCTATAGGTACATTGGCAGCTGCTGGTTGTTGACTTCCTTCTGTGAACGGTGGTATTCTAACTTGATTTTGTTGATTTGCATTATTCGGATTCATCTGTTGGTTATAATACATCATTAATTCATCGCATTCATTTCTGTTTGCTTACTATTTCTGACACATTTTGTACGATATTTACATATAGATATACATATTATTACTACTACTATACTACACTATATACAACGTCTTTTCTCGTTTTACACCATCGTCTCCGGGGACTCTATACGCAATGTTCGTATATCCCCATATTTCTCATTCATTATCTGGTATACATCAGATTCGTTTGACCATTGCTGTGTTTCGATAATGGGCGGTTCTTTTAACCAGAGTCCGCTTGTACTAGAATTTCCTATTATTTCATATTCCTCAGTTCTTTCTGCATCATATTGTCCTAATTCAATATCGTAATTGAATTTTTCTACTGCTGGCCATAATCTTTTCTTTGCTGGCTTCTTTCTGCATTTGGTAGTTCTCATCAGTTGGATTATTATCAGCATTACTACGCTGCTTACTACTGCTGTTGTTATCCAAATCATTTTTATTATATAGCTCGTTTCTTTAGGCTGCATAGTTGTATTTTCTCTTGCATTGGTTGTTTCTATTATGCCTTCTTTCGGTTGCACATTTTTAAGTGCTTTCTGGAGTTGTAATGCTTCGTGGATTGAAAGGTGGCTGTCGTCCATGATCATTCCTTTTTTCCATGTTTCGTTTCCTGGTTTTCCCTCGGATTGTTTTGTTGTGGATTGATCTATCGCCTTTGACTTGAGTGGTTTCCTTGTTATCGTTCTCCAATGCTCATGAGTTCCCTTTTGGATATTTATTACGTATTTTCCCAGCTTTCTTTTTGTTGGGATTCGATACTTTTGATTCGTTATAGTTTTGCTTGTTTCGCATTGGATTCTTTTGTTTACTGGTTCGTTTCCTTTAGGTTCGTATACGCAGATTTTCGTGATAGGTTTTTCACCTGTGTTCTCAATTAATATTTCCTCTTCGTTTGCCGCATTCGATTCTATGGTTATTATTACTGCTTTACTTTCTCTGATCTGGCGTTGATACGGTTCTTCTTTTGTTTCTTTTTCCGGACGTTTTGTCGTAAGTGCTTCTAGTAACTTTCTTGTTATTGATTTCCAGTAATCATCTCTTCCTCTCTGAACGTGTACTATATACTTTCCACGTTTTCTTTTAGTTGGGATGCGGTATTTTTGATTTTTGATATCTTCATTTGACTGGCATTTGATTCTTTCATTCATCGTTCCGTTCTTTTTAGTTTCGAATATACAAACTCTTGTAATGGGTTCTTTACCCATATTTTCAACTATTATTTCGTCTCCGCTCTTTGGGTCTGATTCTACTTTTATTATTATTTCTTTATTTTCTCGTGCTCGACGTTTGTGAGGTTCTTCTTTTGGTGTTGTGAGTTTTTCTCCCAGGGTTTTGGTTAATGTGCAGGTTATTATTATATCATTGTTGGCACATATTATGTATTCTGCGTTGCCCTCTAGACTATCCCATTCGCATTTCTTTCCTGCTTTCATGTTCATTTTCCAACAATCGATAATTTTGTTTTGTATACATACTTGTTCAATCGTCTCTATTCCTCTGTTTATTATTCGTAATTTGCCTATCCCTGGCTCTACTTGGATTTTTACGTTTTTATCTTCTGTGGCATCTCTACATACATCTTTGGTGGTCTGACATGATGATGAATTTTCGGCTCGTATTTCCATCCTTCCTGGTTTTCCTATTGAATCGAATTGACAACTTATGCTTGTATTCATCGTCAGTTGTAAGCATATTCCTTTACTTGAAATTCCTTTATCGTTTATTGTTCGTATTCTGAACGATCTCATTTCTTTCGTGATATTTTCGTCAGCTTCCGTTAACTTGATGGACGTAATTAATATCATTATTTTCTGTAGCAGGGTCGGTCGGTTTTGATTTTTCTTTTGTTGTAGTAACATCATCCCTCTGTTTCGTTTTCCTTCGTTATTGCTGTTGCTTGTTTTTTGACGTTCCTCGTTAGATGATTCCTTTTTCTCTTGTTGTTTGGATTTATTTTTATCTCTAGTATTTTGATCATCCTGGTTTTTGCTGCTGTCGCCCCCTTCTTCATTATTATCATTATTATTATCTCCATCCGGGGTTTCCTTTGAAATGTCGTCCTCGACATTTATTATTTCGATTATTTCCTCGTATACTTTTATTATTCTTGCTTTTTATATCATCCATCTCTTTTATCTCTTGTTTGCTCGCTTGAAATTTTATTTGTTTTCGATGCCATCTATGTATTATCATCAATAACTGTTCTTTTCTATCTCCAATTCGTATTGTTTCTTTTGGATGATTGGTGAATTTCAGTCCTTCCCATTTCAACATTGCTTTTATTGTCTTTGGAAATGGATAGTGAGCGTATATCGTTTCTTTTAATAGGACGTTTCTGTTTCTTACCATATAATTTACATTAAATACTTTAAGTGGTGAACTTTCGTAGGTCCATTTCATCAGGTTGGCTGCTGCTTCGTCTTGTTTGGCATCGATAGCTTCCCATAATGTTTGAATTGTTTTACCCATCATTTCTCTTTCTCTTGTTGTCGCATTACTAGTTATAAATTTTATTGCACTTGCCTGTCTGGATTTCAGTGCGTAATGTAGTACATTGTTTTCTCCATTATCTTTTTCTTTGAACGATGATCCTGTTTTTTGTAATTCTCTCAGGACTGTTGTAGAAGCATCTGCTGCAACTGCGAACATTAATGGTGTTTGTCCCTCTTCGTTGGGGTATGTTTGAGGCGTGTCCGCATTTCTGCATAAGTTGAATTATATCCATTATTCTTTGAGTGTTTCTGTGTTGTACTGCAATATGTAAAGGTACGTTCCCTTCTACATCTGCCATAGTGAATATCATAGGTATACTCTCTTTAATGCGGTCCATTTCTGGTGGGCTTCTAGCTCCTTTAGCGTAATCCATTGCGATTTTCCCCGCTTTGTTTACTATTCTCATCCATCCTTTTCCTTCGACCCATTCTGGCATTATCTCTCTGATGGCTTTTACTATTATATCCATCTTGTCTACATTATCTTGAGTTGCGTTCAGAGTTATTTTGGATTCATCTGGTTTAGGTTCCTCTGCAGTATTGTTTGATGTCACTTCTATTTTTCGACTCATCGTTAATCCGTTTATACTCAGTTGTTGAGTTTGCGATCTGGTTTGCATACCTCGATTTTCTGGTTCTCTTGTTATTGTTCTTGGTATCGCTTTACATCTGCTTACGTTTACGTAAATAGGTCTGGTGAGTGGGTTGTTGACCAATTTAACTCGAGCATTGTTCTCGTTTACGTACATTATTTCGTATGGTCCTTTACCACATCTTTGTAATTTTCTGGCTACTCCTGGAATAATTTCTGGCGTTGCGATTATTACCCAATCTCCAACCTGAAAGTTGTGCTCACGCACATCTCGCTTTTTGTCATGTAACTCTTTGTAGCTCTCTTGATTAAATCTAATATTCATACCTGCTGTCTTCCAGATCTCTTGCATTCGCTCTTTTGAATCCTGTTACATAATCATCAATTTCCATATACTGTGATATTGGTGGTTGATATTCTAAGTCTATCGGCATGTTACATTCTCTGCCGTACATCAATTTGAATGGACTCATTTTTGTTGCTGAGTGTATTGACATCCTATAGGCCATAAGGCATAGATTTATATATCTATCCCAGTCCTTTTGGTGTCTGCTTACGTAATTTGACATCATTTCAATTAATATGCCGTTGAATCGTTCGGTTTGACCATTTGTTTGTGGATGGTAAGGCGATGTTCTCAATTTCGCAATCCTGAAGTAGTTCGTTACTTCCTCTATTATTTCACTCATGAAGTTGGTTCCCTTGATCCGTCAGGATCTGTTTGGGTGTTCCGTATCTACAGCATATTTCCTCTACTAGGATTCTCGCTATTGTTCTAGCTTTTTGATCTGGTATTGCGAATGCTTCCGGAAATTTTGATAAATAATCTGTTACTACTAATATATAAATATTTCCATCGTTAGTTTCTGGTAGTGGTCCTACTACATCCATTGCAATCATTGTCATTGGTTCTGGTGGAATTGGCATTGGTTTTAATGGTGCCTTTAGTTTACTTCCTGTGCTTTTTCTGGTTGCACATATCAGGCAATTCTTTATCCATCCTTTTACGTCCTCTCCTATATTTGGCCAATAATATTTTTGACGCAGTCTTGCTTCTGTCTTTTTTGCTGACATGTGTCCTCCAAGTTTTCCATCGTGATATTGCATCAGTACCTCTTTTCGTCTGCTTTCTGGTAAACACATGAGTCTTTTCTCGCCATCCATTAATAATAACCATCCCTTCTCTATGGTATATCGATGTCTGTGTTTCTCCATGTGTTCTTTCAGTTTGCTGTTGTTGTCGAAGATTTTCATATCATTGGTTTCCATAAATTCGATTATTGTTTTTAACTCCTCGTCTTCCTTCTGCTCCTTTCAGTTTTGTAAAATCGATATCCTCTGCGATAATACCATGCATATTCGTCTTACATCATGATCCATTAGTTCCTCAAATACAAATCTTGAACAGTACAGTCTGCGTTAGCGTTTGCTTTTCCTGACTTTGAAATTTTATATATGGCGCGAGTATTCTTGTAGTTGCATCGCCATCTCATTAATCTCTCGAGGCTTCTTTGTGTTGGCTCTAACATCACTAAGGTTGAATGATGCTGTAGTGATATATATCTCGTGACCCATAACCAGGTATTTGGAAATGTTTAATAGCTTGAATTATCTGCTAATGCCTCTTCTCTCTGGTCACTGAAGTAAATTCTTTTCATGTTTCTTGAATGTTCGACTATAATTCCAATAACTCGTTCTCTTTCTCGTCGTCCCATTGTCCTAGGACTGCTCCCGATGCATACCACTTGCGTCTGTCGCTAATACAAACGGTTTCTTAAAATCTGGGTGTACGAGTATTGGTTGCGAATCACTTAGTTATCTACTGAGTGTTTCAAAGGCTGTTGTTGTTCTTTTCCCATATAAACGGGGTATCTTTTTGGTTAATTCTTGTATTGGTTTTGCGATGGTTGCATAACTCTTGATGAACTTCCGATAATATCCGCATAGGCCTAAAAATTCCTGCACTTGCGTGACTGTCTTTGGTACTGGGCAATTCTTTATCTTTTCAATGTTTCTTGGATCTGGTTCTTTGCCTTTTGCCGACAAACTGTTGGTCCCCTAAGAAGGTGAACTTTTTCCTTTGCCCAATCGCATTTGGAGGGTTCATTTTAACTCCATTGCCTCATCCGAACGAATACATTACGGATATGCTTTTAAATGTTGCTCCGAAAAGTATTGTTTAATGCGTGTGTTACAAAATTCATACATCTCTGAAATGAAGCTGGTGCGTTAGTTAATCCGAAAGGCATTTTCTTGAATTGGTATAGATCTTTTCCAATTGTAAAGGCAGTTTTCTCTCTATCCTCCTCTTTGACTTTTATCTGCCAATTTGGGTCTGATTCTACTTTTATTATTATTTTTTATTTTCTCGTGCTCGACGTTTGTGGAGGTTCTTCTTTTGGTGTTGTGAGTTTTTTCTCCCAGGGTTTTGGTTAATGTGCAGGTTATTATTATATCATTGTTGGCACATATTATGTATTCTGCGTTGCCCTCTAGACTATCCATTCGCATTTCTTTCCTGCTTTCATGTTCATTTTCCAACAATCGATAATTTTGTTTTGTATACATACTTGTTCAATCGTCTCTATTCCTCTGTTTATTATTCTGTAATTTGCCTATCCTGGCTCTACTTGGATTTTTACGTTTTTATCTTCTGTGGCATCTCTACATACATCTTTGGTGGTCTGACATGATGATGAATTTCGGCTCGTATTTCCATCCTTCCTGGTTTTTCCTATTGAATCGAATTGACAACTTATGCTTGTATTCATCGTCAGTTGTAAGCATATTCCTTTACTTGAATTCCTTTATCGTTTATTGTTCGTATTCTGAACGATTCTCATTTCTTTCGTGATATTTTCGTCAGCTTCCGTTAACTTGATGGACGTAATTAATATCATTATTTTCTGTAGCAGGTCGGTCGGTTTTGATTTTCTTTTGTTGTAGTAACATCATCCCTCTGTTTCGTTTTCCTTCGTTATTGCTGTTGCTTGTTTTTTGACGTTCCTCGTTAGATGATTCTTTTTCTCTTGTTGTTTGGATTTATTTTTATTCTCTAGTATTTTGATCATCCTGGTTTTTGCTGCTGTCGCCCCCTTCTTCATTATTATCATTATATTATCTCCATCCGGGGTTTCCTTTGAAATGTCGTCCTCGACATTATTATTTCGATTATTTTCCTCGTATACTTTTATTATTCTTGCTTTTATATCATCCTCTCTTTTATCTCTTGTTTGCTCGCTTGAAATTTTATTTGTTTTCGATGCCATCTATGTATTATCATCAATAACTGTTCTTTTCTATCTCCAATTCGTATTGTTTCTTTTGGATGATTGGTGAATTTCAGTCCTTCCCATTTCAACATTGCTTTTATTGTCTTTGGAAATGGATAGTGAGCGTATATCGTTTCTTTTAATAGGACGTTTCTGTTTCTTACCATATAATTTACATTAAATACTTTAAGTGGTGAACTTTCGTAGGTCCATTTTCATCAGGTTGGCTGCTGCTTCGTCTTGTTGGCATCGATAGCTTCCCATAATGTTTGAATTGTTTTTACCCATCATTTCTCTTTCTCTTGTTGTCGCATTACTAGTTATAAATTTATTGCACTTGCCTGTCTGGATTTCAGTGCGTAATGTAGTACATTGTTTTCTCCATTATCTTTTTCTTTGAACGATGATCCTGTTTTTTGTAATTCTCTCAGGACTGTTGTAGAAGCATCTGCTGCAACTGCGACATTAATGGTGTTTGTCCTCTTCGTTGGGTATGTTTGAGGCGTGTCCGCATTTCTGCATAAGTTGAATTATATCCATTATTCTTTGAGTGTTTCTGTGTTGTACTGCAATATGTAAAGGTACGTTCCCTTCTACATCTGCCATAGTGAATATCATGGTATACTCTCTTTAATGCGGTCCATTTCTGGTGGGCTTCTAGCTCCTTTAGCGTAATCCATTGCGATTTTCCCCGCTTTGTTTACTATTCTCATCCATCCTTTTCCTTCGCACCCAGCCCTACCTTCGTTCCAATTTCCTGCTTAAGATTGACTTATCTTCTTGGGTCGCGTTGTGTGCCGCCTATTCTTCATATAGATCGCAACTTGTTCCTCTTTTGGATTACTGATGTTCCTTCTATGTTTATCCAGTTGTCGATGATCCACAGAATTCGGCATTTTCCTCTCCTCCTTGATAACCTACTAGTCATGGTCTTTATCGTCGTTTTGTTTGATGGTTGAAGTTCGCATAAATATCCTCGTTATACTTGATTCAATCATTGCGTGAACTTTCGCTTACCTTCATAATCCCTTCCATTCCATTCTTTTAACTCGGCATTGAACAGTAGTTATTGATTCTCTTTATTGGTGGTTTATCCATTGTTAGGGTCTCATCTCTTTAATCGTCTCGTGCATCCAGGCATTTTATTGTTTTGTTACTTATCACTGTCTATCGAACAAACCTCTGTGCCATATCTGACATCGCATTTCGTCTGTCTCGCCCAATCAGTAAATCTTTAATTTATAACACTTTAGTCTTGTCCTTGATACGTCACGACATCTATTTTATCTTTCATTATGCGCTCGTATCTCGGATGGATTTCGCTTCCTCTAATCTCTCGATGATTGTCTGCAAATCACAAAATTTTGATTACTTGACGTATGCTACTTCTATCGCTTATTTGTACATATTTACCCGGTACGCTTTATTTTTACTCTAACTGTTGAACCAGGTTGGGGGTGATAGTCTGGCATTGATGCTATCCTTCACCCAACTTGCTGGATCTACGTGCGTGATTACTACAGTGTCTTCTAATTCGTGCTGCCATCTAACTTGATCTGTAATTGCTCGTTTTTCTCTGTAATTGTAATATAGTTTTTGTTGCCTTACTAGTCTTATGTTGTTGTAGGCCTCTGTTAAGCTTTCTGTTATAAGAAGTATTTGTCCACTGAGTTTGCGCTTGTTTGTTATTAATGTCATTAAATTCACATTGTTCTCTCCACGTTGCCTCGACTCCTTGATCTTGTAATTCCTTCATTATTCTACAATCTCTATACGGTACATTGGCAGCTGCTGGTTGGACTCCTTCTGTGTGGAACGGTGGCTATTCTAACTGAATTTTGTTGATCTGCATTATTGGATCACGTTGGTTATCAATACATCATTATTCATGCATCATATCTGTTTTGCTTACTATTTCGACAACATTTTGTACGACATATTACATATAGATATAACAGATATAGCACTACTATACTACACTATAATACAAAGGTCTTTTCTCGTTGTTACTACAGCTCGTCTCGGGCACTCTATCGCAATGCTTCCGTATATCCCCATATTTCTCATTCATTATCTGTATACATCAGATCTCTTGCCATATGCTGTGTTTCGAATATGGGGCGGATTCTTTTAACCCAGAGTCGCTTGTACTAGATCTATGTATTTCATATTCCTCAGCTTCTTTCTGCAGTCATATTGTCAATTCATATCGTAATTGAATTTTTCTAACTGCTTGGCCATAATCATTTTCTTTGCTGGCTTCTTCTGATTTGGTAAGTTTCCTGCTAGTGAATTATTATTAGCATTACTATGCTGCTTATTATTGCTGTTGTTATCCAGATCATTTTAATCATGTAATTCTTTTCAATTAGGCTGCATGGTTGAATTTTCTCTTGCATTGGTTTGTTTCTAATTATGCCCGTTCTTTTCGTTTGCATACATCTTTCTAAGTGCTTTCTGGAAGTTGTATATGTCGTGGATTGAAAGGTGAGCTGTCGTCAATTGATCATCTCCTTTTTTCATGATTTCGTTCCCTGGTTTTCCTTCGATTGTTTTGTTGTGCGATTCTGATCAAGTCGCCTTTGACTTGAGTGGTTTCCTGTTATCGTTCTCCCAATGCTCATGACGATTCCCTCTTTGGAATATTTATTACGTTGTTTCCACAGCTTCTTTTTGTTGGGATTCGATACTTTTGATTACGTTGTAGTTTGCTTGTTCGCATTGGATTCTTTTTGCCTTTAACTGGTTCGTCTTCGTTTAGGGTTCGTATACGCAGATTTATCGTGATAGTTTTTCAGCTGTGTTCTCAATTAATATTCTCTCGTGTTGCCGCATTCGATTCCATGTTATTATTACCAGCTTTACTTTCTCTGATCTGGCGTGAATAACGGCTTTCTTCTTTGGTTTCTTTCCGGACGTTTGTCGTAAGTGCTTCTAGTAACATTCTTGTTATTGAATGTTCACAGTAATCATCCTACTCCTCTCTGAATCGTGAACATCATAACTGCTATCACCACACGTTCTTCTTTAGTTGGGATCGGTATTTTTGATTTTTGATATCTTCATTTCGACTGGCAATTTGATTCTTTCATTCAATCGTTCGCTTCTTATTTAGTTTCCGAATATACAACTCTTGTAGGGTTCTTATACCATATTTTCAACAATTATTTCGTCTCCGCTCTTTGGGTCTGATTCCTACTTTATTATTATTTCTTTATTTTCTCGTGCTACGACTTTGTGAGGTCTTCTTTTGGTGTTGCTGAGTTTTATCTCCAGGGTTTTTTGGTTAATCGTGCAGGTTATTTATTATATCATTGTATGCACATATTATTTTCTGCGTTGCCTCTAGACTATCCATTCGCATTTTCTTTCCTGCTTTCCACTTCATTTTCCAACAATCGATACATTTTGTTTTGTATACCATACTTTGTTCAAGTCGTCTCTATTCTCTGTTTATTATTGCGTAATTTGCCTAATCAATGGCTTCTACTTGATTTTACGTTTTATCTTCTGTGGCATCTCTAACATACATCTTTGGCTGTCTGACCATGATGATGAATTTTCGGCTCGTATTCACCTTCCTGGCTTTTCCTATTGAACTCGAATTGACAACATTATGCTTGTATTCATCGTCAGTTGTAACATATTCCTTTATCTTGACAATTCCTTTATCGTAATTGTCGTAATTCTGAACGTCTCATTCTTTCGTGATATTTTTCGTCAGCTTACGTTAATTGAGTGGAGGGCGTAATTAATATCATTATTTCTGTAGCAGGGTCGGTCGGTTTTGATTTTTCTTTTGTTGTAGTAACATCATCCCTCTGTTCGTTTTCCTCGTATTGCTGTTGCTTGTTTTTGACGTCTCGTCAATATCCTTATTTCTCTTGTTGTTTGGATGTATTTTTATCTCTAGTATTTGATCATCCTGGTTTTTTGCTGCTTCGCCCTCTTCAACTTAGTTGTCATTATTATTATTCCATCCGGGGTTCCATTTGAAATGTCGTCCTCGACATTTATTATTTCGATTATTTCCTCGTATACTTTTATTATTCTTGCTTTTATATCGTCCATCTCTTTTATCTCTTGTTTGCTCGCTTGAAATCTTATTTGCTTTCGATGCCATCTATGTATTATCATCAATAATGTTCTTTTCTATCTCCATTCGTATTGTTTCTTTGGATGATTGGTGAATGACAGTTTCCATTTCAAGCATTGCTTTATTGTCTTGGAAATGTGATAGTGAGCGTATATTCGTTTCTTTTCAATAGGACGTTTCTGTTCTTACCATATAATTTAACATTAAATACTTTAAGTGTGAACTTTCGTAGTCATTTCATCAGATTGGCTGCTCTTCGCTCTTGTTTGGCATCGATAGCTTCCCATAATGTTTGAATTGTTTTACCCATCATTTCTCTTTCTCTTGTTGTCGCATTACTAGTTATAAATTTTATTGCACTTGCCTGTCTGGATTTCAGTGCGTAATGTAGTACATTGTTTTCTCCATTAATCTTTTTTCTGAACGATGATCCTGTTCTTTTGTAGATCTCTCAGACTGCTTGCTAGAAGCATCTGCTGCCACTGGCGACATTAATGGATGTTGTCCCTCTTCGTTGGGTATTTTGAGCGTGTCCGCCATTTACTGCATAAGTTGAATTATCTCATTATTCTTTGAGTGTTTCTAGTGTTGTACTGCAATATGAAACGGTACGTTCCATCTACATTGCCATAGTGAATATCATAGTATGCTCTTTTAATGCGTCCATTTTCTGGTGGACTTCTAGCTCCTTTAGCGTAATCCATTGCGTTTTTCCCTGCCTTTGTTTACTTATTCCATCCATCCTTTTCCTTCGACCCATTCTGGCATTATCTCTCTGAGTGCTTTACTATTATACCATCTTGTCTACATAACTGAGTTGCGTTCAGAGTGTATTTTGCGATTCATCTGTTTTAGGTTCTTTGCAGTATTGTTTGATGTCACTTCTATTTTTCGACTCATCAGTTATGCCGTTTATACCAGTGTTGATTTGCGATCTGGTTTCGCATACCTCGATTCTGGTTCCTTTGTTATTGTATCTTGTATCCGCTTTACATCTGCTACGTAAGCGCTAACATAGGTTGGTGAGTGGGTGTTGACCCAAATTCTACTCGAGCATCTGTTCTCGTTTACGTCATTATTTCGTATGTCTTGTACAATCTTTGTAATTTTCGGGCTACTCCTGGAATAATTTCTGGCGTTGGATATTAAACCAATCTCCAAACCTGAAAGTTGTGCTCACGCACATCTCGCCTTTTGTCAGTAACTCTTTGTACTCTCTTGATTAAATTAATATTCATATACCCTGCTTCTTCCAGATTCTGCTTGCCTCTCTTGAATCCTGTTACACTAATCATAATTTCCATATACTGTGATATTGGTGGTTGATAGTTCTAAGTCTATCGCATGTTACATTCTCGCGTACATCAATTTGAACACTGACCTCATTTTGTTGCTGAAGCTGTAATTGACATCCTATAGGCATAAGGCATAAGATTATATATCTACCCAGTCCTTTATGGTGCTGCTTACGTAATTTGACCAATCATTTAACATTAATAGCCCGTTGAATCTGTTTCGGATTGAACCATTTGTTTTGTGATGGTAAGGCGATGCTTTCTCAATTTCGCAATCCTGAAGTAGTTCGTTATCCTCTATATTTCACTCATGAAGTTGGTTCCTTCTGATCCGTCAGGAATCTGTTGGGTGTTCCGTATCTAGCAAGCAATATTCCTCTACTCAGCAATTCTCTGAATATGTTCTAGGCTTTTTTGATCTGGATTGCGAATCGCTTCGAATTTGATAATAACATCTGTTTACTTACTACTAATCATAATAAGTAGTTTCCATCGTTGTTCTGGATAGTGGTCCTACTACATGTCCATTGCAGATCATTGTCATTGGTTCTCTGGTGGAATTGGCATTGGTTTTTAATGGTGCCTTTAAGTTTACTTCCTGTGCTTTTCTGGTTTCATGCACATATCCAGGCAATTCTTTATCTCTTTTACCGTCCTCTCCTATAATATTGGCCAATAATATTTTTGACGCAGTCTGCTTCTGTCTTTTTTGCTTGACGTGTCCTCCAACGTTTTCCATTCGTGATATTGCATCAGTACTCTTTCGTTCTGCTTCTGGTAACAACATAGTTTCTCGCATCATTATAATAACCATCCCTTCTCTATGGTATAATCATGTCTGTGTTTTCCCACACTCTTCTTTCAGTTGCTGTCTGTATGTCGAAGATTTTCATATATTGGTTCCCATAAATCCGATTATTGTTTTTAATCCTCGTCTTCCCTTCTGCTCCTTTCTCAGTTTTGTAAAATCGTTTTATCATCCTCTGCGATAATCATCAATTGTCTTCATTCATGATCCATTAGTATCCTCAATACAAATTGCATAAGTTGCGTTACTGCGTTGGCTTTTCCTGTTGAATTTTTATATATGGCGAGTTATTCTGTGGTTGCATCCGCCATCTCATTAATCTGCTCGAGGCTTCTTTGTGTTGGCCAAGCCATACTAATGGTTGATGATCTGTAGTGATATATATCTCGTGACCCCATAAACAGGTATTCTGAAATTGTTGAATAGCTCTGAATATTGCTATGCCTCTCTCTCCGGTCACGTGAGTACTTCTTTTCATGTTTCTTGAATGTTCGCTATAATATTCAATAACTCGTTCCTTCTTATTCTCGTCGTCCATCTGGTCTAAGGACTGCTCCCGATGCATATCCACGTTGCGTCTGTCGCTAACATAAAAACGGTTTTCTTAAAATGCTGGGTTGTACCGAGTATTGGGTCGATATTCAGTTTATTCTTGATGTTTCAAAGGCTGTTTGTTGTTCCTTTCCCAATATAAACGGGGTATCTTTTTGTTAATCTTGTATGGGTTTCGCGATGGTTGCATAACTTTTTTAATGAACTTTCGATAATATCCACATAAGCCTAAGGAATCTGATTCTTGCGTGATGTGCTTAGGGTATTTGGGTGCAACTTCTTATCTTTCATGTTTCTTGGATGCTGGTTTCTTCCTGCCTTTCGCGACACAATGTGTCTAAGAAGGTTGGACTTTTTCCTTTGCCCATCGCATTTGGAGGGTTTCACTTTTTTAACTTCATGTCCTCCAATCGAACGATACTTACGGATATCTTTGAGATGTTGTTCGAAAGTGCTGGAATAGATCAGTAAATCATCAATGTATACATACATTGCTAATGCCATGTGTACTGGAATTCATGCCCTCTGAAAAGAAGCTGGTGCGTGGTTAATCCAAAGGCATTTTCTTAATTGATATAGATTTGCTTTTCCAATTGTCAAAGCAGTTATCTCTCTAATCTTCCTCTTGTGACTTTTAGTATTTGGCAATAACGCACTTTTTAAAATTAGGCGAGGTAAAATAAGGCTGCTTCCGTGTAGTGTTTGTAACATCTCATTTATATCCGTACGGTTATTGTATCGTCGTTTGTTTACCGCATTGAGTCGTCGATAATCTATACAGAACCGTTGTGTCCCCGTCCTTTCTTACCAATGACTACTGAATTGCCATGGCGAGCAACTGGTTCGATCACTTCCCGTCTAACATCTTTTGAACTTTTTTTCTGCTTCTGATCTTATGAGCTTCTGCCAATCGATACTGGCCGTGTGTTATGGGGTACGTATCTGTTAATGGTATCGTATGTTGCCGTTACATCGCTCGTACCGAGAATCTAAGATCAGAGCTCGACAATATGTCTTAAATTCCATTTAGCATTTTTGTATTGTTCTTTTCTCGTCTTTCGTTAGTAGCTGACTGTCGATTGCTCCATAAATTCTTCCTCATTTCTCTTCCGTTTTTTGTTGTTTGGCAAGTTCAATGTCCAGTCATCGGTGTTAAGTTTCCCCAATCTTTCGTTTTCGTAAATGACTTTTCTTCTTATCAAAATTTGTAATGTGTATTGGAATTCATGTTATCGTTTACATAGCACTTTTCCTGGCTAATGGCAGTTCCTTTCTTCTTCTCAATTTTGTATTAGGTTCTGAAAATCATTTCTCCCAGTTTCTTCTTCGTTTACCTTCACATAACAGAATCAATTTGTGTGGCGCCTGCACTACTATTTCTCTGAGCATCTCACCTCTATTTCAGCAATGCCAGTATTCGTCAGTTTTATCTCTCACTCCATTGACCTAGATTCTATATTATCTCTTTTAAATAATTCTGGCATGAGATCTGTTCCCAATTATACAATCGGCACTCAATCTCCGACAACTGCTAAATACGTTATTGGATTTTTCATTTTATTATTCTATTATCGACCAGAATTTTTGCCGATGACTGCTACCGATTCTTTGCTACAAGTTATCACATCCATGTTAGCTTCTTCTATACATGGCCACAATCTTCCGGGTATTTTATCCATTTTTATAGCTGAGATGTTCGCTCCCGTATCAATCATTGCTTTTATTTCTACCCCATTTATTTTTATGGGTACCGTTAATGTTGGTCCAGCTAATGTTTGCAACATGGCTATGGTTCGAGTTTCTGGATCCTGATCCACACTTCTTGATCTTTGGCTAGTTCTTGGTACTAAGTCTGCCCAATTTGGTTCGTATGGTACTGGATAAATATTTCGTAATGTTGTTGATCTTGGTGTCGGTACGTGTCTTTCTACCGGCATGTTTCTCTCTACTGATGATGCTGCTTTCTTTAAACATTCATATACTGGTGGTGGATGATTGAAATGTCCACTATGTCTTGTCTTTCGATTTTCCCATTGTTTGAGTTGTTCTCGAGTTAGCATCTGTGCTCCTCCTTGATTTTCGTCATTGTCGCTGCTACTATCGTCTCTGAAATTTATCCATCGTTTCCAGTTGCTCGTTTTTTGTCGCTTCATTCTGGTTTTCTCGGCTTCTAGTCTCATTATTGCTTTAAATTTTCGTCCGACTTCTTCATCAGTACCATTCATTTTAGTTAGTATTCCTACTAATCTTTTTATCTTGTGGATATCTTTTGAGTGTCCATGTAACACCATTGTCTTAGCTAAAAACGGTAAGAATCCAATTGCCATTTTCCAGTTGATTTTCCTTTCCCTTTTGTAAATATCGAAACATGCTAACATTTGTGTTAAGATCACTCTTACAATTTGAATGATAAGGATTATTCCTAAAATTCCTGCCATCATTTGTCCGAAGATTAAGAATCTTCCCCACATGGCTTTCATCATATTTGCTGTTGCATGTTGAAAATGATCCGGCGATAGTAACAATTCGTAGTTGGGTTTCTCTCCATAGTTGTTACCTCCCGTTATAGTTACAATGTTCGATAATATTGCTTGCCTTTGTGCTGGAAATAATAGATGTTCTCTGGCTCGTTCCAGATCTTTCGTTTGGTATATTCCACTCTGTGATATATCCACTGGTTTGAATTCTGCTTCGCTAGCCAATTCTGTTAGTCCAAATATTTTTGGTGGTGCTACTATTACTCGGGTGGGAAACTGTAACCAACTTCCTTCTATTATTTCGAATAATGGTCCATATACATTACTGCAACTGAACATATTAGGTACGAATTTTTCTGGATTTATCATCCTTGTTACTGGTTGAGCGAATCTGATTTTTCCTTTATGCATTATTTCTAATTCGTTTATGCATTTATCTCTTGGGATTGTTGAGTTCTCTGGCAGTTTCGCAATTGTCTTTTCGCATTTATACGTGTACATAACTTCTCCAACGATTCTTCCAAAATATCCTTCCTGGAGTGGTAATAGTGGAATTGCGTTATCTGGATTCGTGATTGCCATTGCTAATTTTGTTTTTAAAATTTCTCTGTTCAGGATACAATCATTTTTAACTAAATCGTAGTATATTTTCTCTGTTGATGCCAATCCTTTATGATATAAGAAATCCATCTTGTTATTTATATACAGATATAGTTTTACATCTTTGGGATCTATTTGCGCTTTTGCGTTTGGTATTGCTGTTCGCGATAAAAATATTCCTTTATAATTGGTACTGGCTACCATTTCGTCACATTTACTCACCATTCGTCCTTTTATGAATCTCATTCCGATGGTGGTATCAGTTGATATTACTACTGTTGGCGTGACCTCTGATCCGATAGTCGTGGTGATTGTGGGTTTTCCGATTCTTCCGGTTCTCCGTAATTCATCCAACGCGCTCTTTTACGTGTTAGTCTCGGTTTCTCTGTGCACTTGTCCTTGCACTTCGTCAAATATTGCGCTTTTCAATAAGGTGAGTCTACAAGTTCTGGTATCGGCGTGATATACAATCGTTGACATTCCCGTATTGCATGATCTATCTGTTGCTAGACATTGAGGGTACTTTTTCATTGCTTGCGTGTCTGGATCAAAATATCCTTGATATTTCTCTAATTTTACTTGGTAGCTTTCGATCACTACTACTCCTTTGACTAGTTGATTCAATAAGGTGTACTCTCCTCCTTGACACGTTCCGTCTCCAGCCGTTATTCTTCCCGCAGCATATACTCGCGTGGTTTTTATCTTTCCTTCTTCGGCTGCTACATTCACTCGTCCAGCTATTGAGATGCGTCCTGTCGTGAATCCTTCTTCACATTCGTTCCGCGTTATTGATACTACTGTTGTTTCCGTTCCGGCTTCTATAATTGTTGAATGCGAGTGATGTCCGCAATGAAATGCTACGATTTTCCTTGTTACAGAGCATTCTTTAATTTCTGTTTTTATGAAATCTACTTCTTGATATACGTTATATGATACTGCGGTTGCCGTTGTCTGTAATCTACCAGGATTCGCTGCTTTACACTCTTCCGTTTCTTTTAATGAGTATTTATCACCAATCTTTATGTTATCACAATCATATACTACAAACGGTTCTACTCCTTTCACGCACATCATCCATATGAGTATTGTGGTGATTATCGCGTTCATTCCTTTTCTAGCTGTTTTTGGATCGCTTGCATTAATCGTTGTTTCGAATTCCGTTAGTAACTCTTTTAACTTTGCTTGCATCATCTCGGTTTGATCGTCTTTACTTACCAAATTTATAAAGGCTTGCCATCCACCTTGAGTCAGGATGAATGGTTCGATTACCTTCCTGATAATATCCGTTATTGCAAATTCATATCCGTTTGGGTTGTATCTTGGGTTCGCTTTCTGTATATCACTATCGTATTGTACATCAGGTAGGCCATTCCTACCAAATATCTGTTTGGGTCATCGGATCGTTTCGTTAAGTGATTTATTATCAATAGCAATTCCTCTGGATCTTTAGTTGTGGTTCGCACTTTGTTGTCCATGATTTTATTTATTATTGGCTTTATTGCTGCCCAAAGCTGCTTCGCTTCTGCTCCGATATTATTAAGTTTTAAATTTCTCTTTATTTCTGGATTTGCTAATCCCAGCATATCAGTTATTAGTCTGTTGATCCACTTTGCTCCTTGTTCTTGGCCTTTCAGTTTTCCCTGTAACTGCTTCGTTACTTGGCTGAGCTTGTTCAATTTTGTTGTCAATTGGTCCATCTGCATTTGTTCTTTAGTTTTCCTTTCTGGAGCTGGTTTATCAATTTTTGGTCGTCCTCTAGATTTCTTTTCCATTGCCGTACCTGTTTCTTTTCGTTTAGGTTGTTCATCTGCCGTTTCTCTGGATGTTGTAGCTCCTCGTTCGTTTATCCAGTTATTCCATTCGTCTCCTGTCGAGCTTCGGCGTCTTCTCTCTTTCTTTTTATTTTCCTCTTCGGTATCAGGCTCTATAATTTCGACTGGTTGTCTTTGACCACATACTAGCTCGTCTGGTTCATCTGTTATCAGATCGTTTTCATCTTCTGTCATGAACAAATCTCTTGATTCCGGTATTCTCCGGGTTGTTTCCTCATCCACAATATCATTTAGATCATTTAATATCTCTTCGTCTCCTGTTGTGATGACGATTACTTCATCTGCTGCAGGTGGAACTTCTGGTGTGTTTAGACTCTCTTGTCGTCCTATTGGCGTTTTCGTTTTGATTTCTCTTTTATTGAGTTCTCTACCCGCGGTCTTTGCCACAGTTAATATATTTATTAATCCCAGTTGCATTTGCGTAACTCCGATTTCAAGATCGTCATCTAATGATCGTCCTTCGTATTGTAAATGAAATGGCGGTTCATATGGTATTCTCTTTTTCACTTCACTCACTTTGGCGGTGATATAAAAATTCTCTTTCAATTGGTTCGAAATCTGGCGTCATAATTTTTAAACTATACTTCTCTATCGTTTCGGCTGCCCATTCGGTATGTTTCCATTTTCGGATAATTTCTCGGAATTGCTCTGGATACCACGCATACATTCTCCGATATTCCTCTATTTCCTTTACAATATTTCGTAGATTCTCCACTCTACTACACGAATCGATTATCCATTTTGCTAAATCTGTTACAGTTCGTCTTTGATTCTTTGCTCCAGTTCTCAATATTGCTGCTAACTCTCTACACTTTTGCGTTTCTGTTAATCTTGTTAGTCCTTCCTCCACAGGGTCGTCTATATCTGTGGGCAAGTATTTTGTTCCTGGTATTCGTTTCTCGAGTACACTGATTCGCGGTCTCGCTTGTTCTTGTTGAATTCGTATTTTCATTTCTCGTTCTGTTTCTACTTCGATCGTGATGTATATCGTATCATCTTTTACGAATTGAGGTGTTACATATTTTTTCAACAGAAATTGTGGTACTCCTCCTGCAACATTTTCAGTGGATTTTGGCTTCTGACTTATCATTGATCTTGGGTCTACTCCCAATTTTTCGCTGTGTCGCTCTTCCCATTTTCCGGGTTTAGCGATTGAAATTGTGACTTTTCGATTAAATGGCCACTCTAACTTGCCGTCATATCTACCTCTTGCTAATAGGAAATACACTGATAGATATTTTCCTTTTCCTACCCCATCTCCGTTTGGGTACACTCTCAATTTCATTCGGTATCCTCCGATTTCTGTATAGAATTGATGACTTGTAATACCGATGATTTTCTCTTCCTCAGCCGATTTTACTTTTTCTGCCCATCCACCTATTTTCCATGTGTATGGGGCTAGTCGAGCTCTATCGTTTATTTCCTCGTCTTCTTCTGGTTGCCATTCCATTTCGTTTAGCATTTCCTCTGGTAGATTTTCATATGGTTCATCTTCATATAATTCCAAGGTTGTTTCATTAGCTGCATCCTCTGGCGCTTCTCCTGGTATGTATTTTCTCCATTTTGGTTCGGTTCTCTCCATTTTCCATTTCCACTCCTTTGTCTTTTCATCATACACCTTTTTCCATGGTGTTGATCGGCATCGTGAGTCGTCTATAGGTTGTAATTTTGTGCTTAACTTCGCATCTTGTCTCCATAACTGGTAGATGGTTAGTATTTGATCCATCTTTCTTTTCATTTCCTCTTGAAATTCTTGGATCTGTTGTTCCCTTTTTGTTGTATTTTTTCTCTCTGGTTCATCCATGGCTATGATATTAATAGTTTGTCCGTCTTCCCATATACCTAATTCGTATATCGGGGTTCGCTCTCGCGGACTTATTTGTCGTTTGTGGTACATTATTGCCACGTCCTCTACCATACCGTCATCACTACTTTCGATTATCGGTTGTATGATTTCTCGATTTATCCGTCGATATAATTCGTGCATTTGACAATCGGGATCCACCGATATTTCTTTTATTTCATCATTTGGTAGCTTTATTCTTATCTTTATTGATTCATCTCCTCTCATATCTCTTTGGTGCTCTCCATATTTGGCTATCAACTCCTCTGTTCTCTCGTTATCGAATCTCATAATATCTGTATCTCGTACAGCTTCTACAAATATTTTCATTGAAATCGGTCTCGTTAACGATAATCGATTAATATATTTTCTAGCTTGATCTATTGCTTGTTCTGTCATTTTGATCTGGTTTTGTCTCATTATCTTTTGTCTCTCTTTTTCTAGTCCAGGTTTTATTTCTTTGTTGTACAATATCTGAATTTTTTGCCATATTTCTGCTGTCGTTTCTTCGCTTTCATTCTTGTTTAATGTTACCACATTTATTCCTTTTGGCCAGATTAGAGCATCTGCTAGGTGTATATCTCGCTTTATTTTCCTTCCTTGATAATATAAGGGTTTATTTTTGTAGCTGGGTCCTAGCTTTTTCACTACCCAATCATACAGCTCGTTTGTGCTTTCGCCTCTTGTGGCTATTATCTGTCTCGGTATCTCTGGAAAATCAATAATTACCTGATATTCTTCTCTATCATATTCTTTCAAGTTCTCTTGGTACTTTTTTATCATATCTTTCCATGATGCCGTAAATGTACCGTTATCTTGTTGATATCCTTTCGCAATCAGCTTCATTATTCTGCTATATGCAGTTGTATCCCTGAGGTTTAGGAACATTTGGTTTCGATCTACTTCTTCTACGATCTCATTAATTTCTTTTAATAACTCGGTTTCATCTTCTCTTGGTACACTCGTTTCCATTTCCTCTAATTCGGATTTTGATTCGTCTTTGTATGGTTTGTTTTCCTCGCATGACTGAAATATTTCTCCGCCCAGACTACTTATTTCGCTTTCATCTTCATCTGTTTGATCGTCTGGTATTCGTCTCAGCATATTAATATGTGGTTGTTCCTCCTCTTTCATTATCTTTGTTGGCCTTTTTATTTGGAACCATATCTCCTTCATTTTCTTCTCGATTTGAGTTTTACTCCACGTGGGCTTTTCTTTTCTGATTCTTGTTTCTATTTTTTGTAGCAATATCCTCTGGATTCGATTTTTTGTTATTATTGGTTCTGATATCCTTTCTTTTTCTTGTGACGTTGATACTTCCTGCTCATCTTTTTGTAGTTTTAATTCTGGCTCTTTCATTTCTTGTGATAGCACTTTCTTTGCCATCCCTTCTATTTTTTGATCTAGTGCTTGCTCTTGTTCTAAATGTTTTAACGCTCCGTCTATTTTTAATATTAGTGCCTTCTTTCTTAGTTCTGCTTTTTCTTGTTTTAGGATTGCTTCTTTTTCTTTTAATTGATCTTCCTCTTGTTCTACAGCTTCCTCTTGCTTTATTTTCTCAAGTGTATTCTCTATCTTTTGTGTCATAATTTCATTTTCGAGTTCGTCTATCTCGTACACTAATGTTTTCCCGTTTTGATCTTCCGTTATCATCATCTCTGCTCGATTACTCTCTTGAATTTCTGGTTCGTCTGCTTTCTCAGTTGTCATTTCTTTTAGTTGTCGTCGTCTCTGTTTTTCCTCCTCTGTAAATTCTTTGATGGCCTCTATTTTCTCCATCGTATTTAATTCAACTGCTTTCTCGTCATCCGTTATCATATTTCCTCCCCCTTCGTTCTCAACACACTGCTCCGCAGTGTGAGTTTCATCTGGGATTTCCATCCTCATCATATTAATTCTTTTCGGGGTTTGTTTTCGATTTTCCCATCTTTGCTGGATTTCCTGGGCTTCTTCTGTTTGTAGTCTTTGCCATTCAGCTTGTTGTTGCTCTTGATATTCTCTGGTTCGCAGCTCTTGAATCTCCTCATTGCTTCTCATTACATTGATTCGTTGTTGCTGTATATTGGCGGGCATCTGTTGCATCATCTCTTTTAATTCCATGGGCATTCGTTGTAATGTTTCCCGTAACATGTCTATTTCTTGTATCACGTTAATTTGTGGATTTCTTGTAGGGTTATTGTTTGGTCTTGGTTGATTTGATTCTCCTCTTATGTTGCATCGCCTTGCGATGTGCCCTTGTTGACCACAATTATAGCACGCTTTGCTGTTAAGTTGTTGACATATTCTCTCAGTATGCCCTCGTTTTCCACATATCTGGCAGTTGTAATTCCGGAAACAATTTTCTGATCGATGTCCCATTTTTTGACATGTGGAGCATTGTTCGTTTGCGTTTGGCTTGTTCCTGAAATTATTATTATAGCTTACTTGGTTATTACCTCTTTCCTCCAAATTTCTCGTTGCTGGTGGCTTGAACATCTGCTGTGCTCTTGGTATGAATTGATTCATAGCTGGATTGATATTGTTGTTTTGGTTGTTGGCATTGACTGTTGATGTTGTTGGTTCTGTGGCTAAGACTGCCA
Source organism: Schmidtea mediterranea (assembly GCA_022537955.1). Taxonomy (NCBI): domain Eukaryota; kingdom Metazoa; phylum Platyhelminthes; order Tricladida; family Dugesiidae; genus Schmidtea; species Schmidtea mediterranea. The sequence goes on from CM039681.1 coordinate 21,677,660, forward strand.
CTTGATATCCCAGTCCCAGATGGGCTTCACATCTATTTGCTATTGCTACTGCTTTATCTAGTGTTTCTGGTGCCAAGCATCCAAGGTTGGCTCGTATGTCTTCTCTTTTGATTCCTCTTATGAAGACGTCTACCATTTTATCTTCGGGCAAATCTGCTTCTCCGAAGGCTTCTTTACATAATTTCTTTAATTCGCATGCGTACACTGCATTTGATTCATCTCGTCTTTGTTTTCGATGTAGGAAGTCCAATATCTTCCTGTTTCCCTTTTTCTCTATTCCGAATATTTTTATTAAGAACTCTTTAATCTCTGTCCACGTTGTCAGTTTCGTTACATCTCTCGCTTCTTCTACGAATACATCTTGTGCGCTCCCTTTCAAATATAAGGGTAGTCGCTCTTTTACTTTTTGATCCGTCCAATGACAGATATTTTTATACACTTCAAATTCCTTTATGAATGTATCTAATTTGTTGAGACTACCGTCAAACGGTTCTCCTCTAAATTTTTCTCTGAATTCTCCCACTATCACGTTGTTGTTATTTGACAATGTATTTGCATCCGGCATTGAAGAGTTTATAGAAGTTGTCATGTTTAGATTGTTGTCTGGATTCTCTTCTTCGTTCACTGATTCTATTGTTGCCAATTGGTTCTCGATATTACGTAGTTCGTTCTCTTCGCTGCTATTAAATTCAAAATCGGTCAATCCGCTGTCTGTGCCGGTTCCTGTTGCTGCTGTAGTTGATGCTCTGGTGTTGACACTTCTGCTGTGACGAACTTTTTTCTTTTCTTCTGTTTTTAATAGACTTTTTTCTCTGTTCTCTTGGCTTTTGCTTCTCGTGTGGTTGCTGATGCTATCAATGTTTACGGTTATTTGTCTGCTAGGTTAGTTTCTCTTCTCTTGCTTTGGTTGTTTTGAAGCTTCTGGTTGATTATTTGCTTGTAACTACTTTGACGTTTATTCCAACTTCTTTTCTACTCGTTTTATTCAAGTTTCTTTATTATCACTTGTTTTGTCGTTTGCTCTGAAATATTTTCTCCTTTGCTTTGCTTTGAACTTGACTTGGATTGCTTTGTTGGCCTATGATTCCTAAAAATAAATAACACTCCAATATTCTATACTCTATACTAATTTCTCCTCCATTTACCATACTATATACGTTATTATCCCTTGTTCGCGTTTATCGTGGTGGTCTTCTTTATCTGACTCACCCCCCTTATTTTAAGTCTATTTTTAATTATCTATACCTCATAACAATTATCTATTAATCTCGTATCAATTATCTATATAGTCTTATCAGTTATCTATATAGTCGTATCAATTATCTATATCATAATATCAATAATATAAAATCATCATATTCATATTCTCAATCAATCCATTAATTATTTTTCCTATGTCTCCCCAAAAAATTCATTTGCTTAATCCTCGATCGCTGGCGCTCTATGCCCTTTATAATTTCCGTTGGCTCTTCGGCCTTCGGCTTTACTCGTTTACTGGTCATCTGTGACCTTAATATCTATTCATATTCATATTTCATCTCTACTCATATCATATCTTATCTGGCACTCTATGGCCTCTAATCATAATTATATCTCATCTGGCACTCTATGGCCTCTAATATCTAATCATAATTGTATCTCATCTTTACTGTTTAATCTAATCATAATCATGTTCTATCACTTTCATCGTTACTCATATTCATATTCATCCTATTCATATTATCTCTCATTGTTTCACCGGACTTGAGCTCATCAGTGACTTTTGGGTATGTTTGAGGCCTCACACTAACTCTCAAGCCATGGCGTCTTTTGGCCGCGCATTCTTCCGGTTACGCTTTACTCACCGCCATTCGGATATTTGGTACTCGGTGTGGGATCCGGGTTATTGTACCAAACTCCTCGCTGGGCAATAAAAAAACATTTCCTCGGTACTCGGTGTGGGATCCGGGTTGTGTACCTCGGAGAATATAAAAGTATGGAAATGCCTAGACGTTCAATCAAGTTCCAAAAGCGGTTCACTTGATTTCCCGAATAGTGAAAAGAAAAGGAAGCGATTAAATATAGGCGCGGAAAATTTCTAATCCCTGCCCGCCTCTGCAATCAGATTTCCCGGCTCAGTTCGGCCGCCCTTATCTGACCATCGGATTTCCCGGCTCAATTCGGCCGCCCTTATCCGACCTTAGTAGGACATTTCGAGTATGAACCATTTACCGGTTAGTTCACATCTCACCTACCGTTTGGCCCTCGACACTCGGTGTGGGATCCGGGTTGTTGTATCGAGTTCCTCCCAGCAAAAAAAAAAATCGTTCGATACTCGGTGTGTGATCCGGGTTTTTGTATCGAACGGCTCAGCGCCATCAGTCCCTTGGCTGATAACAACCTGAGCACGACAGTCCGTAGCTGTCCTCTGGTGCCTCACCACCAGCTAGGGAAAAAAGAAGTCATTTCTAGGTACCTTTAATCAAAACTGTTAATTCTGTTCCGTGTACACTCTTTCTCTCACCTCTCGGTCTATCTCTTCGCTCCCCCTTTCAAAATTTGTGGTAATCGCATCAACAAGCTCCCCAAAAGAGGTGATCAATCTCTCGCCGGTTACTTGCTGACATACGCGACTCGGCCTACCAGTTCCTTTCTCAGTAGGGTTGATCAGGATTTCCCTTGGGTGAGCGTACTATCATTAGATAGCTCGGGTTTAACCATTTTTCCTCGTCCTATCTCAATATAGTATCGATAAATATAATATTAATAAAACAAAAAGAATTATACTCTAAGAAGTTCGGTTGTCGAAATTTTTCCGTCCAATATTTGTGTCTCTGTGCATGTGTTTTAATTATTTCCCTAATTCGGCTTTCATGTATTCGGTCTATTACCTTTATTTATCGTCGTCAGGTTATTATTTTATCTACGAACACTGCATATTTATTTTTTCGTTATTTTTCACAAACTCATTTATTTCACCATCTGATAATAATTCGAATAATGAACAATACACATTTATTTCATATCATAACAATTCATGGAAAGTAAACAGTTAGTCTTTCCTTAATCTTTCGTTGACATAACATGCAGTGCGACTCTTGTGCGCATCCATGACAATAACTCAGGTGTCCGCAAGGTATCACCATTACTCGTGCTTCCTCTGTTTTGCACGCATAACACTCTACATAAGCCTTAGTCTGCTCCTTCATTGTTGTTGCAATCTCGTCTTCAATATTCTTGACTTTTTCCATTAACTTGTACCAGCTTTTCCCAAATTTGGTTATCTCTAATCTCATAGATAGAATTTCATATATTCTCTCAGTAGTTACATCTTTATCAATATCGATCAATTTTATTAATATGCAATGTTCATCGGAGTACAGGTTAGTGATTGCTGATATATCCTCTTTAGCTCGTTTAATTAACTTTTGTTTATTAATTAGTTCCTCCAGATTGTCATTTTCGATGTTTAGAATCCCCTTTAGTTTTTCTGTTATTTTTGTTGGTTCCATTTCTAAAATTATTAAGTCTCATTAAATTTATTTACTAATTAACTAAATTGTAGGTTTAATCCCCTTCATTCGACTCTTAGTTTTAATTCATTCATTCACCTCTTAGTTTAATATATATTGATTCATTTTATTAACTACTATTTAATTATTGCTCGTTGTAATTTGTCCTATTATCGTTGACTTCCTATACTTGTTTTTATTGCTTTCCCTCGTTCATCGTCACTCCCCTTACTTACCCCATTTCATTTTATCCCGAATTTTGCCCTTTTAATTATATGTTGTTTGCTTATGCGTCTTGTGAGTGTCGTTGGTCTCTTCAAGGGTGTTGTGTCGTCAAGTATTGATGGATGTTGACTGCTTTGACGTGACATCTATTTAACATAATTTCATATCGGTTTGTTTGCTTGGGTTTTTGCAAACTAGTCATTGTTTATCTCTTTATGTATTCTCGTGACTGTATGTAGTCGGTTTGATGGTTTTCAATTGTAGTCGGTTGGGTCGTTTTTCGTTGTTATCACATCTCTCCGCGGTTCGATAAAATGTCGTCTCGACATTTCTATTTGAAAAGACAGTTTGGTATCATGTCCCCCGGTTGTTTGCACACGAAAATCATTCTATCCCGGCTGAGCCCCCAAATTTGTATGGTGGGTTACAGGGTCTCAAATCTTGCTTATCTTCCTGGCGGCCCTAGTAACGCCATACAAAATGATACTTCTCCACTTGGCACCCGTTGCTAAGCAACGTTGGAACTGTGTTCAAGTGGTGGATTGTCCGCAAAAATTGAATACCATTGGCTAGTACTATAGTTGCTCGGACAAACCTCGGGTTCACGAGCTGTCGATAGAAGACTTATGCTCGCTTTGCTCTGTCCCTCATAATAATTGTTCATGATTAGTGCTTAATTGACTATGGAAAACTGAGACGTAATAGGGTTACTTGTGACCGTACTGGTATGCAATTTTAAAGAAAACGACTCAATTAAGGCTAAAACTATTCTATTTAATCAAATCACATGATAAATATCTACGGTTTGGTATTTTGAAGTTGGGTTGCTCGACGTCGGGCACGCTCCTTACGTCCCGGTCGGCGATTGTTGGTGATGAGTTGTTCTGCTGTCTTGACTGCTGTCTGTGGCATTTGAGTCGGGGCGAAGATGAGCGGGTAGGTGACCGCTTCACCCTCTCGGCATACAGCTAGTGCGACTTCTAGCCCCGAACCTGCGTTCGCAAACTCCGATTGAGCTGGCGTTCCTCGGCCCAGCCTTTTTGAGCTGCGGTAAGTCGTTGGTATAGGACTTTGGTTCGTTTAGGATCTAAGCACGTCGCTTTGATCTGCTGCATCTCACGGGTTAGTTGCAGGACTTGATTAAGTAATTCGGCATTCGCCTGCCTCGCGCGATCTAACTCCGTCTGCAGGATCCGTAGAGAAGCCATTGCTGAAATTAAATGGATTTTTACTCGTCGATTTACAGTCAGCCTAAATATTTTAACTCTTTCAAACGACTCAACATTCATTTTCAGTCATATAAGAAAAAGAAATACACGCAGTACTAATTATAATTATTGTCTAATCACTATAACGCTTTGTCAGTTCATTCGTCCGGGCAGAATCGTTTGAGACTTCTTTTGAGAGCTTCTACCGTATAAGGACGCCTCGTATCTCGAACCGGACGAGGTGGATGGGCGACGGCGATCCGCCCGGCAAGGATGTCATCTAGCACGTTTGCAAGGTACATCCTTGCCTTGACTACTTGCAAGTCCACCCGCTCCTGCACCCGCTCCCACTGGGTGAGGAGGTCCTGCGCATTTGCAAAGATTTCTGCGGCTGGGTATTGTTGTCTCACTGGTTCGAGAGGGTCGCTACTCGGATCCCGTGCTTTTCGAGGGATGGAATAAGGCCACTGGGACCGGGGTCCTTCTATTGCGTCGGTGGTTCGTAATATCATTCTCGAGCGTTTTTTCTGAGTGGTAATCTGATTGTTGGACATGCTCTGTAACGATTGAAATTTAAATCATGAAAAATAATAGTGTGGGGAATAGGGTCTTTGCTATATTAGTTAAAGGGAGTTTAGGCCCGAGACTCGGTATACCTAGTGACTATCATTGGGGTTTTTCTAGGCCCGATCCGTCTGCAATACGTACGTGCACCTATAAAATAGTTTAGGGTAAAGGCGAGTCAAACGTTCTGTGAAATTCATGAGGTACCTTATTTTCAATTATAATTTATTTATAATTAAAGCTTTTAATAATTTATAATTTTTGGAGTTAATTCGAGTTAAATTTTCTTAATTAAATTTGCAAGATCGACTTAATTCCAATTTGATCAAAGTAGATCGATGTTTACCTTAGTCACTTCGAGAAAATTGTGTTGTCATAATCGTTTATATTATCGACCGGCGAGTACTTGTTCGAAAGGAATTTATCGTGGGTGTTATGATAATTATTTCGACCAACGCATCGAGTTAATTTATCCGACTGTCTCGGAATTTTTAAATCATCGTATTTCAAAATTGGTGTAATTATGAACATAATTGTCATTTGTTCTTGTCGCAATATTGGGCTACCCCTATCTCGGATTTTATTTCTCGAATGGACCTTTTCCAATATCATGGAACTTTGGTGAGTGTTTCAGTTGGCGTTGTTAATAAAACATTTCTTCGAGGCGACTTTTCGTGAGGTGAAAATGGATTTTTTAGCTATTTTCAAATTTTTAGATCTTATGACGGTTCAATTCACAAGTCGTGTTACGTCGGATTAACTTGGATTTTATGGAAAATCCCTGTCTAATTTCGCAATTAATTTGTCTAAAACATGATTCGGATTTATTGGTCAATTTCTAATCTTTGCACAACTACAACATAACTCTAACTTGCCGAATGATATCTAAAAATGTTCCAATTTTATCGTTAATCCTAAATTTTTCGAATTGATTTTTTTTTCATTTATTCCACTGTACTATTGGATTTTTATTTATTATGGATCGCAATCTTTGCTTACCTCACCGGTATGATCTCGGTTTGTGATTAATCCTATATCCTAGTAGGTACGATTTTTATTCCCTATGATTGTCAATTGTAGCAGAGCTAACAAATAAAATTTTTTTTTCGTCTCAATTATAAACTTTACCTACTTTATCAACAAGATTTTATTTTCATTAATCGAAAATTTTATTTAATTTTTCCTCACAAACAATATTTTATTCTTTATTAAACTTTACCAATTTTTGTTACAATTAAGATTTTCTTTTATATCATATTAAGTCGCTTTACCGTTGAGATTTTATTTCATATTAACCATGATTTTATTAAATTCATTTTATTTCTTATTAATCATAACTTTATTAAATCCATTTTATCTCCTATTGATCATAATTTCAATAAATTCCTTTTTCATAATTCCATTTTATTTCATACTAATCATAACTTTATTTGATTTCTTTCATTTCCTATTGATCGTAACTTTATTGAACTCGTTTTATAACTTTATTAAATTTCTTTCCTTTCCTTTATTTTGTCTCATATTAATCCTAACTCTATTAAATTCATTTTATAGCATTGACACGGAAGTGGTTATATCAGCAATTTCAATTTACGTTGTCCCCGTACCCTTTTCCTTTAATTGATCTTAAGGCATAGTATGTTTATATTATAGTTATTGAGTGCCCACTGGACTACTCGGTGTGGTGATTTTAAGCCGTTTGTTAGATAAATTTTAGGTCGATTTTACAGAAGTGAGAAACGAGGAAGCAGCCAGAGACTCCTTCCTTATTTCTCGCTTCAGCTATAGGGATAAATATTTACGATCCGACCGCTGCGTTGCGCACGCTGAGTCTTCACGGGTGCATATCATTGGCGATCTTCCACGCACTTACATGCATCTGCACTATGTTGATTTTACTAACTTGCGTGATGTGTCGGCTGTGGGCCGGAAAAACTTCGACAGTTAAATTTTATAATTTATAAAGACATATAAATACATATTAATAAAATTTATTAATCATGAAACAAATAAAGTTACCCATTAACCATTCCAAAAATCATCAAACATAAAATAAGGCATAAAATAGCATAAACAGCATAAATACCTCTCCTCCCACATCCACGCCGAGCAGAGCTCCATTGAGATGCAAGGTCGTAATGTGGAAAGAGGGTTCCAATATAAATGATTCTCACCTAAAAATTTAAGATAGATTCGAAGTATTTGCAAAATAATTGAAAGTTTTCAAAATAGTTTTAAAGTTTTAACACTTTCAAAATGATTCTCTGCTTTCAAGAAAACTGGCGTTTTGAAAAATGGTGTGTCTAAATGTGAAAATGGATCAGTATTTATACCTAATTGTGTGACGTGTAAAATTTGATGCAGTAAAACAAAATTCGACCTTGTTCTTTTCTAGCAAATTCTATTATTTAATTTTAATATTTTTTGATTTATTTTTATAATTTTTTATTTATAATTTTTTATTGAATTATTACTAATTCAATTTTCCGATTTAAGTTCCACTTTAATGAACTTTAATTGATTTTTGCCAATTTCGTCGAATTTGTCGTGTTTTCTTGTTATATTTGTGTAAGTATCGTGCGGATCTTGGTGCATTTTGTTAATATTTTATTTTATTTTTATGTTTATTATTTTATATTTAATTCTTTTATTTCTCAGATTTTATCGGGTTTAATTGGTGTTTTTCCAGGTTTATTTTAAATTGCGTGTTGTATGGCGTGTGTGTTTCTGATCCATTTAAACATTTTCAAGGCCGTTTACGTTCTGGCCCAACATTATGAATATTATTAGATTTGTTAAAATATTACACTGACATTTAATTCATGGCGTATCACCAAATTTTTACATTAATAAAATGTTCCGCAACGTAATTTTGTTGCCCTTCGCGTATAGTTTTGTATTTAAATCAGTATTTAAATAAAAATTGAAATAAATAATACTTTGCAGCTTGTAAAGGTTTCTTTATATTTAAACATTGCTAATAAATGTATAAATGTATATAAGTAGATTGTAGATATCTTTATTCATTATTATTACGAAATAGTAACTTTTAAAAACATTTTAAAATCTAAGTTTTAAATAATTTAAATACATAGTTTAATAAAATGATTTGTTTAAAAATTTCAATTTTAATGTTTTAACTTTAATTAAAAATTAAATATTTTAATTTCATATCATTTTTTTGGAAACGTAATATAATACCATGAACTCTTATTTATTACTGATAATATTTCCAATGCATTTATTTTTACTTTATTCTATTTTCGATATTTATTTCACTTCTCCTATTATTTCCAACATTCCAATCGTTGAAATGTCACATCAACCATTAGCTGATAGATTAGTTTTATATGTTATTGATGGTTTAAGAGCTAGCAAGTTATATACAAATGATATGAAGGAAACGCAATTTTTAAAGTAATTTATGAAATTTATCTCGAAATACATATAATGAAAATGAAGGAAAATTATATCAGACGGAAATTCATGGGGATTGTCTAACACAAGAGTACCAACTGAAACAAGACCAGGACATGTCGCACTTATTGCTGGGTTTTATGAGGATGTTTCTTCTATTACTAAAGGTATATTTAATAAATTACATTTAGTAAATATATCACCAAAATATTTGAATAATTATAATTAACATATATTTGAAGGTATATATTATTCATATAAAAATTTAATGCTAATAACTTATGTGAAAATGATAACATTTTATTTAGATATTCTATTAAGTAGGTGGTTGCATTTAAGTTTGTAAATGAATATCATATTTATTACAATAAACATTGAATTTTTTATAATTTACTATTAAATGAAAATGAATTTAAGCGTTTTAATGTTTAACATTTTGCTAAAAATTTAGGAGTAATTTTGTCACCGACGTTAGCATAATTACAGGTTTCACCTGTAAAACAGAATGCATTGCGCTTGTAAATGATGTCAAAACACAAAAAATGCGCTATATAATATGGGCTAGGTCGATTGCTAGTAAATACTTGTTATCACAAAAAATTCGATCATTGAGCACAAACTCGAAATAAATCCGCACATTAGGTGGTTAAATAGGCAGTTTTTATTCGATTAGTTAGTGCAAACAAATCAACACCTAATAGTTGGTTAAATTGGAAAAATTATCCCAAGTTGACAACATATTATTCTGTCAATGTTGTAAGTCACATAGGAATTTATTGGCTATTATTTAATTGAGCATTAATATAATAAAGGTTTAGCATTAATTTAATAACATTATAGAAATTATTTCCGAGCATTAATTTATTTAATTGTACTACATTAATTTAAATGAAAAAATACATTAATCTTCCCCGCTACGCTTTCCCTTTCTTTGTCCCTATTTGATTTATTTGTGTTCACATTGTATTTAATGAGTGCGCTCACTGGACTACTCGGTGTTAGTGATTTTGAGCCGAATGTTGTTTTGAAAGTTTAAGTCGATTTTATCGAAATTGAGTGCAAGAAAGTTGAGCCAAAAGACGAAATCTCGAGCTACCCTCTTTCGCTATTTATTTCCATGATTTGAAGTTCCAACCCGTCGTTTCTCACGACTAGGTCTTCACGGGCACGAACTATAAGCAGAGAAACCGCACTTACACAGTTCGATAGTGTGTCTGATTTTATTGACTTGCGAGATGTGCTGGCTGTGGGCCGAAAAATAAATAAATAAATAATACCATGTTTAGAGAATCCAAGTTTCATTCAGGTAAAAGCCTCGATGCAAAATTTTAGTCAAGCATTTATTCAGCATGTCACTTCTCACATAATTGTCGGATGTTCATAAATTCACATAAACCTTGTCATTGTCTTAGTAAAGATGTTTTGGCTTTCAAAGGTATTCCTCTCTTTTGCTTGGTTCCAATATCGACATTTTTATTGCCTTTGGTGGTTGTTCGCAATACTTTAATCTGATCACCATACCAACCACATGTTTGCAAATGTAATGCTTTAGAAATGTAGGACAGGCACATATTTCTCTATTGTTTGGTAGGGACACACATCTGTTGTTCGTAGTTGTTCATTTTGATGTTCATTATTTATAATAAACATAGTAGTATACTCTCTTGCCTTCACCTGCAATATTTTTCATTGAAATGCTCAGGATGTCATCACCCTTTATTTTTTCTAAAGCTTGTTCCTTGTTCTCGTAGGTCTAAAAGGTAACCACTTGCTTCGAGTTTGTTTTGAGCGTTTTTTTTTGGATTAGATACGATGTTGCCTATCTTTTCTTCTGTATCGCTTGAATAGTGTGCTACGCGTTGTGATTGAGCAATTAAAAACTTTGAATTTGAATAAATACTGTCAATTACAAATTAATAATGCACGCATAAATAATGATCATTCAATATTATTAATGCTAAATTTCTTTAATTCTCATTTTAAAAAAAATAATGCTCGTTTAAATATAAGTCGAATTTATTTTAGACAAAACGAAACCGAACAATAAAATTTTTACTTCGTACCAAATTTGTCGCTTATTAAAACTCAAGGCAACTTCATATAAACAAATGGCGATTATATGCTGTCAATTAATATTAATCCGAGGCGTCTCATTGCATACCTTTATGATGCCTAATGTAATGTAACTGTTTATCAAAAAAATCTTTTATTAAAAATAACATTTAATAATAAAAATAAGTCCTGTTCTGCTGGATTACCTTTCCCAATCTTTCTGTTAACAGCGCAATACTGTACTCACAGAAGCCCTGGAATTTCTGGCTAATGGACTGAGCCAGATATTTTTAAAGTTTTCCAAGAAAGAACATTTTAACCATCTTTACTAAGTTTTCTCAATTTCTTAAGAGCTGCGTTTTATGGAACTAGTGAATGTTGATTTGTCATTTGGAGAAATTTCATTTTAGTGGTACTTCTTTCAGATTAAATTTAATATTTTGAAGTTTATATGAGCTACAAAGATCGACTCAAATTTTTTTCACAATCGATGTGTTGGGCATAAATGATCTATGGGATTTTGAAACGATTTAAATAAATGATATTCGGAGGGCATTAGGTCGAGATGGTAAAAACATCCCAGTGAAGTTGTAAAAGTTTGTGTTGGTTGCCAAAGGCATGTATAGTCTATCAATACCATTAAATTGGCTACTTCAAGCCGTTTCTGGTCGACTGGTCGCATATATTTACTTAATTGTGAACAGTATTTTCCCGAAATAATTGTCTGATTTTCAGCTCATAATAAATTATACCTTTCAAGTTATACCAAATAAACAACCTAACCTTTTTCGGGTGTAACTGGCTTTTGTTCTAGTTAAATGGGTATCTCCAAGCTTAGACCATGATTTCTGACGCTTGACATTATAAACAATCCATTTTTCATCACATGTAATCACTTTTTATTTAAATGAATCGATTTTGTTGCACTTAAACAGATATCTGGTCTAACAAAATTTAACTTCATAAATTCGACCTGAATTTCACGTCCTAATGAAACTGGCAGTACTATAAACACCAGAATTGCCGATTTGGTATCCATTAAATAATGAAATCTCTAAAGATCCTGCTGACAAAGTTATGATCATTTTTCCCAAATTGTAATTAATGCTGTTATTATGCAAATTGACATAAAAAATAAAAATAATAAATCTGGAAAACAAATCACGCGATTGTGGATTTAACACCTGTGCACAATACATTATATAACAATCGCAATGGACCGTCACCAAATTCATTTCGTTGATTGCGATCAAGAAAGCTTTAGAGCTATTAAACTCATCTTGTATATTAAGTATCAATAAAAATATTAAAAATGGTGATTTTTGTAATCTTGTTAATGATTACAAATCTTGTTAAAAATAGTTACATTTAAATATGTTAAAGTTGATTTTTTATTATTACTATTTTTTGCATTCCAGCTCGTAATTGTGATGGCAGAGCCCCCATTTGACGTTTTCATATGTTGCATAATATACATTATAGTTGATAGTCTTTTACTGATTTGACATTGTATTATAATTTGTTCTTCATTATTCCTTTCTAGAATTCCTTCTGTGCATTTTAACAATTTTAAAAACACCTTTAAATAGTTTACTTTTAATTTAATAAAGATATATCTTCATATATTTGAAGGGTTTATTTTCTGTATCAACTCAGGTGTCCATTAAAAATGAGCAATTACTTTACATGGGAAAAATATTTTGTATCAAGAATATAGCAGTTAATTTTGAAATAAAAAATTATATTATACGTATTGCGTATAAAATAAGATATTAACCATTAGGTAGATGCCAGGACCCGGACATTAGTAAAAATCATATCTAAAAATCTGTTATCACTAAAGAATTTAACGTTTCGACTGGTTTCCATTTAAGGAATTTTGATCTTCTAAAAGTTACGGAATAATAAGATATACCAACTAATTTCTGATGAATTTATGATTATATAAAAATTCGTTCAGAGTAAATAGTAGATTATTTTTCTGGAAATAATAAATATAACTTATAAAAGATTTACTTGCATTAGGATGGCAAGAAAATGCCGTAGAATTCGATTCTCTGTTCAATCGTTCATCAACTACGTGGTCTTGGGGAAGCCCCGACGTTTTACCCATGTTCCAAAAAGGCGCCATTAAAGATAAAATCCATACATTTTGCTATCAAAGTGAGCTTGAAGATTTTGCACGGAATGAAACTTGGAAATTGGATACTTGGGTGTTTGATCAAGTTAAAGTTAGGAAACTAAACAACATTTTCACACCAACCCTTTTTATTTATTGATTTTAGATTTTCTTTTCCAAAGCAACCGGTGATTCTGGGCTTAGTGATCAGTTAAAACGTAAAGGAGTTGTGTTTTTTCTGCACCTGTTAGGTATTGACGTGAGTGGCCATGCACAGAAGCCTCATTCTGAGTAAAATATTTCCATTTATTAATAATTAAAATTAATGTACTCTAAAATATAGCAAAAAGTTTTTTAAAGCAGTTTGAATGACTCAAAATTGGTCAAATATCGTTTTTTAAATAATCTATAAATTACATCAATTATTTGTGATTATAAATTTTTAACACTGTAAACATTTCATCTTGTTATTAAATACAAACTGCTGGGTATAATTTGTTAAAGAGTGCTAAAAATACATTTAGTTATCACTAAATTCACATTTCGATACCATTAAAATGTCGTGTTACTCGCATATTTGTGTTTTGTGAGTGAATTTTTCCCAATGCAACTATTAGGCTGAAATAATGTGCTGTGATTCCCTCTTAACTTTTGAATCAAGAATGAGTATTTCAATAAGATGTGGTAATTACCACTATTGGTCAAAGGTCAAGCAAGTTATTAATTTGGGTTTAATTTTAACAAACATTTGTTTTATATTCTCCATTTTTAGTTATATTGTAAATTATCTTAGATGCAATTTATTGCGCTCTTTTGCATTATTCATTTTAAATTGCTAGCTAAATAAATCCAAATATTAAAAATATCTATATGTTTTATCGCATAATATTTTCAAACCAATTTTCGAAACTTTAATATCGATGATGTGCCTAAACTTTTGAATTACTATTAAAATATTTCATTTCAAATATTCATAGATCAATAATAAAATTTATAAATCAATAAAATTCATGCCAACAAAACTTAATATAAATTAAAATTTTAAAATTTAAAAGACTTTCTCATAAATTACAAGAATTATTTTCATTTAAATTTGAAACTGTCACCAATGAAATAAGTTTAAAATTAACGGGGCATTGTCAGCAATTCTGTTAGTATTTTAATTTAAAAATAAACGGTATGTAACATTTTTTATTAATAAAATAAAAGAATTAATATAAATAATTTTAATTCATTTTAGTTTAATTTAATAATTATGGCCCCCAAATCACGTCACATACCAAACAAACCTCTTAAAAGAAATAAAATGTCTGTACTATTTTAGGTTTAGCGTGACTAAAAACTGTTAAGTTACAAACAAAAAACATTTCGAATTAATTCAATAAAAAAATTTTCTCCTTTCAGTATTTCGAAGTCTTTTTAGTTTTTAATTTCTAATAATAATTTTCTTAATATTTAGTCCATCTATCGATTTTCTATTGTAATCAATTATAAATAAGTGAATAACAAAATAAGCCCTTGCTGCGAAGTAATAATTATATTGTTGAAAAAGGTTTCGATTATATAATTATTACTTCGCAGCAAGGGCTTATTTTCTTATTCACTTATCTGATATATTAATTTATGATACTACCAAGGAATCATCGTTTTATACTTATACAATCAATTATAAATATTAATAAAAATATATATTTCTAAATTGCCGGAAAAAAGGTTCATAATTTCAAATTTCACTAATATAAAGTTTCACAACTTACTTATTTGAATTTTATGTCGTAATAATCTATCATTTTTTGTTTGACTTTTTTTATAGTTAAAAATGCTGTGTATATTTATATAAATTTTGTTTCAGTTTGTATAGTAAAAATTTGAAAATTGTTAGTCAAGGCATTGAAAATATGACAAATTTATTTAACGATTTCTTCGGTGATAGCAAAACAGCCTTTATTGTTACATCAGATCACGGAATGACAGACTGGGGTCCATTGTTATTAATTGACTATATTATTAACTTACGCATTTACAGGATCCCATGGAGCTGGTTCTGTGGATGAAACATCTACTCCAATTATAGCTTGGGGATCAGGCATATTTAATTCAAAACTTTCACGAAAAAAATTTAATAATTTTCAACCTTTACCGACGTTAAACATTGACTCTGATGTTTATAAATCGTTCCAGAATGATGTTATGCAAGCTGACATTTGTGCTTTGATGGCGTCTTTATTGGGTATTCCTATCCCAATCAATTCTGTGGTATGAAACCATTTTGCTCCTAAAGATAATGCTCATTAATTCACATAGGGGGTTGTTCCTATTGATTATCTTGCTGCCACTGATGAAACTAAAGCTCTTATTCTTCGAACAAATATTCACCAGCTATTTTTACAATATGAAGTGAGCTGTTTTTAACAAATTATCTAATTCTAGTAGTATTTGATTCATTCGATTCCCACAACAGCGCCATGACACATTAGACTCTAAAAACAATATATATATGAAAAAAAAACAAAAAATATCTACAAAATTTAGCAAAAACTAAAAATGCGAAATACAAAGAAATGTAACTTACGTGGTGCGCCCAAAATTAAGTGCAATAACTAGGAAAGCAATTGAATGGACAC
The DNA here is from genome assembly GCA_022537955.1 of Schmidtea mediterranea. Classification (NCBI taxonomy): domain Eukaryota; kingdom Metazoa; phylum Platyhelminthes; order Tricladida; family Dugesiidae; genus Schmidtea; species Schmidtea mediterranea. Next base: position 21,693,360 of record CM039681.1, read on the forward strand.
ACTAAACTCTTACACAATAACATATAACATGTATTGACATCATTTTTCAACATAATAGCCACTTACATTCACATACTTTTGCCAGCGCTGGATCAGTTTAGAGAATGCAGTTTTGAAGAAATCCGAGGACTGATCACACAGGAAACTCTCTACCTCTTCCTTCTTCAGCATTTTAAACTGTTTGTCACGCAAATGTTTCTTGATATACCTGAAGAAGTAAAAATCACTAGACAAGGTCGGAACTGTATGGAGGATGGTCTAATAGGTCAAAACCACTTTCCTCCAAAATCCGCATGGATGTTGCACTTTTATGGATTGGTGCGTTGTCCTGGAGAAACCACATGAAAATTCCCCGTTCTTTTTGTCGAGCATATCGGCATTTACACACAAGATCAGAGTAGCATGCCGAGTTGAGCCTGGTGTTATTTTCAGCAAAATAGACAAGGATAACACCACGGGAATCCCAAAAATGCTCAGTATCAGGCATTTTCTGTGGAAGGTTCCAGATCTCATCTTCTTGGAACTTGATTCTCCTGGAAATTACCACTCGCTTAACTCACATTTAGACTTTGTCATATACTGGTTAAGAAGGGTTTCATGTTGCGTGACGATATTACCCAGGAATGCCTCATCATGCTGTTGGAAAAGGAGGTTTGCCTGAGAACACTCCTGTCCGGAACAAACCTGGACACTAGCTTTCTCACTCCCAATTCATGCAGAATTGCTTGTATGGTTTCTTTGCTCACATTCACAACATCAGTCAGTGCCCGCGTTGTGATTGGACGGTCTTCTCGCAGTAAAGATTCACTTTTCTTTAATTTTGTCAGAAATTTCACATGGTCATCAAAAACTGACTGTCTCTCATGTTTAAACAGTGCAATCCACTTGTACATTGCTCTGCGTGATAGAGAATCCTCGCCATATGTCTACTCCAATTGGGAAAAAGGTTGGTCATTGCGAACATGGCGTAATACCAGAAACTTTATAACGCTGTGATATTCCACTTGCACCAAATTTCAAAATCTCGCAAATGTCAATTTAAACTTTAGTGATAATTTAAAACAAACTACACAAATAAAACCTATAATAATATAGCTACAATAAAAATGTGATTGCATGACAAAATAATATTTCCTTCTTACATATAGCACGGACTTATTTGGTGCACCACTTAATAAATATATATATATATATATATATATATTTATAATTATAGTTTTTTTGATTAAATTTTCATATTCTATTTTTATAATACAGTTTATTTGTTGTTATTCCTATAAATAGTTATAAATGAAATATGTATTTAATTGGCTAAACCTTTTTCTTCCAAAGCTTATGAAAAAATTCAAAATATTTCAGAAAATCAAAAATTGTTTGCACTTTTCCTCTTTCGTTTTAATTTATCTCGAATAATATCACTAATTAACTCTAATCGATTCGATTAAGACACTCCAAGACCCCTTATAAGTGATACTCCATAAACATTTGGTTTCAAATTACCCTTTTTTTGTTCACAGAGTTTGTCCAAGAATTGACGCGGTAATACAAATACTAGAATATCAGCGTTTTTAATGGTATCAATTAGATCTGGTACAACAAAAAGATTTAAAGGCCATTTTACATCGGACAAATACTGACCGTTCATATCGTATTGATTTACAATCTCGGTTAACTTTCGTCTATTAGTATTCTCTTCAAATACCTACATTTTGACCGCATGATCATAATCTTTTAAATTGACTGGTATATCCAACAATTCTGACATATCTTTTCAAAGCCATGATATAAGAAATAAAATTCGTAAATCAAAAAGAATTCAAAGGTTCCGTTTTTCAACTAAGACGATTTGGATTTCTAAATAACTTCTGAGATGACTTGGCTATATGTGAAAATTTGAAAATCTTAAGGAAATATTTAATTTTTGTTATTTGGAGTTCCATATTTTGTTTGCTTTCTTACTTGATCTTTACGCTAGATTAACCTATGGAAAAGGATTGTTTTCAAGTGTTATTTCCTTAGTTACTCTTATTCTCAATTTCCTTTATCTTTATGTTAATTTTTCATATAGACCAAGTCTGAACAAAAGAAACAATCCAGCATGTTTCATTTTCGAGAATTCGAGTAAGTTCTTCGTTTAAAAATAAATCTAATGCATTTTGATTGTCTTACTAATTTATTTTATTTGATATATTCCTATTATAAAAAATAAATCCAGACATTTTCCCATGGAAAAAGCTCATAAACAATTGAAGGAATGCGATCAACTTATTACAAAAGGAGAATTCCAAACCGCTGTAAGTGAATATTTGTAATTCCAGGATCTTAATCAAAATCAAACAATATTTATATATATATATTTTTATATATTCAAAAAATCTATCTAAATCTATTTTTAATGAAACATTAACGACATCTTTAAAAGAATCTTTATGTTAGTAATATTTTCAATAAAATATAATTTAAACACATCAGTTTTTTTACCTATTTTGTGATCAGCACCCCCATGATTAGAAAGTGAGATCGCGAATTTTTTAGATCATTTCAAATCACTAAGTATTTGTTACTCGAGAATTTTTTTGTTACAAAATCTCAGTATATTGTACAATAGTCATCTGTAAATAGGCAACACTACCTAAATTTATCACATGAAAAAAAATCAGCATTCAGAAATACAGTATTTAGGAACTGTGTTTTTAAGGGACCTTTGAATTTAATTGACATCGTAATATTTTTATTATGATTTGAAGCATTATTTACAAATATTGTTGATTTATTACCATTGATTTTGTTATTCAAAAAGAAAGTAAATTAATAATTCATAATTTAGCAGAACTTTTATGAAATAAATCATAATCTAGTCGAACATAATTTATATACTTAAATTTATTTTTTATTATATTTTTAGCTAATATTAAAAAAATAAGAACAAGAAATGAGCGTCGATAAAATTAAATGTTTGGGCACAGTTCGTGCAAACTGGTAAGGACAAAATATTACTATAAGTAATATTTATAATAGAAAATAGCATGTAGATGATTTTCAACGATTTTCTTGTGTGCACATTTTCCATTTTTTAGAAATGTAATTTATTTGAGGTTCTAACGAAGAGAGAAGTATAACTGTCAAAGGAAGAATATGAATGTTAAAATAACTAGAAAATATAAGACATTAAAAAAGGGTCAATCAATTAAATGAAATTATAGTTTTTAAATGGTATATAAAATCGCTCATGTACAGGTTTGGCTTAAAAGTTTCAACAAAAAAATGAATAACAATAAGTTGGTTAATTATCAACCTCACTCAAGTTTTCAAAATATTTACCATTGTGATTAATGGATCGTTACCATTTTCCTGGTAGATTAATGACGTCTTCTTCCAAGAATTGCTGCTGCTTCAAATCGGCCAATAGTTGGATGACGTCTACCACATCAGCAGAACAGGCATAATCTTTTCCATGTAATGCATAATAGGTAAAAATTAGAGGGTCTGAGTCTGGCGAGTATGGCGGATGTTCGAGGATGTTTAGACGAAGCTGTTTAATATTCTCCTGGGGTCTCGTATTGTCGTGCTTGAGATATAGGTTGCCATCAAATATTCATCTTTGTAGATTTTCATAAATAGCTGCATTCAGTTTTTCCAATAGGTCGCAGTAATATTTGACAGTTATAGTCTTACCAGGTGGTAGAACGTTCATCTAAATAATCCCTTTAAAGTTCCAGAACAGACTCAGCACGAGTTTGTTGTTGGCAAGGTTGGTTTTTGATTCCGTCATCTGTTGATCTCCAACACATTGCCAAGACCTGTGTACGTTGGCACCACTTCTATCAGAAATTTTAATATATATATATTAATAATAGAACTATTTCAGAATGCATGGTAAACAATTAATTAACCACAAATTAATACATTTCATTCTGGATAGCTTTATTCATCGGCAGTTACTTTTGAGCCCAACCCGTAATAAAATGATGTAATAGCATCATTAATACAGAAAAAATACACTTAAAACTTAATCAATTTTAAATTAAGAAAATGAATTCTATTTTTTTGTGCACAATTTTCCTATCACATATTTTTGCAATACTTCGATTTACCGATCACTCTATTTATCTGAAATGTGCCCCCAAGATCATCAGAAAATATGCTTTTGAAAGATGTTTTCTGTGCCTATTTTTTTATTATTATTCTCTATTATTTGACGTATTTCTTTATAATCCTATTTAATTTAGATCGAGTTGTACAAAAATCTAACCGTCTTGATTCTAGATGGTATTAAATATTTTCACAGATATGATCGTGTGTGGCTGGGGTTTGTGTTCGCCACTATTTATATTTCTATTGTCTAATCTTTAGATTTTTATTTTCATTGTCATTTATATTATGGATTTTGATCTTGGCCACTCACATAGTGCAAATTCCTAGAGTTAATGAACCAATGTGCAAAACTAAACACATCACTGTTTTATTATCATGTCTAGTGATGTCTTCAATTTATGCTTTGGGTAAAACTTTATTATTCTTGTACATAATAATTATTATTTTGGCACATTTTTCATAAAATCTATATTTTTAAAAATAAATTTAAGATATTATAAATTAATTTTTCCAGAATATAATACTGGTTGTTGCTGTTGATTTCTATATAATAAAGAATATTTTTAAATATTAAAAGAAATTTATTCAAAAACGAACTAATTTTTAATCAACTATATTTTAATACGGGTAATTTCATGATTAGAAGTTCAAATTTCATAATTTTATCAAGGAATTGTCGAATATCCGTGTTAAATATAAAACAAAATATTGATCGATAAATAAGAAATGAAGATAAAAGAATGTTTTGGATAGAAGCTTTATGAGATTTACGGTTTAACCTTGTATTTTCTTCTACAGAACTTTGAAAATTCAATTGGTTTTATAATTTCTCAATAGATTTTTATATATCTATATTACCCAAATTTTCGCCTCAGCTTTTTTCAAGTGTTGTTTTAAAAATTTTTGTTAAATAAATACAAATATTGATAAACATTGTGTGAAATAAAGATAAAATAAATTGATAATGAAAAGAATCGATTAAAATGAGGATTAAAGGTTTTACTGGCACATGAATCCTTTCATAAAGCTTTAAATTGAGATCTTTTTTCTTTATGTAATTAGATTGAATATGTCTCGATTTTTTGGCAATGTTCTTACTGAGTCTTCACCCGCAGGGTTTTTTGATCTTAAATAATTATTTGAGGTAATAAAAACGCTAATTTAAGTCTATTCTTGAAGCTTTGGAATTTTCTTTTTTTTGTATTGAAGTGCTTTATTGTCAAGAGAATACTTTGATAGTTTTTCATTAAATTCTTCGTAATATTTAGTATCTGGGGGTTTCACAAAATTGGTCAGAATCGTGGTTGGAATGTTAGACTTATGCATATTTTGTTTCATAGGAAAATTTATATCTGACTCAACGTGTTCAAATTAATCAATTTAGAAGTCCCGACAATACAAGTTTATTATCAATATCACAATGTACAAGATTAATTATAATTACAATTACACTGCAACCTTCTAAAGATAAATAATATTGAATGCTTGTTGCATCCCGATGAGTAGAACAACGAATATCAGTTACTAAGAAATACTTTGATAGAATGAGTTCTGCTAAAATATTTTTAAATATTCGCACTTAACCCGATGTACTTTTAGAGTTTTATGTTTTTCCTTTATAGTAAAAATACAACTAAATGAGGTTTATTAATCATTCACTTTGTGCGGCTGCGGAACTTCAAAAAAATATCACATTCCTAAAAAATAATTTTGTTTTTCATCTTTCAATTCTTGCTTCGAACTCAAGCTTTTGCGATAAATGATGTTGTGCTATGTTCATTATATTCAACAACTGTCATAATTAGGACAACTTTAAACACTTATTTCTACTGACGTATCATTATCAATAGTTATTTATATTAATTATTTAAATTAATAGTTATTTATTTATTAATGTTTTTAATCTTTATAATTACACAATGATAGTTGATTTATTTTGAATATTTTCATTATTTCAGCAGAATAAACATAATATAAATAAATAACTATATCAGCCAATTTCTGCAATGTTTATTCATAAAATGAAATAGGAATAAACACTGCGAACATATTTCTAAAAATGATCCACTATCAAAAAAAAGATTTTAAAGTTTATATTTCAGCAATAGTTATTTTAAAAGGATAATTATTTCTAATGTGTAATCAAATATTTGCAAAGATCGTTTTGGGAGTTATTTCTGAATTAAATTTAATTTATAAATATAATTTTTTTAAAAACATGTTTGAAAAATTATTTCTAATTTTGATTTTGATTCAAACGAAAATATTTCCACTAAAATTCCATAATGGAAAATGTTCAAAAATTTACACATTTTTGTTATGGTACTGAAAGAGTTTTACCATATTGAGAGGAAATGATTGATAATTGATAATTGATAATTCATAAATTTTGTTAAAATTAGATCACCGACTATTGTATGATCATTTAACAATGATATTATAATTTAGTCGAGGATCAATCTTATTCATATTTATTATATCAAATGGTTCCGATCGTTCTCATGTGGTATCTTTTTGTTTTCAAAAAGCAACATATAACGCGTTTATGTGAATTGATTAAGAAAGATTATTTATTTTTCTTCGGAGCTGTCGCATTAATTGAATCTATAGTAAGTTTGTATTTTTATTACGTAAATGTTAATATTTATTTGCATAAATTGCTTATTTTAGTGATTGGTTTAAAAACCTATTTAAAAAATCGATTAATGAGATCTTTTCTCTCTCATTTTTTATTGAATTTCACTACTTTTTAAAATTTCATGCAACATAAAATAACATGCATCAAATATAAAAATATAAGTGCCAGTTTTTGCTCGGTAATGTCTCAAAGGATTATCGCGAAGAGAAATCTGAGCGCCTCCCGTATGGTACTGATGAGAGCCATTAGCTCAATACTAGTATACTATTGGGAAATGCACTCGATATCACTTAATGTATAGTATATTCTTTGATTAGAATCAGACATATTGAATAATAAATGAATAATTATCAAGTATTTACTGGGTTTGAGGTGGAATGACAAATAGCAAGTATTCTCACAAGCAACGTTCCCTCTAATATATTTTTGGGTGCGCAGTAAAAAAATATTGAGCAAAAAATGTATATAAAAAATTGATTTTTGACATGTTTAGAATTTTGGATAATAATTAAATTAAATTATAATAATTATAATTAAATCAAATAATTACGCAATAACAATATAAAAATATGACAGATTTTTAAGTTATATACATTCTGCAACGCCAGTCATTAGCTTTTCTGTTGTAAGTTGGAGCTCGGGTGCTAGTTTCAACTAATATATGAGGGATTACATGCACTGATCAACCCGGAAGGGATTTTTAATAATGTGAGATTAATATCACCTGCTGCTTCTACGACCTCACCAATCCAATGTGCGACAAAACTGCCAAGCAGTAACATCTTAGGCACATCATTATTACACCAAGCCACACAGAAATAAATTCCGCTATAATTCAAGTTGATACATAAATCAACTTGTCGGTATTTATTTTTTGTGAAAAAATAAATGCGTTTCAGCCTTTTTTTAAATGGCTGCTAAGTAAGTTGTTTTTTATATATTTATAAAATTTAAAGTTAAAAAAAATTTAATAGTTGAATTATGATTTCATAAGGAAATATTATCATAATTCAAGCTCTTAAATATAACTTTGATCAACTATTTCATATATATTACTATAAATAATATTTAGGAAATAAAGTAAGTAACAATAACTAATATCCAAAAATATGTATTTTTTTATACATTTCGGAAAAAATCTCCTAATATGCACAAAGTAATTAGTTAAATCTCTGTAGTCTTCTTTCACCAGCTCGTTATGCAGTGCGTCCTTCAGAAAATTTAATCTGGTTGGAAATTCATGGAACTGAATCCACCTGCTCTTGATATAGATTTCCGAATATTGAATTTGATTTTACTAAACACACTTTCAATTGTTTCAGAAAAGGACTATTTGGTGGTAAATGTTCAATAAAATTAATTTGAGATATTGCACCACCATGAATTGAAGCATTATCGTGGATTAAACGATATCCAGTTCCATTCAATTTTGAAGTTATTTTGTTGATGAAGATCTGGTAGGTATCCTTTTTATAGGAACCTACTATTAATTTATGATGGACTGGTCCATTGACTCCAATTGCGAGAGCCAAGGACATATTTCGCCATCTGTTCGTTGGAAGTGTGGCGTATAATCGCTCACCTTTTTTATTTCTTCCAAGTTTTGGCTTGTCCAAGTATTAAAGCCACATTCATCAATATATATTAATTCAGAATCCATCCATGCTTCTTCTAAATATCGCGTCGTGTATTCCATTCTGAGATCCAAGACGCGATCTGAATTTCTATCAGCTACCGATGGTCTTATTTGCTTTGCGGTTATTAAGTGATTTCCAAGAAAACGGGAAATAGTATTTGTGGAAACACTTAAATTTTCGGAGATTAGGAAGTTCTTCATTTCCTCTAATGAAGAATAAACATTTTTCTCGACAAAATCAAGTAATTTATTGCCATGTTCTTCCGAAATTTGGATTTACTGCCACCAATCTTGCCTTGTGACAATTTCCCAAATTTCCTGTATTTTAAAAATTATAGTTTTGATGGAATTTCTGGATATTCCTAATAATTTTCCAAAATGGAAAGTCTTCCCCATTTTCCATGGCATTTATTATTCGTATTTTATCGATTTCCGAAATTCTATAAGAAGATTAATTTTTTATAACTTATAAATAAAATTTACAGTATATGCTTTTTTGTTCGAGTCTCAGGTGCTGTTGAGGGGCCAGCAATTTCTGAAATTCTATGGAAATAATAAATTAATTTCAATTTTCCAATAAATCGTACAATGTCATTTCTTCATCATCGCGAAATGAAATTGTTTCTGCAGAAAAATATAAAATTCTATGGAAATATTAAATTAATTTCAATTTTCCAATAAATCTTACGAAGAAATATCATTTTCAAAAAAATTTGGATTAGATTCCTCAAAATTAAATTTTAAAATTTTTCCCGCCATCTTTTTTAAAAAAATATCTCAAAAATGTCTATAAATTAATTTATTATAGGGGTTTTTTCAACTTCTGATGGCTACATGTTAAAAGTTTACATGCATGTTTTATTATGGGTTATGTTAATGTGCATTATTTTATTTCTCTATCACTTTTTGAGTTTCTATTGTGTAGGGTTTGTCTCAGGGACTATTTTACAAGCAACCTGAAGGTGAGTTGGTGAGTTGTCTCAACGTGGCTTGGTGTATCAGAGAAATAAAACCTCAAACACTCAACAATAATTTTACTTATAAACAACCCGTTAACATTACTGTATATTTGAACATCATTACCTGTAATTTGCTCAATGTCCTTATATATTCTAGTTCTAAATCCATTTTAATTACCAAGCACAGCCTATGTTACATCCAATTAATACATTTTAAATTTTATCAGCTGATACCTAATTTGAAACTCCAAACGGCCTGATAATTTTTGAAGTTCTCGTTTTTATTGGACACTCAGATATTGTATTACCATTCTTTTTTTAATGTATGAAGGTTTTTTCCGGTGCTCTCATTCTAAACTTTTATTCCGCAACCCAGGCCAGAACATCCGTTAGATTTTTTCCATGACTTGTGCATTACAATACTATAAATGAAAGAAAACATGGAAAAATAGGTTTTAAGAAAATAAATACTTATTATTTAGAATATACGAATTTATTTTATAGCAGTGAAATTGGTTTTCTTATTCCATTTAATTAAGCACAAATTTGTACATTTGTTGGTTTAATTTTCTGATTAAAAGCCCAACATCGTCTTTCATCAGTTTCATTTTGAACAAAAATTTCAATATAAATTTTTCTGACTAAACTTTTGTTTTATTATTTGATAGAATATATTTTTTATGTCCATGAAAATTGAATCAAATACAAAGGCGCAAATCGAGGCTTAATTGTATTAATATTTTGATTTCGTTAAAACTGTCAACTTGTTTCTAATTAATTAAAATTTCAATTTTTGGGTTCCGGCATACTGCTAAATCACGGGTTCGATTCCGAAGGGTGAACACGGTTGGATATATTTACCATTTGATAGCAAAATCTTAGTCTTCAGTCTTTTTAATTTTCTAGTCTTTTAGTTGATATCTATTCTATTATTCATTATTTTATTATATTTTAAAAATATTTTTAGGTTTGGTGTTTCTTTTATCGGAAGGTATTAATTTTTGGGTTATTAGTAACCAATGTTATCGTGTTTAAAACATCTTTCAAATCCACCGGAACCAAGTTAAAAGCAAAATGGGCAATATTCTGTTTAGTTTTAATGTTTTATCCTAATTTTCCAATAATTTCCGGTGATAGCAATTGCATTTACGTGTTTGTTTTATACTTCACTATCAGGAATGATTTCTCAATGATTTTTATTTCAGACTTCTTGGAGGAATTCTTAATTTTTGTCTTTCGGCTAAGTGTCTTTTGCTGATAGATTCATGTTTGATATTAACCAATAAATCAAAATTTCTCAGAATAATCTTGGTATGTATTTTAATTTATACGAAACATTATATTTTTGAAGGTTTAAACAGTTATAATTTCTCGTTTCTAATAGACTTATTACGGAGGTCTTTATTTTCATTTTTTATGCTATCAATTAATATCGTATATATTATTAACACTAATTTTCGGAGCTGCCTTTTTTAAAGTATTTGAAAAATACAATGCGGAAAATTCTTATTAAATATAAAAAACTAATTTATAGCTTTAAAAAGAAATTAAAAATAAATATAAGATCGTTGGTAAAAACGATAAAAGCTACAAATTGTTTTAATTTTCTTTCTATGATATACGATATTCATATTATTAGTTGCAATTTTTGGAATTTGAATTTCGATGCTGTGCCTAAATTTTTTAAATTCATATCAGACTTTCATATAAAAATATTTAAATTCATTAAATCAATTTTAAATTTATAGACCAATATTTATAAGTCATTAAAATTAATTTAATATATTTGATCAATATTTTTAATATATAAAATGGTTGGGACTAATCAAGTTACTCGATTGAATATAAAATAAACATTTGGGGTGAATCAAAAGACAAGTGTTTAATGTAATTTTGCAACGTGAAAAAACTTGATTTGAGGATGGTCCGATGATGGCGTACAGAATGTGATAATCTTGTTTAACAAAAAAATATTGAAAAATTGAATGTCCATAGAGTTTGAAGCCGTTATGCAGTGAGTTAGATTACACGATTTTTTGCATGGATTTAATACCAACGAACTGAGCTCTTTGTCGTTCGAAAATTAGAAATTCAAAATCTTGCAATTCAGTTGGCTCCACAGTTTGATATCTCTTTGGTTAAATTAAAAGCTTAACAACACTGGACGAATGAGTTTCTAGCAAATCATGAGTTGCCTTTAAGAAGGTCAACAACATTATTTAAGTTAGATGAGGGCATTATCATTCAAATCATTTGAACTTTGCACAATATATATTTGCTATGAATGAAACTTCCGCTTTTCTAAACAAGCTACACAAACAACTATTGATCATCAAAGAGCTTCGTCAATTAAAATCCAATCAAGTGGATATGAGAGTACCAAAATCACCTGTATTATTGCAACTAATTGTAATAGCAGAAAACTTCCACAAATTTTAATAACAAAAGGAAAAAAGAATAGTAACAACTGCATTTCAAGCATATATGTTTTAGAGTTTGAAAAAGTATGGTGCACACACTACGGGATTATCTTCGATAAGAAATTAATATTTAAATTGAAACCAAAAGATAATGAAATTCAAATGGTAACTTTAATCAGCCAAAACTGCAAGTTATTAAATGAATAAATACTGTCTGGAATAAAATCACGGATGAGTGTGTATGTAATACTTTGCGTGCTGGCTATTTAAACAAAAGTTTTTAATTTGATACTTCAGTGATTGCTAAGCATGAACGATTGGGTCCAATGATCTTGAGAAAGCTAGAATCACAAGCAAGGCCTGCGGATCTTCAAACTTTAAAATTTAAATTTATTACATTTTATTTCAAAAAATAAAAGACCTACCCGAAATTTAGCCCTAAGCGTATTTTGGCAAAGATTTTTGAAAAAAATAAATTGACACCTGGGGAAACACGGTTATATTTTAAATTTTAAACCCTAATTATTTAAACTTTGTCTCACAAACATGATTATGGATAAATATCAAAAAAAATTTTTTTTTTATTTTCATATTAGGCATTAATTTTATATTTTTAAAATTATTTTATGATCATAGATGAAAATTTAGTATTTAATATTGAAATATCTAATTAATTTATATAAAACATTGTTTTGTCCGATTTTCGATACAAAAAAAATATATAATGAATATTCTCAAACAGTTATTGGTTATTTTTTATCCGAATAACTATTCCAAAAGTGTTCAATGAAAAACATAATACTTGACACATTTCAATTTTATATTTTATAGTTTATTATCAATCTTTTCTTAAAACGAATTCTTTTTCAGATTGTTTTGAATATTTTCACAGCATTTCATGTCTACTATTGCCAATCGAATATCCAATCTGGTTTCGGATTGACAATTTTATCCCACTTTGTGAATTGGGCAATATTTTGTAAGGACCTGATACGCTTGATTTGATTAATTACTTGATTTAGTATTTATCATTCCAATAATATGTTGTATTAAAGTGCAAAAAGAATTCCGAATCCGATGCCTCTTTGCTGCTTTAGCAATTATGTATAATCTAATGAGCATTTAGTATCCTTTTGTAATTTGCTTACCAAAACCATATTAATTATTTTAAAATTTATTCGAAATTGGTAAATGTGTCTCATTTGATATTATTAATTTAATTTCCAAATACCTTAATAAAATTACTAAAAATATTAAAAGAATGCAATCTAATGTTAATAGCATAAGAAATTTATTGGTGTTGATTATTCTTTTAATATGGTGCTATTTTGATGCGGCGAATAAAAATCGCTATCAATGATATAACACTATATTTATGAAATTTGAGAAATTTCAAATTTTTCAAATGAAATAAATTATGAAATATGTTAATCTATGTTTTATATTAAATTATCTTTGTATTAATACGTATATTTTTTGCTTAAAGCCGTATTTTTATGTATTCTTCAAATATAGCTGGTTTACTATGTATGCAATTTTTTTCGTAAATTTAGTTTATATATTTCACATCCATAATAATTTTCATCCGGATTATATAATTTCCCATGAACTTTTGATATTCTTCTTAATTTTCTTATCCACCAATTTCTTATCTTGGAGTCCTTACCTAAGTCAAAAAGCAAAATTTTTAATTTTCTCTTTAGTTCAATAATCTTTCTGGTTAAAGACTACGTTTGACCTCACCGATCTCTATTTTGACAATTTTTTCCGTAAATTAAATCTAATTAATTCCTTTTTCCCTATCGATAATCTCTCCTTTTTCGTTTTCTTCACTACAGCTGTCAGAATTTGATTTCTCTATTTGATTTATATTTTATTTATGTCTGGAAGTTTTTGAGGAGTAAAATTTATGTGATTACTAGACTATGTAAACAATGTTTATAAAGCAAGTAATATTTAATGGCGTTGTTAAATGGCAACTCAAAGTTATAATTTGTCAATTAGTTCACTGAAAACGCATTTAAAATTATTTAAGTGTAAAAGTCAATCTATTCATTTAAACTCATATTTCCTATGTTGAATTTGCCATTGAAGTTATAACCTTAACTGTAAACCAGCTATGAATTAATATTCTTTTTTACTTTGATAATTTTCTCATTGACCTGGATGGAAATTGAAACAGCTTACCAATCAGATAATGTAGCAAATTCCGATATCGATAAAAGAAAAATCGTTCAAACTATTATTTATGTTAGTTTATGATTATCTTTTAGTTGAATAAGTGTCTTATTTTTAGGTCTTTTTAATGACATATTCGTTTTTTGCAACCGGTAACATAGCGAGTTTAAACAGGTAATTTATTATATTATGAATTATGATCAAATTATAATTTCTATAATTACTTTTTGAAATTAATTTTATTTGTTTAAAATTTTATTGGTTAAATATATTTAAATAAAATAAATTATTTAAATTGAGACATTTTTAAAATTTAATTTTATATATTTTAAATTTTATTGGTTAAATAAAAATAAATTATTTAAATTTAGACATTTTTAAAATTAATTTTATTTTTAAAAAATTTTATTGGTTAAAAATAATTAAATTAACACATTTTTGCAAAATAAAAAGTAATCAGAGGTGAAAACCAGAACTATTCTTTGAACTATTATTTATTGCACTTTGGTGTATATTAAAAAATTGGGGCATTATAAAAAATAGCATATTTTTATAGGTAATTTAAAAAATGCCATATCAAATTTTTAAATTTAAAAAATGACATATCAATTTGATAAATTTAAAAAATAGCATCATAACAAATCTTTGCCTAGAAAAAATATATTAGACATAAAAAGCAATACAAAGTGAAAAAGCCAATATTTAATTCTCTCGCTGACCGTATTCTTGAAACTCTCGGTCTTCCATGAGATCTTCCGGTGGTAGATTGTTATCTCTTTGCAAGCTAATGACCGATAGAGGCGTAATTGAATCTACGTACGAGCCATGGTAACTAGAAGATGTAAAGTATATCTCAACAAATGCTTTAGGATCTTGTCTTAGATATACAATTACTGCGCATAAATGCGAACATGGATATCCGAACTCAAAAGATCTATTGCAACTGGATTTTGTAGAACTATCCACTAGAAATACATTTGCGTTAGATTCTGCAATCGTATATAACCGCCCAATAGTAGTGTTAGTTTCAACGCTAACTAATTGTTTATCAAAAATCGAATTCCATATAGTTCTTTCTCTTCATTGGCTAAATATTTTCATGGAATAGTTATTTAGATATATAATAAGGTTTGTTATATCTTGCTTAATGAATTTTTTGATGGCTGAATTCATTGACTCCGCGGTGTTTGAAGTGTTTTCCCATACTTATCAATTGGACATTTTGAATTAGCCAAACTTGAAATCCCCATATTAACAAGTTGATGATAAAATTCTTCATTTAGAACTTGAAGTTCTCGCATACCTCTTTCAAAAGCAATTTCATCATATGTGTAGACAGGATACCAATATTTTTACATTAACAATATGTTATGAAACCTCGATTTTAAATTCATTGCAATATGTCTAACGCAATTGCATTTGATTGCGCGTGGGGCCACTGATAACTGTCCAACATCCCTATCAGACATTATTATTGTAGAAGAATCATTTATGTCAAAATACCTATTTAGGTTTTCTAAAAAATATAACCAGCTGCTTCGATTTTCAGATTCAACTATAGTATAGGCTAATAGAACAAGTTGATCTTTGCTATCTTGTGCAACAGCGACTAATAATGTTCCCTTATTAACACCAGCCAGAAAAGTTCCATCAATTGTGATACATTTCCTATTTATCGAATAAAAATGTTTACTGGTTCGCCAACTCATGAAAAACCGTTTAAATCCTGAATTCTCCAGCTCTAAATTAGTGAATGTATGTCGACAATGTTGAATAACTGCAATCAATTGTATGAAATGAATGCATAACGCTGACTACACTGATCAAGAACTATCTTTTTGTATGCGGATACTTTAAAATGGCAAGAAAGTGATTTACAACTAAGTGTTACATGTTTCTTGTTGCATCGGTGAACAATATGGTACTTTTTTAAGTATGGCTGATTTTGAAAATAGTTGCAAGAACTCATTTATGTTCGAAAACATACTACCAACTCTAAATTCTAATGATAATTGTTCCTAATTATTGGAGATTATTTCATTTGTTCTGAGTAATGTATTCATGAAGAATGGTATCGAAATAATATTTTTCAAAATTTGTTTTATTAGATGCCATTTTTTAAATTATCGACAAAAAATATGTTAAATTTTAAATTTCCCTTATTATTTATTGCACTGTGGTGTATATTAAAAAATTACGACCGATAAATATTGCTAAATAAAATCAATCAATACTATGTAATATATCAATTTATTTAATTATATCTGTTTATTAAATCATAAAACATTTTAATTCTCTAATGAGTTTCTACTTTATTTTGTAAATATATAATTTTTTCTATTATTTGAAATAATTAAATTTAAAAAGCTAAAAATTTCAAACTACCTTGTAGTCGATCTGAAAGACTTGTAAAAATAAGACATGAAGTTATAATTAGAAAAACGGTGACATTAATGATTTAATTTTAAATATCTATATACAATCAGACCTCTATACGTTTCTACCTCCCGCAGTTTTCCACTTTTTGATTTTTAACTGTAATATTTGATGGTGGTGTTAAATAGATAGGGTTTTTGAGTCGTTACAAGTCATTGAGAATTTCTTGCAATCAAAAAAGAAGTCATCTAATTTTTCTAAAATTACTAATTATTTTATAAATAATAAATACGTTATTTTACGGTTTCATGTTTTTTTCTATTGTTTACCTCAGTACATTTCCACATTTTATTAAACCCCTAAATGGAAAACTATGGAAGTCTAACTGTATTAGGTACTTAACAAATTTTCCTTAAACACCCTTTAGATACATATAAACAACGTTAGCCTAATATACATGCGCTAATTTAAGTAAAAGCCAATGGTACAAATTAGAATGCTCGAAGTTTTATAATGATTGAGATATTCTCACTTAATTTAATATTAAATACAGCAGCGAAGTTAAGAGCGATGAACAAACAAATGCGTGCTAACATGATTGAAACAAGCTGTTGAATGCTGCGTGGTGGCAGAGTGTAGAACGACGCACGTGTTGTTATTTTTGTATGTCCGCATTACCGAAACGCTATAAAATATTTTTCGGCGGTGGTGCATTGAGCCATGCGCATTTTCATGTATTTTTTTGTGATTGCCATATGAGCGAAACGCCGCAAAAACGAGGTATACCTATAATTGCATAAAACACTTATACAAAATCTTACTTTTTTGCGATAGATTACGAA
The DNA here is from genome assembly GCA_022537955.1 of Schmidtea mediterranea. Lineage (NCBI taxonomy): Eukaryota > Metazoa > Platyhelminthes > Tricladida > Dugesiidae > Schmidtea > Schmidtea mediterranea. The sequence goes on from CM039681.1 coordinate 21,710,504, forward strand.
AGTGTCTGTTTTGTGAATTTTTTCCTATTTTATGATTTTCTATAAGTTGCGTTTTCTGTGTCAACATATTCCCATGAAACTCTATGTTACTAGATAATTTATAATACAGAAATAAAAATATATCGTAATATGTACTGCTTCAGTGAATTATGCTTATGTTTGTACAAATCTTTAATTTAGTATTTATACGGGTCTGACTATTTGAGGGTTAACACTTTAAATTATAATTGTTCAGACTTTCTGTTATAGGACTATTAGACAAAAATTAATAATTCCTCGTCCATCTGACATCATTTTGTTGAGTTTTGCCAGGAAATGTATAACCTCTTGCATGGCAAGACACATATAACGATAGAACTGTTTCAATTGACATATATATCTGGAGAATCCACTGTTTCGGACATTATTAGAATTATGCCTTCACATTCAATGGCGCTTCATTCAGCAGAACCAGTTGTTTCCTTAAACATTCTTTCGACCCAGAATATATCATTTTATTTCCAGTAAAAGAATTCAAACTTCACAATAACATGTTAAGTTCCAAATGACAAAAGAAAATTGTTATTCAAAAAACACATATTTCAGAAAATTCGACTTGAATAATAAATCCAATCTAAAGAAACGATAAATCAAACGCGAAACGAAAAATAATTTTTGAACAATCAATTATTCCAATTCAACAATCAAAATCAAAAAAAATTCTACAACTCGAATTAAAATCAATATAAAATAAATTGTTAACTACAAGAAAAAGGCAAAGCACTCAAGAAAAAATCAAATAAACCACATTCGTGCACATAGACGCAACAACCAAAAGTTAAATTTCTTTAAAATAGTTTTTTAATATCTAATATTTTATGACAGATTCTAAAGGAATAACTTGTACAATTAGAGAATTAAATACAAAGTAAATTTTCAAATAACATTAAAATAAAAATGTCACGTTGATTAAAATTTAAAGTTTTCATTTCGATTAGTTACATAAGAACATTATTTTCTAATTTTTATTTTTTACTATTAAACGTTAAAATCCAAAAGATAGATTAAAAAAAACTTTAATATTTAAGCTCTGCATAAACGTGGAGATATTTTTTACTAATAATTATTATGGGATAATAAGCTTAAATAATTCTTATTATCCTTTATTAAAAAATTATTTTAAGGGGATTTCTATGGAGGGGATAATGTCGAGACACTCATCAAAGATTGCTAAAACTAAAGATATTTTAGAATAATAATTATTATGGGATAATAAGCTTAAATAATTGCATGTTACAAAAGTGATTTCTCATTAAACTTTTATTATTTCTAAAGTTTTACTTAAATTTTACTTTACATTTTTAATTATTTTAGTTTTGATGTGGTTTCAACTTATTGCTTTTTGACTGTTTTCAAGCCGTTTGTGATGGGCTTTATTCTAATTATAAAGGTAAGTTAGTAGTCGATGTAAAATAATAGTTACCATTATCCCTAGATAATGGTTCCCATGATAACTATAAGTTTGGCGTATGTTTATGTGCAACATAAGCAATTCGAAAGCATTCAATTATCTAATATTGGACACAATGCTGCCAGCTCACAGCTCAATATTGGGCAGATTTATCTTGTTACGATTATATCTGATTTTGCAGCGTTGCATTTTCTTTTTATGATAAAGGACTCTGGATCTTGGTTAGATATTGGAACTAGCATCAGTCATTATGTAATATCCATGGGAATTAGTATCGGAGCTTTTCTCTTTACATTACTGGCTAAATTTCTTTTGACTGTTAATTCCGATTATCACAATTTTTTAAATTTTAAATCAAAATAATTATAATTTATTTGTCTTCTCGCTGAAATTTCTTATGCAAATTTTTCGGTTTTGGTTATCATTAAGATTTTTATTCGTTTTTTCTTAAGTTTCTCTCCTGAAAACAAATCAATTATGCCGATGATATATTGCCTTTATTCTTAAAAACTTCGTTCAACTAATTATCTTTTTACAGCTCGCGTTTTTACATAACAATTGAAATTATTTATTTTTAAAAGAAATAAAAACACTCTTCGTACGATATGTTTCGACAGTTTAACTGTCATATACAGGCACCAAAAATCAACTCAATATTATGGATTATTTATATTTATTTAAACAAATTATTTTTTTATTAAATAAATATTTCAATAAATAATTAATCAAATATTCTAATTCAATAAAATGTTTAAAAAATAAAAAAAACTTTTTATTATAATAAAATATTAAAATAATGAAACAATTTTTTAAAATGTTTTAAAACATTCGTAGTCATAGCACTTTGCACATTAATCTTTCGATCTAATGATCTTATCAGCATCGCTTTAAATAAAACAAAATGTCAAATTAAAAATTTTTTTAAATTATTTAATTAATTATTTATTGGAATATTTAATTAATAAAAACAAATAATCCATTATATTGAGTTGGTTTTTTATGTCTGGAGATGACAGTTTAAATCTCGAAATATATCGTACGTAGAGTGTTTTATTGGCGTTTTCTTTTAATAAAATCGTTGCCAAACTTATTTAATAATTTATTTTTCTTAATTAATTTGTTTTTTTTGGATAACTTTTACTGGTGGCAGTGTTGGCTGAAGGTAGGTTACCGCCCCGAGCCAACCTTTATCTTAGCACCTCTCCGTGAGAATGAAGAGGTATATTAAAGTGTGTAAAAATCTTTTTTGCACATTTGTTATGAGTTTATAGACTTTTTCTGAAATCATTTAACTCAGAGAATAAAGTTAGAAATATATAATTCATACATATTGAACCTAGTATAATAGACACAAAGTGTGTGGGATTATATTTACAGACTACCCTGTCAATAATAAATATGATGGTAAACTTTTTTGGATGTATAAAAATGGTGGACATATAATTTTCATTCGATTTTATAAAAACATGGTGGTAATAATTTCATAATGTAATGATTTTATTGGCTAAAAATTAAACAGGTCATGCTCACTATTGACAGGGTAGACTGTATATAAATATATGCATAAAATAAATGCGTCAAAACTGAGGTCCATTTTGTAAATTGTATTTTAACAAGCCAATTTTTTTAATTATTAAAAAAATTCTATACTTAAGTTATTAACTTTTCGGGCGTTATTTCATCTGAGGGGACATGCATTAAGGACGACCCCTAAGAAGGGGAGGGATGGGTATTCGCCAAAGGGACAAATGGGGACACTAGGGAGGGGAGGTTCAAATGAGGACATCCTCATTAGCATTGGTCGTTTAAATATTATAAATAATGGATTAATGACTTTTTAAAAATTTTCTATTATCTTTTTTGGCGTGGTTTACTATACGCATTCCAAAAAAATAATTAAATAATAAATAAATCAATTAAATAATAATTTTATTTTAAACCTTAAAAATGCTATATTACTATCGAATATATTATTATTTAATTATTTTTTTTGGGATGCGTATAGTAAACCGTCGCCTTTTTTATATACTATTCATGGTAATTAAGTAAGTGGCATGTTTTTTCTACATATCATGTTGAAATTAAATTTAGCCTATATGATTATACATTATTTCAATTTCTTCTGAAAATAAAGGATATCTATTTTTGGAAGGATGTCCCCCGAGGGTGCTCATCTAAAGGGATCAAAAATTTCTTATTTTTGGGTACATCTTTAATGGATGCTTCCCAAGTCTAAATCCTTGCAATATCATGTTCTGTTGATAAGGTAGCAAACCCATCTAACCGATCTTGTGTCATCGTTGAATGGAGATAACTTTTGAGTAATTTCAATCATGAATTCTAAACGCCACGAGAAGATTTGCCAAAGATTCCGTCAAATTGTTACAACTTATGAATGGCAAGATGTTTTGGGAGAATGAGTGCCTTCGAAATGAAAGCAAGTTTTCTAAAGTCATACAATTGTTTCGTAACTGGCATGTTCATTATAAAACATTATTTTTCGGTGGTGATTTATTATTAACTGAAACTCAGATTCAATTTCCAGTTCTAAAGCTAACTTTCTTGCATCTCCTAGAACGCGGTTAAATTTATTATCTGATCTGTAATTTTTAAGGAACTCAATTGATTTTGAAAGTAGACGCATCATTTGGCATTTCCAAATTCACCGCTTGAAGGGCTTGGCTTGTTATATTAATTTGGCATAAAATATAATACAAAAAATTGTTGTTATATTTATTTGTTCATCACAAAACCTGTAAAAAGCTTTCAAAATTGAAATCTAATTGGTTTAAACGCATCTATGTTACTGGTCCATATTGTGTCGCTATGTCCCTTCAAGGTTAAATGCCTCACATTTTGTTTAAGTAAGCTTCATCGTTGCGTAGACGACGAAAAAAACACATACAATATCGAAAAAAGTGACAGCTTTTACGCAACTTCTAACTGTATTGTTGATCACTAAGTTTAATGCAAGCGAGTTAATGAAGTTACATAGTAAATTAGTAATAATGTGGATAATGAGTATTTTTTTCCTGTCTAGTTCTTTTGATTTATTATAATGTTTAAAATGTTAGTAAAAAGTGGTCCTCAAATTGTATATACTGAATATAGATTGCAATTGTGGAGCAATGTGCATTTTGGATCTGTCATGTAATTTTGTCCGATTGTTGAATCGGAAGTCTAAAAAAGAAAACCTGTGTCATTTCATTTTATCATTGTGTGGTACCAACAAAGTGCAGCTTACTATTTGAAACTGTATTTATTGCAACTAACACCGATTATTACGCTTCTTTACTTTTTAGCACTTGTTTTTATAACAAAAAGAATCTTACTATTTGAAACTGTATAAAATCTAAATTAACTCATCTAGATTGTTTGCTACTACAACTTCATTAATTGATGTAAAAAATGATCAAACTGAATCATCTTCTAAAAAAGTAAAAGTTTCAGCCAATGACTGTTATGATAAAATTTTTCAAAACTGAAACCTTGGGTGAAATTTTGTTATGATGTGTAGCAGAAGACGGCTTTTCAATCAATTCTGAATTAAAATCACGAGCTATTCAAGGATACATAAGAATTAAAGGGTTTGTCGTGTCTAAAAGTCTCATAACTGTCACCAAATGCATTTTAAACTTTTATGACTATGTAACTCAGGGCATGGAAATGAAGTAGCGATGATAAAACCTTGTTAAACAGTGAATTAAAACAAAACAGTTCGTCTATTTTTAAAACTGAATCATTCCCCATGACAATTCCAACGAAAAGCCCTTTCCCTTTAAGTTGGTGTATCCAACATAGGATTTTATAACCAATTCGGATCGGATTATTGATGATTTATCTGGAATTTCCTGACAATTTCTTTTGTGGATTATATTTCCCCAATTATCTTTTCGAGGAAAGGTTGCAACTATTTTGAGCACAAGTTCGTTATGAAATGGGTATTGTAATAAGTTCAATGAAAACTGTAGCGGAAATGAATAGTTAGAACTCGGTGTTAATGAATAAGGATTCTTTTTGTTAGAAAATGAAAATAAATAATCAGAAACAAGTGCTAATAAATAAAGAAGCGTAATAATCGGTGTTAGTTGAAATAAAAATGTCAGGTTTTGGTTTTTTTTAATTTTAATGTTTATTATTCCTTTTTTACATTTTCTTTGCAACCACAAAAAATGTCACGAAAATATGACATTCAAATTGATTGGTTAAACCTTTTTTAAAATTATTTTTCTGTCAATCAATTCTATATTATTTAAACAAATATGTTCATTCTTAAAAAAATCGATATTTTCAATTCCAATATTTTTTAAAAATGTTTGTATTGAAATTTTTCAACATTTTCTATTTAAAATTTTAATTTCAGAAATTAATTTATAATTTCAAGGAATATTTTTTATTTGAAAATAAAGACTTTACTTTAAGAACGTGTCATCTCAAAATCATTAATCAACGAACAATATACGATTGAAAAGAAGGTCGACAAGTAGGGATAAAAAATAATAGATGCGACGACAATAGCATTTAAAGGGTATAAAACATACGGATAAGCCGAGCACCTATTAAAAGCCGGTAAATAAATTTGGAGTGAATAAAACCAACAAATTAAACGTGGAAAGCCTAAAAGTCACACGTAAGCGGCTAAAAAAAATTTTGATACATCGTATCTGACCTTAAGTCAGAGAATTTTCTAGAGTATTTCTTACTATTGGTGGGTTACTGGGGGTTGATGTTTCTTTAAATGTTCTTACGATTTCCCCGGTAACGCCATATAAATATTTCTAGCTACAACTCGGCACCCGTTGCTAGGCAACGTTGGAAATGTGTTCGAGTGGGTGGATTGTCCGCAAAAAGTGAGCGCTATTACTAATGCTATAATTGCTCGGACAATCCCTGGGTTCAACGACCTATCGTTAGAAGATCTGTGCTCGCTTTAAGTCATTAGGTCCCTTTCTCTTTATGGTGAGTTTTGTAAACTGTATTTACCCATACCCCTGATTTGAAGCAAATTAATAAATATATGAATTAAACTAATTAACGATCAAACAACGACGAAGATTTAATACAGGTGCATATCACTTTTACACATGGTAAGATTTAGATTCAGTCCGTAGTCTGGGTTGTATTCCGCAATCGCGCGGCTCGTCTTTTGGCCCGCTCTTTGCGTCCTGGGCGATAGCTGTTTGTAATGGTTGTCGGGGTCGAAGGTACGGTTGTTATTGGAGTGGCCGTCGCCTCTTGGTAAGCCAGTTGGGCGGGGGCGAAAACAAGAGGGTACGTTACCGCGGCTCCCTCTTGACAAGCAGATAAAGCCACTTCTAACCCCTTCACTTGGGTCTTTAGGTTTTGATTGAGTTGCCTTTCGTCTGCCCACCTCTTTTGGGCGGCAGTGAGTCGTTGGTAAAGCTCCTTGGCCTTTTGGGGCGCCATCCAGATGGATTTTGTTTGTTGTATTTCCGCGGTCAGCTGAATGATCTGATCGTGAAGGGCCTTGTTAGCCTTCCGGGGTTCCATTCTATAATATCCAATATTTATATAAAATCTTTAATTGACTCAATCTCTCTACATATGTAGTTAACTTAAACATGGTTTGCAAATATTCTAAGATAACAAAACAAGAAAAATGAAAACTCCGGCAATTATTTTTATTATAATAATATCTGTCAAAATTTACAATCACCGGTCCGAATGATCATAGCTTTTCCAGGGATTTCTTCAACCATTCTTCCGCCGAGTAACCCGAGACTACGAATATGGGTCGTCTTGTATTCCGCACCGGTCCGTGGTTGGGCGGCGGTGCCTCACTATAAGTTTCCAGTATTCTCCCCGCAGCGACGTCATCTTCCACGTTGGCCAGGTATTGCCTGACCCGGACCACGTGAAGATCTACCTGTCTTTGGTGTGCTTCTAGTCGGTCAAGGAGCTCACGGGCATGACCTAGAATTTCGCGAGCCGGATATTGTTCGTCCTTTCGAGCATCGGTCAATGATAATTGCTGATCCATTCCCAGTATCTGACCAATTGTTTGGCTAGGTCCTCTTGGAGATGGCTCCTCGTAGCCCTTTGCTCGTCTTAGTAGGCGCTGAGCCTGTCTCCATTCTTCTGCAATGCCGGTGGGGACCCACCTGAGAGCTCCTGATGTATCTACAAGTAGAATATTTTGATGACATTTCTGATTAGGTAAATTAAATGGGTTAAAAGCACTCTTAAGAACAATTCATTAGCTACTATGATAAGTTGGAATCGGTTGATAGGCGTGAAGTGAATCCAATCGAAAACATTGGATGAATATCTCAGAGATATTATGGAATTTAGTACGCTGGCCTAATTTTGATCGTTTGATTTAGTTAGTGAGAAATTTTGTTCGGCATGAAAATCGAAATTAACTGGATTGAAATTATTATTGTTAATTATTTTTCAAGTGTATGGGTTTAGAGATCAGTGAGATATGGTTGTGATTAGGTTCGAAAATCAATTTATGGGGATTTTTTCTCCAACCTGCTAAATACTGATATTTATGCAATTACGACTTTAGCTTCTCAATTCAAGGATAATTGCCCTAGTTTTGATGTTCCTGGTAACATTAACGATAATATGAAAGCTCTTACCGCCATACTTTAGTGGTGTTTATATTTATGTTATCTATCAACAAATACTCCCAACCGGCTAACTATTGGGATTAATAGTAATAATGCTAATTAAGAAAGGAAAAACTGACATTAATATAATAGGGTGAGTAAATTCTACCGTAAGTCATGATGTCGAAAAAATGAAGAGCAACAAATTAACGGATTAAATCGAATAGATTGATTATCGGGTTAATAATAGTGAAGATGATTGATGAGATATTAGTACAAAGATAGTTTGGTTGATAATTTTCATAATTAATAATGATGTTAAAAAACAAGGGGTGATGATAATAATGTTAAAGGAGTCAACTAAATGGGTTACTGGTACGAGAATAATGACATTGATGGGGTTGAATTCGGAAATTTACGGCGATCTAATTGTGAGAATCTCGTAGAGTATAGTTTTTTCCCAGATATACCGACATCATTTGAGGGCCGTCGAGAGTCGAATTTTTGTAGCAATGGGCGGAGGTCGTGTGACGATTGAGGGAGAATTCAATCCGGTAACACGCGTGAAGTTGATTTAGTAAAAGGAAAATATTAAAAATACTTAATTGTATTTAAAGAAAACTTTCTAAGTATTTATTTAATAAATTATTATTTATCATTTAATAACCAAAGATATTATATGAAATTCTTACCCTTAGGTTGTAAATCCAGATCCATTACTGCACCTTCGTTGGGTACCTTAGCCGAGGTCTCCTCATCATTCAAAATTTGTTGAGAGTTCATGTTACTGTAATAAAAATTTCTGTTCGAGTGGTAATTATTGACGTACTTTTATTAATTCGACTGGGTGGGTATGTCTCGTACATGCTTACTATTGTAATCATTGGCACACTTTGCCTGGTAGCGGCAAGTAATTGATAAATTTCCGGTGAACTTATTTATTTAGTAGAAAATTGAAATCAATATGGATTTGCGGTGGACTATGAATGTTTATGCTAAGTGTTGTAATAGTTCGATCGGGTGACTAATGATCCGGTTTGTTTATTTTAATTACATTTGATTTTATTGATTTTCATTATAGATTCGTCTTGTTGGAATCCGGGACTTGGATGGAATTTCAGGGTCAAAATCATCAAATTATTATCTAGTAATACGTATATTTTTAGTTATTGATTTTTTAACCCTTTTTAGCGAGCGATTTATGGATATTATGAAAATCTTTAACACTATTCTAAATTCGAGTTAGTGAACAGGAATCTTATATGGGATGGTTAATTTCTGGGTTATGAAAACTGATGAACCTTTGTTTTCTTGGTTGTACAGGTGATAGATGGACTCAACTTTATAACATTTCTATTCAGAATTTTAGGGGTGTCTCTTTCGGGTGTTTCACTAGAGGCGGAGATTTGGAAACTATATTCCTTAGGCGTTCGGGACGTACCAGCGGCTTCTATTAATAACGGGTATGGTTTCGTAATTGAATTCTTAGTACCTTTAGGAAAAATTTTTTTAATAAAGGAAAACTTCAACCTGTGGGGACCAATCAAAAACCTTATTATTCGTCCTGAACTTTCCGTGGATTTTAATGACGGATTATATTCCATAACTATGTGGGTTGTTCTAGCGGATTTGGATATATTTTATTTCTATTAGTTAAAGCTAGTTCAATTCGAATTTTCTATGGTTATTAATTGGATTATGCCCCTTGGGTGGCGTTTAATATGTTGTAATTAATTACGATGATTTTGGAGTTTCATTTTTATTCTTTTATAAACATTATTTGGATCTACAGTTTATTTGAGTTCATAGGATCAACTCGGGATTATTAATGGTCAAAAGTTTAGAGTGGTCGTTCCATATTTATAACTGTCAATTAAATTATTACCCATCGTTTACAATTTATGACTATCTAGGTTTATACTATTAGTTAAATTTACAATTAATTTCAAGAGTTATAACAACGATTCCATTTTTAATTCCCCGTTACCTTCCCTCAATTGACCTTAGGCGCACTGTGTTCATATTATATTTAATGAGTGCCCACTGGACTACTCGATGTAATAATTTTGAGCCGTATGTAGAATAATTTAGGTCGATTTTAAAGAACACGAGAGACGAGGAAGTAACCAAAAGACCACTTCCTTATTTCTCCTTTCTTCTACACAGAATAATATTGACGTTCCGATCCCTGCGTTCCGCACGCCGGATCTTCACGGGCACAGATCATCGGCGATATTCCACGCACTCACACGAATCTGAATAATGTGTATGATTTTACTAACTTGTGATGTGTTTTGGCTGTGGGCCGGAAAACTTCGACAAAAAACGAATAATTAATTAAAATAAAATGATTTTATGCTTTATAAATTTTTTATTAATATTAAAACCAATATAACAATTACTTGTCCATAACAAAAATCATACAAAAATACTACTCTCCCCACGCCGACATCCAAATAGAGCTCTACCGAGGTTGCGAGGATGTGACGTGGAGAGAGAGTTTCCAAATAAAACTCTCACTCACCTAAAAATAGATTTTTAAGAACTGTCTTATCAGAAATACGATGATGATGATGATGATTCAAATTGTGTAAAAATGAATCGGTATATATACCTATTTTTTGGCCCTAACCTTGCGTGTTCTTTTTGATTTAGTAAAACAAATTTTGACCTTGGATTTTTCCAGTGTATTCTAATCTCAATTTTTTTTATTTTGAAATTTTATTTGACAATTTTTTCTTTAGATTTTTAATTGAATTATTTCTAATTCAAATTATTTGATTTTTTATTTCATTTTCATGAAATTTGGTATTTTTAATAAATTGTCAAATTTTGGTCAAAATCATTGGGTTTTCGTGTTATGTTTATATTTATATCGTGCGGATCTTGTTGCTTTTTGTTATTATTTTAATTTATTTTTATGTTTATTATTTTATATGTAATTGTTTTTTTCTCATTTTTTGGTAGGTTTAATTGATGTTTTCATATGTTTTGAATTTAAAGCTGCATGTTATATTTGCATGGGTGTTACCGATTCATTTAAACATTTACAAGGCCGTTTGTGTTTTGGCCCAACACTATGTTACCTTTATTATACTACATTTGACATAATGTTGGCGAGTTTTTTTCGAAAGATTGATCATCTTTCTGGGGGACAAACCAACGTGATTGCTACAATTTTTGAATTGTGAAAGTGATGGGAAACCGAAGGATAAATAAAAAGAGAAAAATTATAAAAAAGATATGTGAACTAACAAAAAGAAAGTTTATACTATCCGAGAACAGCTGGGAGACAATTGAAGAGCAGTTAAAATATTAGAGATAACATTAGAAATAATCGTAATAATAATTTCAGGAATAATAACGTGAGCAACAATTCAGTTTGCAATATCTGTCTAAAGGAAGGATATCGAACTGACCGATGCTACCGACTAAGAACAGTCAAAGATTCTGCAAAAGAGAATTGTATAATGAAAAGAACTCAAAGTCAATAATTTAGTTCATTAACATTTTTTACTGCAACGGTAACAATAGTAAAACATCCAGTGTAGGAGTTGTTGCTGTGTTCCTTTATGGATTCAATCCAATCGAACCACTAATAGACAAGGCAATTAGTCCAATCGTAATTCAGAAATTTGCCCATTGTGGTATACGCCAATTGGTCCTTGGAATGCAACTTCGAACCTGTGAAATAAATTACATGTTCCGACACAGTAATCAATAAATCAATTTTTTGTTTTCATTATGTGAATTGATAATTTAAAATATTGAAAGTATTTTTTGCAATTCAAATGATAAACATTTATTATCTATAATTGTAGGTTCTCTGGACTTAAAATAGAGTCATTAAGGTTATTCTGCCGTCAAAATTTGAATTTATTTAAACTTGAAACTCTATTTTTAATAGCTAATGTAAGACGGAACTTTGGATGATTTTCCGGTTTTCATAGAATATTTCATATGTAAGCCTCCTCCGTGCAAAACCATAAGTAAATTCATTCGGAAATGTCCAATGTTTGATAATTTCAAGGATGTTTTTGAAATGGTTTCACAGTGTACACCACGAGGCAATGAACAAACTAGCATAATTTTTAACTAATTCAGTAAAATCAATGATCATTTCATCGATAAATTCAAGTATATTGACCAACAAATGACTACTCATGAGTTGACTAAATGCGGATACTAACTGGAGTAAATGACCACTGTAAAAACAGAAAATACGACTGCTAGAATTAAAGCAATAACTGAATTTAGAAATCGTGTTGTGTTAGGTCCTATGCATAATAAAGTTAAAACCCCCGTTTGTTTTACATGTTGTCATTTCCGGCATTGAGAAGGTGACCGATCTCGTGAGCCAGTATTAAACGGATATGCTAAGGAAACATGTTTTTTGTGTTGGTTTGTATCTGATTGATTGGGTAATTTTACGGCGATGTACCAAAGAAGGTACTGTTGAACGTATAGGAATTTTCAGCTTACTGTATCACTCATCCTATTGGTGTGACCTTCTCGTTTAACTACTAGGGATATCTTCCTGATACACCGCACGATTTTAATAACCATTGCGTACCCATAATCGAAATCATGTTGGTACTGTACGCAATAGCCGAATGCCATTCGAGCAGGTGAGCGTCATTGCTAACACTACTCCTCGAAGGACCTTCGCTTTCCCGGATTATTTGCTGCCGATGGAAGGACTTACGCTTTTACTTCTTAACCTATTGCTATCCCCTATTTTCACACTAACGACGTCGAGAAAATCGTGGAAAACATTTGTGTCCCTTCATCCATTTACAATGCTTATCTACGATGTCCATTATTATCGGTACTTCGCCTTTCCTAACCCCAAAATAATTAATGTAGTCTCAACAGAAAAGAAAACAAAAGAAAATACAAGTAAGTTATATTAAATGTACTACACATTGATGCCATAATTACAGAAGCAGATAGTCCATACAAGTGAATTTCCGGGCTGAGGGAACATAACCGTTTCCAATTTAGTCTTCCTCGGTGTCGATGTCGGTGGGTAGACACCTTCGCTTGGCCGGTCGATAAGGCGGGGGATTCGTTCGATAGCTACCCTCAATACGGATGGAGGGTCCCGCAATTTCAGACTGAGGAGTACTACTGGGAACATCGCCTGTGAGGACGGCGATGTCTTCGAGGTCCAACCCCAGATGGTCGAGGACCGGGGCGACTCGGAGAGGATCCGGATCTTCATCCACGAGATTTTTGTGGATGGATCGAGAGGGCGATACGAAGATGATTTTGGGAGCGTAGAGAATATCCGGATCTAGCCCCGGGATCTCAAATTCCTGATATGGGGGGCGGTAGATCGTCGATCCGGCACGGGCCTTCGAGCGGTTCCGTTTCTCTTAGCGACTCCACTTCTCTGCGACGACGGTCTTGACGTCGTCGATTTCGGTTTGGCCTTCGATGGGCGGGGTTTGTAGGCGGTGCTGACACCGGGATGCGGGGCGGCTCGATTGATTGGGGTGCTGAGGTAATTGGGATTGAGGGAAGTCCGGCCAGCGGTAGATGGTGCTCCGGAATTATATTCAGTTGGCGAGCCCGGACGCTCCCAGGGACGAGAGTTTGAAGTTCTACGTCCGTGAAGGCCTGACGAAGTGCCGTGACCTGCTCTTTGATCAGCAGCCGTTGGCTGCGTGTCTCTGCGATCAAATCTTCCCTGGTGCGGGTTAACCTCTCGATTTTCCGGTGTAAGCCTTGAGTGGCTTCCGGGGAGGATCAAGTACCTTTGACCCTTTCGTATTTGCTTCTCAAAGAGTTGTACTTCGTCTCCAGGTCCTCGAGCCTTTGGCGAAGTGCGATAACCGACGGAGAAAGTCGGGGAATCCTTGATAGACTATTTACCTCCGAATTGACGTTATTATTCATTCTAAAGAAAAGAAAGAACATTTTTAAGAACGAAGGTTACTGAAAAGAAAAAAAAAGGGGGGGGGGGTAGATGGACAGAGCAGTAGCATGAGGGGGTCGAATATTTATTTAATGAGTCAGCTCCTGCGTTTATTATTTTCCCGTCATGTTAACCCGATTTGATATATCTCCCTCCTGGTATTGCTGCGTTTTATCCCAAAATAAGTTCCACTCCCGTTGTCATTATAAATGGCTTCCTGCTACCCTAGAGATTAATGCGGATCGCCGTGGTAGAATCACTATCATTATGTTTTACCTTAAACTAAGCAGTATTAATAATTTTATTAATCAATCAATTTTTCCGAATTGGCATTAGTAAAAGCTTTCGGGGTACTCATTACGAGGCCGCCACTTCATTTGTTCCTAGAGATTATATCAAGGTTTACCGCATTAATGACTACTGTTACTTCTAGTTTACCGAATTTTATTAAAATAATAACTAACATCAGCGATTATTATCAATTTTCATTTATTAAATCTATTGGAGAAATACCTATACTATTGATGATTCTTACCGATTTTGATTTATTAAATTTATTAAAGAGATAGCTATATTATTGACGATTTTATTAATTTTATTTTATTAAATTTATTAAAGTAACATTTATGCTATCAACGATTTTTATTAGTTCTAAATATTTACATTTATTAACGTAATATCTATGCTATCAACGATATTCATTAATTCTAAATTACTAAAATTATTGACGGAATATCTACTCTATCAACGATTTTTACTGATGTTAATTCATTGAATGGATTACGGCAGTATCTATGCCATTATAAACCCTATCGTCTGTTAGTCCACTTTATCGCTATACATCGTCTACATTATAAATTCTGGTAGTTCCATCATTCCGGTTAAAAATGGAACTTCTAGCGATTTACAAAGGGAAATTATTCAAGGAAATTTTATACGGTAAAAAGGTAATTAAGAATTTATTTTACTATTAATAATTACACTTACAACGGTAAATTCTGGCGTAGATAAAATTCCTAATATTCCGTAGTGGTTTTAATCGCAAAGATGATAGGATTCACGGTACTGATCAATGCACGACTTAGTTTCCAGAGATTGATATCGATTCCTGTCTACTTTTGGTGATAATTGTAGTGAGTTGAAGATTGTCAGTTGAAGTTTGCGCGAG
The DNA here is from genome assembly GCA_022537955.1 of Schmidtea mediterranea. Lineage (NCBI taxonomy): Eukaryota > Metazoa > Platyhelminthes > Tricladida > Dugesiidae > Schmidtea > Schmidtea mediterranea. The sequence continues at coordinate 21,725,617 of CM039681.1, forward strand.
TAGGTGAGTCCATAATTATTGATTATGTTATACCGTTCCGTCGACCGTGTCGCTGTGTTATTGGATGTTAGAGGTGGCTGCTAAAATTTATCGTTTGTGTAATCAATATGCGTTGTTCAAAAGAAAGTTTATAGTGATGTTTGTGCAGATCAATATTGGAATTATGGATTTTCAGAATCTATTGGTGGGAATTACTCGGCAGCTTATTCAACTCGTGGAATTTTTTACCTATTTGGTGAATGGATATTTTTGACTTATTTCCTTATGTCACCAAGTTTTGCAAATGGATTAATCTACTGTTGGATAGTACGTCAATGCGGGTTGATCATATTTATGTATTATGGATATTTATTGGTCAAGCTCAGCCATCTATCTCTCGCGTGAAACGTCAGTGCTTAATTACGGTCGATTCAGTCGATTTCGCAGTCTATGTGCCTGTGGAAGGTTTATGGGACTCATTCTTCACTTCAGGGAACTCTCGTTTGTCGTTGGCAGATATACCAATGTGTTATTGGGGTCCTTTCCTGAGACCGAAGCCTGTAGCTGTTGGTGTTTATGTATGAATTATTGTTTTAGATCGAATAAAATTTCCGACACTTATATTGTTAATTTATTAATACATATTTATTTATTCCTTGATTTCTTACCCCTGCTGCCCAGTATGAATCTTATTCAATTGTTCGAGATTAAAAAAAACCATTCCTTATATCACTCCGTGATCTTACTTAATATCCCCTTTACGGAATTGGCGCTCTTCCCTTGATTTTATTCCTACTCGCTCCGGCCACTTTTCAGCAGCCGCCTCGAGTTGTACAACGGCGCCCTGCGTAGCGGTCCTGTGCATATTGCCAGACCCGACTGCGGACTGCCGAGGCGTCCACGAGGCATGACCCGCGAGCTCAACTAGAGGTTTTCACCCACCAGCCGGCACGAGATCCATCCCATGGACTTCTATTTCTATACATAGTATAATATTTACGGGGCTCGAACATATATAAAGCATATGAATGATAGTTAAATAAAAACATAGGACATTACGAGCATTTAATTACTTACAAATTTAATGATAACAAATAAAAGTTAAAATTTCACAAATTAAAATCAATACAATCCCTTACTCTTGATATTGTTGTAATGTTTTGGTTTTTTGAAAGTTTTGCATAAGTTAAAAATAATGAATTTCATCACTGTATATATACTATTTTTTGCGTGTGTTGGGCCAGTACAAGCTTTTGTTTAAATGGATTGGAAACAGCACGCAAACATAACACGCACATTTCAAAATCGGACCCTTAAACATCTAATAAACACCAAAAAATGCGAGAAAAACACATAATTTAACATATAAAATAGAAAAACAAAAAATTAAATTAAAATATTAACAAACGCACCAAGATACGCACGAATGGACATAGAAATAACACGATAACAAAAGATTTGACCGAAAAAGCGACAATTTACGAAAATTAAAAGAGTTCATGAATAAAGCGAACAAAAATAAAATAATTTTTAATCAGAAATGATTGAAATTAAAAATAAATGAGTAAATTGTAAAAGAAATCGAAAAATAATAATAAATTAGAAATAAATTAGACACATAATTGCAAGGTCAAATTTTGTTTTAACGCATAAAAAATAACACGCAAGGTTAGGGTCACAGAACAGGTATAAATACCAATCCATTTTCACAAAGTTTTAATGCTAAAACAAGCACTAAACGCTTTTCACTCAGTGAACAAATTACTTTTTGTCAGAGCAATTCAAAGGAGCAACTCTCGATAACTGTTTTCATTCTGCGAATCAAGTATCTTAATGTAAGCTCTACTTGATCGTATGTGTGGGGACCTCTTGTCGTACGTTGATATGTATGACCTATGAACGAACTATGATGAAGTTGTTTCAACAAATATATGTATTACGAAAAAATGAATCTTCAGTTTTACGAGTCGAAATTTTTCTGGCCCACAGCCACACATCACACAAGAAAGTAAAATCATAACATAACTAGTCACACTGTGTAAGTGCGGTTTCTCCGCCTATAGTGTGTGCCCGTGAGAGCTCTGTCGTGCGTAACGACGGATCTCGAACGTAAATATTTTTACCCGTTATAGGGGCGGTGGGAAGATTGAGAGCTAGACTTTTGGCTAGATCTCTTTCACCCATCTCCCGTAAAATCGACCTAAATATTTAACTACACATCGGCTAAAATGATAACACCGAGTAGTCCAGTGGGCACTCGTAAAATCTAATATGAACACAAAAACCTTAGGACCAAAATTAAGGCTCGGGTAGTGGGGACTTGAAACCGATGCGATGCAAATAAATTTAATAACTAAAAAGAAATTAAATTAATTTAAAGTAATTGAATCCATAATATTAAACTAGACATGACGTAAATAAATTATTAAAATGAGGAAATTATAACTAAATTTATGACCAGAACATACAACGACGAGAATACTTTGGTAACGTAATCAAAGGGTAGTAATTAATTAAATAAAATGATTCAAAATTAAATACTCATGTAATAAAAATCAAGAAAAATTGCATAAGTATCAATGATTTGAATTATCCTCGGATTTAATCTAAATTAGTAAAGGAGTTATGAGTAAGGAGCCAGAGGAAATGGAGTAAATGAACGAAACCGCAACGATAGAATTAACTGATTCTGAGAAAAATTACGACAGGATGTAGATCCGTTAATATTTCATATAAATAATAATAAATAAGGCATTAGGCATTAATAAAGGATGCACCAAATTAATGATTAGTTTTGAACCTCTTCCACTAATTGAAAGATAACTATGTAACCCACAAATCCAAGGATAATTCAAGGAGTTAATTAATAATAATATGCTACTAATAACCGATAAGAAACAACCAAAATAATCATATAAATCGTACACTGACACGAGTAAATAAATTAATAATTCCACACAGGGATAATAGATCAACGACAACAAAATATCACAAATAGTTCACAAATGTAAACATAAGAACTCAGCTTTCGTGAGAGGATTCGCGTTAATTCGAATGAAACAGATTTGCCCACGAATAATATTGAATCTTTAAAACCGAATAAAATTAGAAATATCCTGAAATTAATGGAAACAATAAAATCAGAAGTTCCAACCAAGAGAACCAACCATATAGTTCAATAACCCAACCCAACTAAACATCCAAATAAAGATTTAGACTCTTTCCCAACCGCGGTATCCTCTTCATTGAATAGCTGTCATCGAATATTCCACCTAGTAGTTTCTCCCTGACCAGCATGTACAATTGAATATTCTTTCAGCAATGACAAGAATCCGGAGCAAATTGTGGTAGAGCGTCTTCTTGGATGCACCGTCGTCGAATAAGAGCAACAATTCAGATAATGAGCACCAAAGAATTCCAATCATCAAGTGAACAATGCGATTAGATACATATTAATACATAGAACCAATAGAGATAAAATTGATTGTTCATACGCTAAATAAACTACGAACAGGTCATAGTCCGAGATTACCGCGGAATAAATCACCAAAAATCCGACGCGAATGACAGGTCGATGACGATGATCACATAAGCTGATAATAACAAAGACGATGAAGCGATCAATAGAAATGAACTTTCACCGCCGACCTGAACAAAAACAAATAATGATCGGTATCAAATAATAAACAATAAATAACTTAAAATAATTATATTAACATTCAACCGCGAAAAAGAATAAATTAAATGTCAGTTCACGCACCCCACCCCGCCCTCGCAAATAATTTACGCATACAAAAGAACATAGTAGAAACTCACATTTCATACCGCGCAAATGAATCACCAAGCAACTAATACCGATAGTGGACGCGTTCGAACTCGAGACCCTTTACGAGATCGGATCTCGAGGAATGATACTCAGATGCCTAGTGAAGAGAGACAATCAGGTAACTTCGCACGCTACATTTTAAATTTTTTTCGTAACAAAACTTCACCCATATCATTACTCTATGGAAATAGTATAAATCACCAATGCCCATGTTTTACACACGCAGGCGCATCGATAAGAATGATTGGTAATTAAATATTTTCACGTTTAGATCGCAGAGACCCGCATGGCAATTGGAGTGACAATTCTCGAGTGACTCTACAGATCCCGAGCGCTTCTGCCGCTCGATACCGACAAGTTCTGTGGGATAACGGATATCTGTTATCCACTTATGGAGACTCCAGTTGGCCAAGAAGATCAGAATACCGAGCCGAAGAGATCGAGTTACCAAGTATCGCGATTAAGCGCGAGCCGGGCCACAATCCAGCACGAGAAGCCCGCCAGCGAGCCGAATACGCGGCCATGAAGATGGAAGAACTTGAAAGAAAGTACCACCGGAAAGCGGTGTTGGCCCGACAACGACTAGCTCAAGTGAACAGAGATATCGCCAGTGGTGTTATCCCGAGTACCGATGGATTCCCGCCAGAATATGGTGTGTCCTTCGAATTAGACGACCCGAGGCTGACGCAGATGACAGCACCGACTAAAATGGTAATACCGGAGAAACTCGTACAGTCAACTCTTTGAAATCGACTCGGATCTCGTCAAACAGGCGATCATACATATGCAAGTAGGCATCCTCAGTGGAATTCCAAGCACAACAATCGAAGGAGTGAACGTTTTAATGGTCATGAATGAGTTGAATCGATATGTTTTAGTTTTGACGACAATAAATGTTTATGTCTCACGAGTTATTCAATTTTTAGTTTTTATAAATTAACTACTTTGACATTAGTGTAACTAAAGAAATGTAAATTTTCTACTCCTTTTGTAATAACCTTCTAAATATTTTTTTTGAGAATAAATGATAGGATAGGATAGAACGTTTTTGTCATTAAACTTGGACCAACCAGAGAATTAACACCAATCAACTAAGACACATGAGACGCAGCCGATAATACATTGTAAAAATAATTAAGAGAGAAGATCAATAGAATTGAATCAATATTGTAAACGACTAATCATTTAAATATTGTAATTTTAGAAAGGAAAGCCACGAAAATATTGCACCAAGAGCTGAAAGAACTTAGACGAGAAAATCAGCACCTGCACCGACAACTCCTGCAACAGAGTCGAGAGATGCAACAGCTGAAGGCCACTTGGGCCGAACCCGAAAAAATGAAAACCTTGTACCAGCGCCTCACTGCCGCACAACAGGGCTGGAAAGAGGAAAGAGTGTTAAACCAGGCGCAGCGAACACAAATCAAAGGATTGGAGGTCGCCTTGTCGGCGTGCCAGGAGGGAAATGCAGTGACGTACCCTCTGGTATTCGCTCCGGCACAATTAGCCTATCGCGACCAAGAAAGAGCCCATTCAGCTAACAAGAAGCCCAGATCACACGCTCGACCAGGTCGAACCGAGCGGTTGCGAAGACGTGCCCAAGGAGTGACCAAATGAGATGATAAACTCATGTTTGATGATAAATTGATTTGTTTGACATTAAATAAAAATTGTTTAGTTTCTTATGTTACTATTCGTAAATAAATATAGGAACGAAAGTATTGAATAGAAAGTGATAAAGGGACCTGAAATAGAAGACGGACATAGGCCTTCTAACGGCAGTCCGCTGAACCCGACATAGGACTAACCCTTAGCAGTTCTGATATCGGAACTCACCTTTGGACGTCCTGTGACCAGTGGTTACATTACCAACGTTGCCTAGCAACGGGTAACCATTGGCGGGAGCAAAAACTATTTTATATGATTGGGGTGAAGGTCATCCACACCACTAACCCCACACGTGTATGCGCCATTTTTAGGGCTTTTTAATTATTTTAATAATTTTAAACTGTTTTTATTATTTTTTATGTATTTTTCTTTATTTTTTGATATACTATTTATATTATATTTGGATTTTATTTTTTGTACTATTTTCTTATAATATTATTTTTAGCCCTTTTTATTTGTTTTCTGGTCACCACTTCTGCCTATGTTTTTTCTAAACCTTATTTTGCAAGGTTTTGGCAGTTTATTTTACTTTTCATATGTTTCTTTCTGCAGCTGTATGCTTTTTAATGATTTTTATTAATTATTTGTTTTTATTTAATTTTGTTATATTTTTATTTTGTTTTAATTAATATGTTTTTCATTAATTTTTGGTATTTTCGTGCGGTGCGTGCTTATTTTCAGTGACTCGTTCAATTATTTTTACTTTACTTTTTAACTTTTATTTTTTGTTTAAATTGTGGCTCAGAGCCCAACAGTACCATGCAGTAACGGTTATCCGAACGAACCTTTGCAAATTATTCTAACAATTCTACCGCTGTTATATTCAAATTGCAATAGCTGTTTACTAAAATTTGAGAAACCGGACATTTATAGGGACTCATGCACATCTTAAGAGTCATTATAATTAGATGATCAAACAAAATTTTGGTTTTAATGTCCCATGGTAATTCATTAAATAATAGGTTTAGACTATGAAATATATCATGTATTAGTTATTTGAGCTTTAATAATTTCTGTTGGTCTAGATTTTTACTAAGGCTTGCGTAGAGGTAGTGCCCGATTATGACTTTGAAATAACGTTTATTGCACATACTTTATTTTAAAATCTTTGGTTGAACCATAAATTATTTCGTGTTGACTTCAACTATTTTTGTAATTTCTAACAAAATTATAACTGTTCAATGAACCATGTTAATCAACTTGTAGCACTTATTGTGTAACTCAGTCAATACGGTGATTTCATATTTCTAATTCGTGGGTAAATACTCCAATATTGATTCATTGGACTCCATGATGATAAATACATACGAGTTGATAAGTACATGCAAACGTTTCCCATTGGAAGCAACCTTCAAAGGTTTCTCATCTTGGAAATTTTTGTGATAAAAGATCTTTATTTTCCCTTTTACATTTACTATTTCTTTAGCTACAAAGTAAGCAATTCAAAAAAACGAATACCCATCACAAATGATGACTTTATTCATTGCCAACACGGAGTTGATTTTTATCAGATTTTCCACATCGGTTGCTGTAAATAAATTGATCAACAATATTTGTTTTCTTTTTCAAATAAGAAAATATCATTTGGCCTATTTCAGTATCCCACTTCTGACATCATATTAACAGGAAATATATTTAAAATAAAATAAGCTATTTAAAAACATCCATGAAATTATTATAGCAATACAAAATTATTTTTGAATGATTAAAGCACTACATAGACTACTACACTATGCTATACAAAGCGAAAACGAACAATGTAAATAAACACACGATTATCAGAAGTGAAAAAGGTCAAACACCCATGATGATGATAATATCAAGAGATGCGCTAACAAAAATTCTCAGGGAATTATTAAAGACCGGATCAACTTTAAATTTTTGAAACGAAAATTAAATACAGATCCCTGCTCAAATTTTAGAAGAAACACCCATAAATATATTTGAATATGAATGAAGACTATGAATAAGAACTGTAAAAAATTCAATAGTCCTAGTTAAAAACAAATAATTATCAATGGGCTCAGGAGCTTGACAGTGATGAATCCAGAAGAGAAAATGTAATAAGGAATAATTTTAGCACATCTGTGCATTGATTTTCAGCTACTGTAATGTTATCAAAAGTATTTGAGCAGTAGAAAGTATAATAGTCATCACAAAGTTTAGAGAAACGTTTATCAATTAAACAACTAAATTATATTTAAATAGATTATAAATATTTTTATTTTTAATGATATCCTTGTTTACCTAAATGAATTGATTTTATTTGTAACTGTCGCTGTAACAAATTCTTTATTCAATATTAACAAATATAATATAATTAAACTCTTTACAAAATTTTTTTCGTAGAAGAAACGAAATGCCATTTATTAATTGTATAATTGCCATATTCAGATGTCAGTTTAATTCGTGGATATCATCTTAAATAACACATAATGAGCATCATCTCATCTTGGCTGCTGTGTCAAAGGCATTCGACTAGATGTTACCGGAAGCTCTTTGTGACACATGCACATAAAACAACAACATCGGAAGTTATCGCAATAAAGCGATTCACAAGGGGAAACCGTTATTAGCTGAAATATAAAATATTTCATTATATTTTGAATTTTTTTTAGCAAGTAAAATTAAATTAAAAGATTTTAGTATATATTAGAGATTTATAAATAAATAATTAAATAAATTTGGCAACGATTTAATTAAAAGATAACGCCAATAAAAAACTCTTCGTACGATATATTTTGACAGCATAACTGTCATCTTCAGGTACAAAAAACCAACTAAAAATATTATGAATTAACTTATAATTTAAACAAATTATTTTTTTAATATTAATTTTATTTTTTATTTTCTAATAAATAAACACTTAAAAAAATATTTAAATACTTTTAACTAATTTTAAAATGTTATTTATATAAATATTATAATTTTTTATCTATATTATAATTTTATAAATTAAATTATTTTAATAATATTAAAATAAAAATTTTTTTTTTAAAACAATACATAAATGTGATTTAACATACTTAAACCATTTAAAAACATTCGTAGTCATAGCACTTTGCACATTAATATTTGGATCCAATGACCTTATCAGCAATACTTCACATATCAAGCATTTCTAATAATTAATATTGGAGATTATTGAAACTGTATTAAGGAAATTATTCACTTAATGAATCTCAAAATTTGATGTACCTGAATGAATGCATTCGGATTGCGGTTCTTATCTTAATTCAAGATTTTTCTATAATTCTTGAATAAAATTGAAATAGTAAAATTGAAATTGATACAGTGATGACTTAATTGAAAGATTTTATAACAGCAAAAGCAATGCTAAGTGTCGTTATGGAAGTGGGTAAATCCAATAAATGAAGTGCTTTACTACTCGTGGTTGAATTCTGCATAAGATAATTATAACGGTACCACAAATTTTCCGCAATTCGAATTAGTATATAGAAGAAAATTTAAATCACTATGCAAAGTAAAAGTGAATATTATAGAGACAAATAACATCGACTACTTGAAGCCATTGCAAAAGAAAAGCCAATAGCATATCGAACAAAAAGAAAGAATACGAGAAAATATGCTATGAAAATAGGTAGAATTCAGGAAAATGAATAAGTGAAAAGAAATCCTTAAGAATGAAAACTGCAAAGCATTTGACAGGAAGTTTATTGCACTTTCAATAGTAATGATTATAAATAAATGGATATATCTGTTGAACATCTTGGAATTGAGAACAATTTGAACGTTAATTAAATAAAGTTATTGAAAATCAACAGTGATGACGAGAGATAAATTCAAAATTAAGTGCATGCATTGTACTTTGGAAAAGTAAAGAAAGTCTTTTAAAGAAAAGTGAAGGAAATACAATGAAGGAATAGCAGGAAAAAGACAAAAAGATTAGAAAATATTCTGTCAGAATATCGAGAAATAAAAACCAAGATAAACTTGTCTAAGAGGGATGTAATATATCGAATTTATGAAAATTAATAAATACAATGCATCAAAAGTATTGAGCAAGTTGTTTTAACATTAAATGCAATTTGCAGAATATTTAATTTGAATAAATAATAAGTTGTTGTTAAGGAGACATAGATGAGTAATAGTTTATTCTAACAAATCTCCAACACACTATTATATAGCTCTTTATTGTGTAACATCTCAAAAAAGAGTTTATTTGTTTATTAACTATTGATACAGAAAACCTGAAGATACATAAACATACAACATAACCACCAAACATTCTAAATAACCTTTTATCTTAAAACTACAATTTTGGTATATTAATAAGCAATATGTTAGTTTAATCAATTGTATAATATTCATTTATCATCCTTCCTTATAGTTATTATTAGTATTAAAAAACGAGAATTAAAATCAATGAATAATTAGAAATATTTAAATATCGTAAAACAAGTGAGTTATATTAAAAACCAAAAACAGATTAACGCGTAAATGGGTGGATGGGTGTAAGCCCTTACTGCAAAATAATTTTAAATCATTACAATAATTACTTTGTAGCTATGGCTTATTTTATTATTTACATATTATTATTATTATTAAAATTGAATTTAGTGATATTATCCAAAACCTAACAAAAAACTCACTTGTTTTTAGTTTAATCTTTAAATGATTCTCCCTTCTATTGATTTAACTACCAATAATATCTTTAAACATTAATTTATTTTAATTACAATTATAGATTTAAAAAATATACTTTCATTTGTAATGCAATTTTTGACCGTATTTATCAAGTTTGAATACTTGATTGAAGGCTGCAGAAAAATTATTTTACACATCACCAAAAAATTGTTTTCGTTTTATTGGATTTGATTAAAATTGAATTTAGAATTAGTAATAATTATTACTGTAACAGAAGCTGTCAGTTTGATTTTTTTTGAATTTTTGGTCATCTTATACACACAGAGTATAATCAAGTTAATATCTTCAAAGTTCTATATAACAAAATTTATAATCTCTGCTTGGGTCTGTTTTACATCTAGGATAATATGCTATTTGCGTCCGTATTGTCGTTACTAAAAACACTAAAATTCTCAGCAAACACGTTCAAGCATATTCTATTGTTGATCAATCCAGATATATATTGTCGTTGCTATTAGTAATGAAATGAGGAAATTTATTTATCTAGGTCATTTAGAGAATGCCATTCCATAACCATATATTTCTGGTAAACAAATATACTCCACAACAAATCGAAACAAATCAAATTTAACCAAGTCACATGCAAGTTACATGCAAAACAAATAATACAATTTCTAGCTATGTAATGAACTGGCAGTCATTTTGTGGGATTTTACTTTTGTGATCTATTTGTCAAAATACTTAATGTAGTGCCACTGGAATTTTCTTATTAAAATTCCTTTATCAAAGTAAACATTCGTAGAGTTAATTATAGAATCTCAAAGAAAAAATCTAACAGAATCCCTTGAAAGGCGTTCAATCGGTATTGTGTATCCTATTAGGGAGCATCCATTAAGGACGTCCCCTAAAAAGGGGAGGGAAGGGGTTGTCGCAAAAGGGACAAATGGGGACACTAGGGAGGTCAAATGGTTAGGACATCCCCATAAGCATTGGCCGTTTAAATATTGTACATAATGGATTAATGATTTTTTAAAATTTTTCTATTATCTTTTTTATATACTATATAAGGTAAGTAAGTAAGCGGCATGTTTCATGTTTTCTATTTTTCCCATTTGATCATTTTAATTATGCATGCATGTTTTTTCTCTATTTTCCAATCAATATTGTGTACTGCTACATATAATGTTGAAATTAAATTTAACTTATATGCTTGTAAATTATTTAAATTTCTATTTTTGGAGGGATGTCCTCCCGGTGGGGTGCTCGTGAAAAGGGACAGAAAGGAACAAAATGGAAGGGGATCAAAAATTGCTTATTTTGGGGTGGACGTTTTTAATGGATTTTCCCTTTTATGTTATTCTTATAAATATAACAACGATTATTAGTCTTATATTACTTACAAGGTGTAAAAATATGCCGCATTCTAATTAATCCACAATGCCAAAATAAATGTCAATGATCTCAAATATTAAAAGTTACTCAAATTTTCAGCTTAATTCCATCGTGTTAAGAATGCCCAATATTTAATCAAGTTTACTCAAGTAAAATATATAACACTAAACGTAATTAATGTGTATAATTAATGTGTATGAATATCTGCATTGTTTGATTGATTAATTTATTTTACCCTTCAAATTCATTTTAGTTTTATTTTAGTTGAATTCTTTTTTTGCAGAAATTTAATTATTAATTTAAATTTAAATCTAACATTTGATTCACTACATGCTCTACATCCCCATGATTCGCAAAGAACTATATCAGCAAAGCTGTGCGTCTAAAACAACAATAAATTAAACAAAAATTTTATTAAATTCTACTTTTCTCTGAGGACAGATATTAGTAAGACAGGTATCAAAGCTCCGATATGCATTGCATTGGCAACGATCGTTCATTGAAGCACAACATCCGCAACATATTTCATCTTCACTGCCAAATGGTCTGCAAGTAAATAACGGTCTTTTGTTTAGAATTCGTTTTATTGATCCAAAAATAATGGCTATTATAACAACATAACCAATTAATATAACGAATATCAAATAGGACAAAGGAATTGAAATGCTAGATAGATCTTTTTGAATTTGTGTTTGAAAATCTGTAGATTTTGGAGCATTAAAATCAGCAATCTTGACAATTTATGCAAAATATAATATATGAAAAATAATAATGAATAAGTACTTGCACTGGCATATTTAATTTAGGTGATAAACATAATTACATAGAAACATTAAATAAATAGTCCAATATAACAAATAAAATAATATTGTAATTTGAATTTCATACTATTATTATGGTACAAAAATATATTCTAAATCTTCAAAATAAATATGAATGTTAAAATGTAATTTTATTTGTTTAAAAAATTACAAGGAACTATAACTTTTAAAATTTGAAATTTTCTAAATGTAATCGGATTATAACATTACAGTAACATTTTAATTTATAACTACTGGTGGGTTGGTGATATGTGACCTTGACCCAGACATACAACCTTGCTACCCACCAATGGTACCAATAGGCAACGTTGGTACTGTAATTAATGGTTGTGAGACCGCCAAAAGTGAGCTCTCACTCAGAACTACTAAGGCCCGGTCTCATATTGGGTTCAGCGAGCTGCCGTTGTAGGGCTTATGCTCGTCTTCTATCTTTCAGTCCCTTCACTTATTATGATTATTCGCTTCTTTTGCTAATTATGTGTATTTAATATAAATGGATTGATTCATTAAGAAAAATCGTTGAAACTAGAACAAAAGGCAAATTTTATTGGGTCACATTATTACAATTCGAACAAGTATCGCAAGTCATCATTTTCCTAGCGTTGATCCTAATCTTTCGGCTGCCTGCGGGCTACGACGGCTCTGTTCCGATCTACAAGGAGATGAGTGTCGATGAGTGGCTTTCGTTTCTGGTTGGGATTCATTCTTTTTTTGGTAGGTTAGTTGAGCAGGGGCAAACACTAGGGGTTACCCTCCCGACTAACTGCGAGGGCAGTCTACAATCCGCGAATTTGCGTGCGCAGAGCCTGTGCGATTTGTTTTTCACTCTGCCATTCGCACTAAGCTTCGTTTAGTCGCTGATAAACCTTCTTTACCTTCTCTGGCTGTACCCAGGTAGACTTTATCTCCTGGCACTTTCGGCTTAATTGAAACAACATGTCATGTTGGTAGGCTTTTGTTTTTCTTAGTTCCGCTAGTTTTTGGCCTATTTATCTGATGAGTTCGATGTCTAAAATTACATGAGATCTTCAAAATCACTATTATTTATTTGAACAATATGTGTGGTTGTGGTCTTGGACAACCTTGACCCCAGATGAAGATTAATTTCCTATCCCCAATGGTTACCCGTCGCTAGGCAACGTTGGAAATGTAACCATGGGCTTTGAGGTTGCCAAAGGTGAGCACCTTATAGGGACTGCTCTGGCCTGACCTCAAACTGGGTCCAACGCACTACCGTTAGAAGGTCTTCGTGCGATTTGTCATTTTCGTCCCCTGTTAATGATAAACGGCTTTATTCCGCGTCCTTGACTGGATTAACGTTATTCGCGTGAGTTAAATGCAATTAAATTTTTCAAAACTGAATCCAAATCGTTGTTCAAAAATAACATTCAACGAATTTTTATTCAAAGCTAAAACATTTCAGACTAATTTCTCATTTTGGGTCCTTTGATTTTACGAAGCGTCGTCTAGCCCGTTCAGCTCGACCAGGGCGGTGTTTGACTGGTTTGACGGCTGGTTTCGACGTCGATGCGGCTTCTCGATAGGCTAGTTGAGCCGGAACGAAGACCAGGGGGTAGGTCATTGCTGCTCTTTCCTGGCACACAGACAGCGCCACCTCCAAGCCTCTCAGTTGCGTCTTCAAGCTTTGGTTGAGCTGCTTCTCCTCAGCCCAACTCGTCTGCAGCAAGGTCAATTTTTGGTACAGGTGTTTGGCTTTACTCGATTCTACCCACTTGCTTTTGGTCAGCTGTACCTCGGTCGTCAATTGTACGATTTGGTGATGGAAATCTTTAATTATTAATTGTGCCTTGGCTAGTTCCTGTTGTAGAATCTTGTGCGAGTTCATATCTATAACCAAAAGTAAATCAATTCATCGTTAATAGAGGTTGGATGAGTTTACAATGGGCCTTATGTTTTTAGGCGTCCGATTGTGGCTGATATTTACTCGAAATTTAACTAGATTCTAAATTAGTATTCAGCGAACAACCAAACTAAACATTTTATTTGATACACAAAAGAACAAAAAATTCATTCCATTGAGTCTGATCTTCAGTAGTATCGGTCGGAACTCGGTCGTGGTGGCTCCCGAGCGTACGGATGCTCGCGATGAACATTTGTCACTTCGTTTGTTCGTTTTCCCTCTCTGGTCCATAATTGGCGTGGGACTACCACGTTGATGGCCTCCATTGACCGGTTCAATCTGGGGTCGTCCAGATTGAACGAAGTATTGTACGGCGGGGCATACCCGTCCGTACTTGGGATCAATCCGGCCGCGATGTCCCGGTTGATCTCATCCAGGTGTCGTTGCGCTCTTTGTATCTGTTGGGCCGTTTGCCGTTGGTGTTCTTCCAGGCGGGCGAGAAGGTGCTCGCCTGGCCTCTTATTTCCCGTGCCGGATTCCGGCCCGGTTCTCGCTTGATTGCGACAAAGGAAAGATCTATGTCGTCACTGGTCCTCCTCGGGATTCTCTGACCGGCGAGATTGAGAATCCCGCGTCCCACATCGCTTGCCGGCACCGCGCAGCGGAATGTGCCGGCAAGCGGAGCGTGACCCGGGACGCGTCAATCCACGAGTCCTCTAGAAGAACAATAAGACATTAACGGATATGATTCTATGTTATTGATTTGGCGGTCTAGGTTACTTTGGCCCTAAGTCTCACAATGAACAGTTTAGAGTTTGATTAGATTTGGGCTGGGTTCCGTCGATCCTTACTGCTGGCTCTATTCACTCAGGTTTTTCCCACTTTGAAATACGTTAATTTTTAATATTTTATTAATACAAACTTTTAATACGAAAACGGCGTGACGTGAATCGCTTATAAATTAGGCCAGGTCGACTCAACTGGATAGTTTGGTTAAGGAGCAATAAGGATCGGTAAAAATGAGGTGGATCGTTAAAAAAATATCTATAAGTATCCCAAGGGAAGGCTAACGTGAAAATGAAGTTGGGGTACACTGTTGGAACTAGCGGCAATACGGGTGGGTGAACTGATACTTGAGAATGATAACAAAATAATAAATAAAAATAAATAGATTACAGCTGAATTTAATCAAGGGAGATTTTCTTTAAATGTATCTAGCAGAGTAATGGCGTTTCGAGATGGGGACCTATAGACTAGTTTATCGGAGACTTTCTAAATAATAGAATGGCATCATAAATCAATTATCTAAAATTTACATATAAATCCTGATAGCTAAATTTTATAAACAAAATCCAACAAATGTTATCCAAAGATATATTTATATTGTTTACCCATTAACGTATCAACAACTCACAATCAATGATAAGGTCAAATTAACAATCGTCCACGAAGATAGTGATAATATTTCCATTTCCCGGGATTATTAACATATTGGATATTTCATTCAAATTGTTATAGCGTATTCTCTCGTAAGATAAATTGTCAACTCATGTTATGATGTCGTTTCGTTTCCTGAATGAATTATAACTCGAAATTTTTCAAACTCTCGGTGTTTTACTAATTCAAAAAAAATGAATTCATGAAATTACTGCAGGCGAATACCTATTGATCATAACACGTCGGAAATATAGGGTCTTTAAAATAGATCTTTAGCAAAATAAATTTCATGTGGTAATAAAAATTTTCTGCGGCTTAGTTTCGATACATCGTTTTATAGCGTAATTTGGCTGCGCTTTCGTCGCTCTTTTGGCTACTCAATACTCGAAGGTTTTTATTACTAATTCGATATCAATACCAACTATTACCTTCAAGAGCTTTCTGTTTCTCAGTGTCGGGACCAACTCTCTGTGGTGCTTTTATGGGTGCCTTAGCGTATCGCGAGTTCTTTGCTCCGATTGGAGAATGTTTGTGTCTTGGCTTGTCAGACATTTGTGCTTTCTCTAGTTTATGATTAATGCAATCTAATCTCCATTTTATACCCAGGCGTACACACATGTATCGTCATTAGCGAATCAGCTTCGTTGTGCGACACCCCCACTAGTTCAGTGGTGTGCCGGAATACCTCATTTTTTAACAGGCAATTATGTAATTATCGTCCTAACTTATTATCGATTGGCATTTTTGTAAATGTCAGTTTAGAGGTGGACATTATCCCCGTGATTTCTTTGATCGCAATATTATTGAATCACTATATTGTTTTTTCCAGAATTATGAAGTAGATATATTCGTCTGGAGTCTCCTATTCCTGAATTGGTGGTTGTCGTTCTCCTTTGGTGAGATTTTAGTTAAGTATTTATTTAGTTTTACCTTTATTATTACTAGGGCTGCTTTCCTAATTGGGTTATACAAGTGAATTTTCTCATTATTTATCCCACATCTTAGTTAATAAGGCGGTTACTCCGTTGGTAAAGTGTCTATTGATGGCAATGAACTCGCATACATGTCCTCGGTTAGATGGGGAACCGAATTATAGATATCCTATTGATTGACAATGATGGGTTGTTCTACGTTATTGTGTAATTATTCTATTCATATGCTCCTATCGGTAAATTATTATCTGCTTATTAATTTATTATTAGCTACTTTATTCCTATAGATGGTGTATTAACATGTTTATTAGTTCTCTTGTTACTGGAGAGTTAATTTAGAACTTCTAGTCGGAACATTTGCTATTACCATTCAATTTTTGGAATTTCCGTAGGTTGTGGATAGCTTTACAAGTATCGTTCGTTCTGGTTACTGTTATGTCTACTTGTGGTTACAATTTATTCGAATTAATTTACTGTAGATCACTATATCAGTTGTCCCAATTTATCCGTTTGATTTTTAATTTAATTTTTGTTTATTTTATTTTGTGTCTAATTGATATGTTGTTATTGTTGTTTATTTTTTTATTTTTAATTCAACTGACCTATTCCTAATTTATTCCTTTTATTTTATCTTTAGCTCATATGTTCATTGCTATTATTTGTTCTGCTTATATTTAATCAGCTTGTTTATGCTTTATTCTATTTACTCTATTTATTTTCAGTTAATTCTTCCATCTGAGATTTGTGCAAACTGTTCCTATGGCGATTTCCTGATTCAACTACCCAAGGCTAATCTCTCAAGTTATTTGAGCTGGCTACATCTATTCGTTATCAGTTCCCCTGTCGACTCACAGCCGGCATCCCATGAGAAATTTCCTGTGTAGGCTACACTTCTCAATTATCACCAATTCAATTACAGCTCCTATATATATTTTCATGAATAAATGGTTTTTCGTGTTCCGGTAGTATGATTTCTTATGTTGCTTGTTAACGTTCCCAGCTTTGGATACATCCTAGCGATTATGTTTCTGGATAGATGATTAAATCATGGATGGTTTACCTATGCGTCGATACTCAAGTTGATTTTAAACATCGATAGTGGGTTCTAATCGTCGTGGGGTCAATTCTCATTAGTATTATTTTATCTCATGTGGGTTATGTTGTCAAAGGTCATTTTTCGGCAGATTTTATTTATTTTCGTGGTTAATGATGATCGCTCTCTGTTATCTAGTAATCGCACTGGGGTTCAAATTAGTTACGCGGTGAATTATATTTCAGAAGACTGTAATTTGGATTTATCCGCATTAATGTGTAATATTAGGGTTTTCTCTATACTACCATGATTTAATATAGGTTTGATTTCATCATATTAGGGTGGGTTCTTATGTCGAACTTTGCAATTTGAATGGTTTATGTGACAAATTCGAACAACGTTTTCCTAGTTAGTAGTTCTCACCCCGATATTAGGTAATCGACTATTTAGGAATAAAACTTTTGTTCTATTTGATTTTCCTCTATGCCTCGAGAGTTTGGAGCCTCCTTGTTAAAGTTAGTACGTATTTTCGAGAGGGTAGTCATGATAATTTTAAATATTTACTTGGATTGTGAATAATTCTCTAATTATTATCTAGAATTTGAATATTTTATTAATCGATATAGTTTTACTTTCAACGTTTCTTTAAGATCATAGCAACCATTTAATGTCACCGCTTTTCCCGTACCCTTCCCCAAATTGATCCTATGATAAGTTTGTGTCGATATTAATAGTTTAAGAGTGCCCACTGGACTACTCAGTGTGGTGATTTTAAGCCGTGAGTTGTAAATAATATTTAGGTCGAGTTTATGGGACACGAGTGACGACGAAACAGCCAAAAGACTATTTCCCCTTCACCCGTTTCCCCTATACGGAATATATTGACGTTTCAGCTCCTGCGTTCATCACGCCGGAGCCTGCACTGGCACGAAATCATTGGCGATAATACACGCACTTACACGATTTACGATAGTATATTTGATTTTAATAGCTTGCGATATGTGTCGGCTGTGGGCCGGAAAGATTTCGACTAAGAAAAGAAAATATCTATTTCGTTTTAATATATATATTTCATCATATCGTTTTGTCACACGGTTATCCGTAATATTCATACATCGTATATCATAACTCCTTCTCCCCACGCCGAAATCCAAGCAGAGCGAGGATACGACGTGGAGAGAGTATCGAACAATCTCTCACTCAAATAAAATGTTGATTCTACTGAGTTACACTGGTTTCAGATTTGGAAACTGATTCTGGTTAAAAAACCGATTAACTGGTTAAAAACTGGTTTCAAGTTTTTGTAAAAACTGATTAAAATTATGTAAAAATGAATCGGTATATTTACCTATTGTACGACCCTAACCTTGCGTGTTCTTTTTGATTTAGTAAAACAAAATTTGACCTTGTGATTTTCTAGAATATTCTATTCTTAATTTTTATTATTTTGAAATTTTATTTGACAATTTTTCTTTTGATTTTTTAATTGAATTATTTCTAATTTAAATTATTTGATTCTTATTTCATTTTCGTGAAATTTCGTATTTTTTATTAAATTGTCAAATTTCGGTCAAATTGTTAGGTTTTCATGCTATGTTTATGTTTATTTCGTGCGGATCTTGTTGCACTTTGTTATTATTTTAATTTATTTTTGTGTTGTATAATTTTATATTTAATTATTCTCTTTCTCGCATTTTGCTAGGGTTAATTGGTGTTTTAATAGGTTTGAATTTAAATCTGCATGTTATGTTTGCATGTGTGTTACCGATTCATTTAAACATTTTCAAGGCCGTTTGTGTTCTGGCCCAACAAATATATCCTTTAGTATTAACTATTAAAATTCTCTTAGTAGTTATCATAGGTAGTAGTGGGATGTGTCACATCCAGCACAGTACCCCCTCCCCCGGCTGAGAGAAAAATTTTCTAAGTCCAAAAGTACAAAAAATTTTTAAGACAAAGACAATGACTCATTCAAGGTCATTGGATGACTCATCATGTTTTCAAGGTCATTCAAAAGTAGGTCAAGGTCATTGGATGAGTCATCAAAATTTTTCAAGGTCATTCAAAAATAGGTCAAGATCATTCAAAATTTCTCAAGGTCATATTATTTTTAAACATTTTAAAATTTTGATTTACTACTTATAAAAATAAGTAGTATATATTTTGTAAATTATTTTATTATTATTTTTATTATTATTAATATTATTATTATTATTATTATTATTATTATTATTATTATTATTATTTTTATTTTATTATTATTTTTATTATTATTTTTATTATTATTATTTTTTATTATTATTATTATTATTTTTATTATTATTATTATTATTAATATTATTATTATTTTTTATTATTATTATTATTATTATTATTATTATTATTAATATTATTATTTTTATTATTATTATTATTATTAATATTATTATTATTATTATTATTATTATTATTATTATTATTATTATTAACATTATTACTATATAATGAAAACCAAGACATATACAACAAATTTATTATAAAGAGATAATTCTACTATAGTAGTATTGTCGAAGAGCTTTTTTCAAAGCCCATTCCACATACTTCCGATATCTGGCAGCGCAGCAATGACATCCATCACCACATGGGTATTCGGGTTCCATATCTTTGGACAAATTGTTTTGTTCGATATCCCATAGGAACTCATCGATTACAGTAAATATCCATATTGATGTATGATTGAATATCAAGTCTGGAATTATTGATGCTGGCTTATTCATGATTCCATGTATTTCTGGATAATAGAATTCCAGACGTTCTTTAATAACTTTAAAATAATCATCTAAAAAACAAGTAATAATAATAATAATAGTAATAATAAATTACCATAATGTTTAATTTCATTCATAGCTTGAACTGCGCTCGGTACAATCATTTTAATGATAAAAATTGAAATAACAATTACTTTTGTACTAATTTAGACACACACACACATACAAATCTTTAGCTATAAACAATAAATATTAATTTATATAGATTTGAAAATGATTAAAGAAATTTTAATAATATTATTAGTTTTTAATACGGTCAACTCAATTGTTGTAACCGTTCAAGGTAAAAATTCAACAAGATGTGTATGTCCTGATACAGCAGTATTAATGGATATTTTGTATATGATAGATAGGCCTAGATATTTGAAAACTCCAGTCAAAAGATTATCTTAAAGAATGAGTAATTTAGAATTCCGATTTGAACATACATATGAGACTTTAAAAAGAGCTAAAAACGACTTATATGATGATATTATATATTTAAATAAGACCATTGGTATTATAAAAAATTAATTAAGAAAATCAATATTAGAATTGAAAGAAAATCATAAACTTAATGAAAAAATGATGAATCAAGTTCAATATAGTATAAAATTTTATTCTAATAAAACAACCGATCAGTTCAATCGTATAATGAAATTACAACACCCAGTTAACAGTGGCGGCAGCAGATTGAAAGAAGTTAACAGTGCCAACAAATCATCATTACCATTTCCATTAAATATTTTTACATATTTTCTTAGTATTGCATGATTCTGATTGGTTGAATATAGTATAAATACGCTTACACTTTCAAATATTTTTATAAAATGTCAGAAACTAAATTTTTTATAACTTTATTGAATGAGCTGGTCTCTAATAATAGTGAAGAAGATGAAATCATTAAAAACATGAAATTTATGGTAAACCGTACCGAGAAAATTGTTGAAGACATACCATTTGATTATGAAAAAATTCTCAATTTGCCAACATTGGAGAGAAAGAAGGCATTCCAATCATTATTTAGTTACATGTTCGATGAAAATAATAAATGGATGCGAATAATAGTAGGATTAATGTATATGAAACACATGATATTAAAATCGGGATCCGACTATGAAAATTATTTCCAATGGTCTATAGAGGTATATTACTTTATATTGTCATTAATTTATCATTATTTAGGTAATAGAAACAAAAATTGACCCGTGGGTAGTAACAAACGGTGGATGGACAGCGATTATTCAAGTTGCAGCAAAAGCCAAACGCTCTGATATTTATGTCGAAAATTGCAAATTTTTATTAAAACTAATCACTGGAGCATCTGTTTTATATTTATGTAACAAAGTTTATCGTAGATTTTAATAAATATTTCTTTGTTATTATTATTATTAATAAAAAACTACATTTTTAAAGATTTATTGATTATTACACGAACAGCCTTCATCACCACAATATTCTATCATAATATTTTCTATAACATGGTCAATACAATTCTTAAATTCGGTCGGCTCATCTTTAGTAATTTCGGTAGTATCTTCAGTATCATTAATATTTTCTTCAACATTAACATTTTCATCAATAATTTCTTCAGAATCATTAATAATTTCGGTATTAATTTCTCCATCATTAACAATTTCAGTATCATCACTCTGACATCCAGAATCACAACTCGAATCTTCTTTACTCAATGCTTCAACTAGAGTCAACATATCTCTAATTTTTACACCGGTTATTTCTTCGAGTTTATCAAACAAAAAGTTTATTAAATATTCTAAACGAAATTAATTAATTAATTAATTAATTATTTTAGATTTTATATTTTACCTTTTTCAGACATCATTTTTAAAACTATTTTAAAACTACTTATAATTTTGTTTATAGAATAACAAAGAAAACATAAATACATTTATTAAACACTAAACACTATACATTAAAATAACGGTGAAAGTCTAGCAGTAACAAAGAAAACATAAATACATTTATTAAACACTAAACACTAAAATAACTGTGAAAGTCTAGCAGTAACAATTTTCCAGATTGGAGAAAGCACATCGTTTTGATCAGCTTTATATCCTTGGATTGTTATTGTTATATACCGGTTTTCCTGTTCTTTGAATCCAATTTCTGTAAATGCATCATAATATCTGGTATATTGACTCGTGAAGAAAGCATTTTCATTGCATTTTAAATTGGACTTGATCTTTTTGAATGTATTATCAATATCCTTGATATCTAACATTGAGAGAGTACCAGCAAGAGATTGAAATTGCGTTTTATTGAGTTTGACTGGATTTGCCAATTGCATATTGATAGGCTCCTTTAAAAAATACATTTTATAATTGTGGAACATCTGAACTGGTTGGACACTTATTTTCTTGGTCATGTTTGATTTATGATCTTTATAAGGTGGTGACGCACTTTTATACCCTTGACAGATAATGATTAACCAATCAGAATCATGCATGATCACAAAGACAATGCATGATAAGTGCATGATAATTGCAAGATAAGTGCGTGACTGGAAAACTGTATGTAAATTAATCCGTTGAGTTTACATATATGATTTTACACATATCATCTATATAAAATGTATTATTAATATCACGTGTTTTATTATTATCAATATTATTATTAAACGATAACGCCAATAAAAAACCTTTTGCACGATATATTTCGATAGCACAGCTATCATCTTCAGGTACTCAAAACCAACTAAAAATATTATGAATTAACATTCAATTTAAACAAATTATTTTTTTTTATTAATTTAATTTTTTAATAAATAAATATTTTTAAAAATATATTTTAAATTAATTTTAAATTTTAAATTTTTTACTTATATTCTAATTTTTAAAAATTAATGTGATTTAAAATTTTCAATTATTTTAATAATATTAAAAAAACAAACATGATTTAACATACTTAAACTATTTAAAAACATTCAAAACATTCGTAGTCACAGCACTCTGCACATTAATCTTTGGATCCAATGACCTTATCAGCAATGCTTCACATATCACTCGTTCCCAATAACTATTAAAACTTCTCAACAAAATTCTAAAATCAGACATTCCTATATCACTTTTACAGCCTCTATTGTGTTCACTAATATTGGTCAAACCCTTCAATCGACAATGCTCCAGAACTCGAGTACAGAGATGACGGGAAGTCTCTCCAATGTATGTGGCATTACACCCATTACATGTAAATTGATAAACGAGATCAGAACATAATCCAACCGGAGTTTTTGATTTATTAATAAACATATTGCGTACCTTACACGAATTAGAGACGATCTTATACTCTAAATTTCCTATCAGTTTACCCAACTTCCTCTTATAATTTGTAAAGCCTTCAGAGTACGGCAATACTAACACATATTTAGGCTCAATTTTTTTATATCCATTTTTACCATCACCCAGATCAACACTCAATTCACACCCATCCGACAAATTACATTCAGACTTTCCACAACATGGATCCTTAGGATTTTTAATCAATTTATCAACCGTTTCTTTTATCATCAACAATAAAAATGATTTAGAATATCCATTCTTTATCAACAACTCAACCAATTTATCAACACTTTTTACCGAATTAGCAAACTTTTGCTAATTCGGTAAAAAGTGTTGATAAATTGGTTGAGTTGTTGATAAAGAATGGATATTCTAAATCATTTTTATTGTTGATGATAAAAGAAACGGTTGATAAATTGATTAAAAATCCTAAGGATCCATGTTGTGGAAAGTCTGAATGTAATTTGTCGGATGGGTGTGAATTGAGTGTTGATCTGGGTGATGGTAAAAATGGATATAAAAAAATTGAGCCTAAATATGTGTTAGTATTGCCGTACTCTGAAGGCTTTACAAATTATAAGAGGAAGTTGGGTAAACTGATAGGAAATTTAGAGTATAAGATCGTCTCTAATTCGTGTAAGGTACGCAATATGTTTATTAATAAATCAAAAACTCCGGTTGGATTATGTTCTGATCTCGTTTATCAATTTACATGTAATGGGTGTAATGCCACATACATTGGAGAGACTTCCCGTCATCTCTGTACTCGAGTTCTGGAGCATTGTCGATTGAAGGGTTTGACCAATATTAGTGAACACAATAGAGGCTGTAAAAGTGATATAGGAATGTCTGATTTTAGAATTTTGTTGAGAAGTTTTAATAGTTATTGGGAACGAGTGATATGTGAAGCATTGCTGATAAGGTCATTGGATCCAAAGATTAATGTGCAGAGTGCTGTGACTACGAATGTTTTGAATGTTTTTAAATAGTTTAAGTATGTTAAATCATGTTTGTTTTTTTAATATTATTAAAATAATTGAAAATTTTAAATCACATTAATTTTTAAAAATTAGAATATAAGTAAAAAATTTAAAATTTAAAATTAATTTAAAATATATTTTTAAAAATATTTATTTATTAAAAAATTAAATTAATAAAAAAAAATAATTTGTTTAAATTGAATGTTAATTCATAATATTTTTAGTTGGTTTTGAGTACCTGAAGATGATAGCTGTGCTATCGAAATATATCGTGCAAAAGGTTTTTTATTGGCGTTATCGTTTAATTAAATCGTTGCCAAATTTATTTAATTATTTATTTATAAATATTATTATTATTATTATTATTATTGTTATTATTATTTTAATTATCATGATTTTTATTATTATTATTATTATTATTATTATTATTATTACTATTATTACTATACTAATAAAATTACTATTTTTATTATTGTTACCACTATCAAAATAAAACTATTACTATCAAAAACATTTATTATTATTATTATTATTATTATTATTACCAAAATAAAACTAACAAAACAACAAAAATAAAGTACAAAAACATTTATTACCAACACTAAAACTATCAAAACAAACAAAAATAAAATACAATTATTTTCTTAAAAGTTTCATTTTTTGAAAATTTCTTATTGAATTTGTAAGCTTCCATTCCACATAGCGTTGATATCGGAAATCACAGCAGCTACACCCCAGAATGCAGGGGTATTCAGTTTCCATCTCCTTGACCATTCGGTTTATTTCATTGTCCCAAAGAGCTTGCTTAATCAGATTGGAAATATCGATTCTTGTTTCATTGTATATTAGCTGTTGATGCATTGACGGTTCTTGATTCTTCAAAATCTCCTTTATTTGAGGATAGTAATAAATAATACGATCGATTATCATTGGGGCATATTTGTCTAAATAAAATATAAAAAAATGAAATAAAAAAGATAAATTTACCGTATTCAGCGATATTTTTCTTTGGCATAGCATACATAATTGTATAATATTTTAAAAATGAAATCAAATGAATAAGCAAGTTGTTTTAATCAATCATTAGCCAATCAGATATCGACCAATCCGGTGATTTCATTTTGTATGTCACAAACAATATTTTTGTATTCTAGATTTCGCACCCCTAATATGACTATTTTGCCACTAGCAAACACGTTAACACACATTGGGTTGTATTTTAAAAGCCTCAGTGCAGGAAATAATTCTGGTTCGAACATACAAAGACATTTTGTTGACATGTTGTATAGATTGATAGATTGTCCTATATCCATGGTAACTGTAATTGACTGTATTTAATTATCCTTTATTCTATATTGTAATTTATTGACATCTAAAGGTTTCTTACATCCCATGATTCTGCATTTGCCGGATTTGAAAAATATTATAGGATATTTTCCACTCCTATCTACAATTTGCTGTGGTTTACCATTTGGAAACGTCATTTTTGATACATCGAAAGTTCCTTTATAATTTATATTTGATAACATAATTAAACAATAAAGAAATATTAAGCTATATATATGAGTTTTTAGGAAGAGTTCATTAAATCATATAATATAAACAAAAACCTATAATTATACAAATTAATAATGGAATTAATAAATGATGCTGTATATCAAATCGTCGGCCCAAGTGGTAGTGGTAAAACTATGTTTGTGTGTAAATTACTGAAATCTAATTTATTTCAAACAAAATTCAACAAGATTTATTGGCATAAGGGTGCAGATGAAGAACATGGATTAACTCAGGATAATTTCTCTAAATTGAAAAACATGAAAATAGTAAAGGGTTTCGATAAAAACTGGTCAAGTCGTTTAATGAAAGGTGATGTCATCATTATTGATGATTTGTATCAGGAAGCTAATAAAGAAAAGGATTTTAATAATTTATTCACAAAAATCGGTAGACATGTTGGTGTTACTGTGATCTTTATTACTCAAAATCTATTTCATCAGGGTGGCACACATCGAACAAGGAATTTAAATGTTCAATATTTAGTTATTTTCAAGAATCCTAGAG
Organism: Schmidtea mediterranea; assembly: GCA_022537955.1. Classification (NCBI taxonomy): domain Eukaryota; kingdom Metazoa; phylum Platyhelminthes; order Tricladida; family Dugesiidae; genus Schmidtea; species Schmidtea mediterranea. The sequence goes on from CM039681.1 coordinate 21,752,300, forward strand.
ATGCAACAGTTATTGATTTTCTTGCTCGACAAGCATACCCTAATAATCGTAATTTTCTCATCAGTACATTTCAAGATGCTACAAAATCACCACATGAATATATATTTCTTGATTTCACACAACAATGCAATGATGATTTACGGGTAAAAACCGATATTTTCAATAAAGAAGGTGCCATGGTATATAAACAAAGTTGAAAACTTTAACATGTAAAAATGTTTATGAAATCCAGGCTTAAAAATATCCGAAAACTTAGACAAATTATTAAAAAGACTATAAAGAAGCGTGTTCCATCAAAAACCAGTTATACACCATTTAAAAAGCTAATAACTGAGAATTACCCTGCAATGAAACTAATTTCGAAAAACATTATTAAAAAGAGTAAGAAAACAGTTAAAATTGTAAAAAATCATAGGAGTTTCCCATATTTTAATGCATTGTTAAAGGCTTCGAGTATGAAAAGAATGTCTATTTTACAATCATTTCCAACTTTTGTTGTCGATGATTTACTCAAAATTCTATTAAAAGTAGTCAGAGGTAAAATTAAAATCTGTAATTCTAAAAAACTAGTATTGAATAAACATCGTAAGCCTTTGTTATCACTAGTAAATAATAAAAATCGACAGCAAATGAGAAAAATCATATATAAACAACAAGGTGGTTTTATCGGAGAAATGTTACCATTAGCATTATCATTATTATCACAATAAACGATGGGGCAATCATTAACTAATGTTAAATTAAAATTTAAATCATCTTGTTGTAATGGAGAAGATTTGGACGAACCCAGAAGACGAAGCAGGTTTCGGTGGAGTAGCAAAGTTAAAGAAAAGAGTCCCAAAGTCGAAAAAGGAAACGCAAAAGTGGTTGTCAGATCAGCTTGCGTACAGTTTAAACAAACCAATGCGGAAAAGATTTCAAACGAGAGCTTATAAGACATTCGGTATTAATGATTTATGGCAAATGGATTTGATGGAGATGATACCGTATTCGAAGATTAACAAGGGTTATAAATATATTTTAACGTGTATTGATGTTTTCAGTCGTTTTGCTCGCGGTGTACCAACAAAGACAAAATCTGCAGAGGAAATATCTAAAGCAATTAACTCAAAGTTTAAAAATGGGCATCCAGACAATTTTCAAACCGATTTAGGTATTATTATTATTATTATTATTATTATTATTATTATTATTATTATTATTATTATTATTAGCATTATTATTATTATTATTATTATTATTATTATTATTATTATTATTATTATTATTTTTATTATTATTATTATAGGCAAGGAGTTTTACAATAGTAAAGTTAAGCAAATCCTGGATCGTCTCAAAATAAATCATTATTCTGTACATTCTCAATACAAAACCGCACATGTTGAAAGATTTAACCGGACATTGAGGGATAGATTGAAGAAATATTTCGTGCATCAAGGTAATAAAATATGGATAAATGTATTACCGAAAATACTTGCTAGTTATAATAATTCATCACATCGAGGTCTGAATGGTTTGAGACCCGTAGATATCAGCTCGAAAACATTAGCTAAATCAGTACGGTCTAAAACAGTTGCTATTACAAAACCAAAATATAAAGTTGGGTATCACGTTAGAATTAGTAAAATATCTGCTTCACCTTTCATCAAAAATTTTGATAGTAATTGGAGTGATGAGGTATTTCAAATTATTAAAATTAATACTAAACAGAGTCCTGTAATGTATGTTATTAAAGATAGTGATAACAATGTAATACAAGGGAAATTCTATGAACAGGAATTACAAGTTATTTCCAAACCTACTGTGTTCAGAATTCAGAAAATATTGAAAACTAAAATGGTGGGTAAGGATAAACAATACTATGTCAAATGGCATGGATATCAAAAACCCTCATGGATATCATCAAAAGACCTAGTAAAATGAGTTTCTATACAATTTTATCGAGTAATAGTTGCCCGCTAACCCATCCGGAAAATCAAGCAAGTAAATTTATGGTTGATCTTCAAAATCCTATTTATTTACATGGAAATTGGGAAGTTGCTTTGCAAGACTTTACATTTGTGTACAATACATTCCCATCTTATAGTCATTGTAAAATCAGTTACAAGAAACGTGTACCCAAAACCTGTAGTGGTATTTTCTCAATCAATAATTTTGAACGATATTGTCATATTCCGAATCAGATTTTAGATGAAAATTGTGGCATGTTTTTCAAAGATGGATTGAATATTAGTTGTGATTATAGTCCATTTACAATAAAGTTTGAAAGTATTGAGGATGCCAAGCGAATGGGTTGTGATAAGCTTAGCATTGTTGTTCCTGGTACTGAATACCTAATACGTTTCAAAACATTTGATGAAAAAAGTGTAACAATCGAAAACATCAAAATTTCACTATCATATAATAATGAAGTTGAAGAGACATTTAGATTTACTAATGATTTATATATTGAAATACTTGAAGAACTACATAAATATATTTCATTCAATTGTTTACATATATTTAAAACTATTGAATTTGTGAAAGATGGAATATGCAAATTCAGTCTGAATAATAACATTTGTGAAATTACATTTGATAAAAATTTGGCTAATACATTGGGATTAGATAAGCAAACACATAGGGCAAGTGCTTTTGGTGTACGCAAACCAAAAATAATAAAACTTCATAGGCAAATGTTCATATATACTAACATCATCGATCCTATAATTGTTGGTGATTCTTTGGTTCCTCTATTGAAATCTGTGTGGGTTGATAAACATGATCAGGATGAAGTTGTCAATATAAATATCGATAATCCCATGTACTTACCGGTATCAACATCATGTATAAACAATATAGAAATAAATATTCGTGATGATAGCGGTAAATTTATTGAATTTAGTAAAGATACAAAAACTCATTTGACATTACATTTTCTTAAAATAGATGGCCAATAACGATATTATTAGTATGTATAGTGGTAGCCAAAGTGGTGGTGAATAACCGTATTTTATTGGTAAATAGTATGGATCAGGATGGTTGAGAACAATTGGTAGATTTGCACTTCCTATTCTTAAACGCCTTGGTAGTTTTGGTATGAAAACTGCTAAAGATGTGATAATGAATGAGCAGAAAATATTACCATCGCTGAAATCAAATGCATTATCCGAGTTAGGGAAAGTTCTACCTAGTGTTGCAGGTATGTTTCAAAAACCCGAAGCGCCAGCTCAAAAACGTAAAAGACCTCATAAACATATAAACAAACGAATGAAAGGACATGGAACTATATTTCAAAAATGATTTGTGGTAAATCTGAATTGTGTTTATTTGATAGACCATCTCCCCAAGCAGTAATTGAAATGGGGGCCTTTGAAGAGGTATTCCCGATGAATTCTTTTATGGATAGTAGAACCGATATTGAATTTTATATTAATGGTTCCCAAACTGAATATTTAGATTTGAATGATACATTGTTAACTGTTCAGATCAAAGTTGTAGATAAAGATAGAAAACCGTTGGGTGAACCTAGTGATGTAATACCAAACAATTTCTTGTTTCATACGCTTTTTAAAGATGCAGTTCTCGGATTTAATAATATCAAGATTGAGGGTGGTAACAGTACATATATTCACAAAGCTCTAATAGAAACTATTATAAATTACAATAGTGATACTAAAAATACATGTTTAACTCCTATGGGTTATGGTAGTGATGATGATAGGAAAAAGTGGATTAAAGGTTCGAAATTATTTACCATGTGCTCATCATTACAACTCGATTTTATGGATCAACCGAAATATTTACTCCCAGGTGTTAATGTACACATTAGATTGAAAAGATCTGATTCGGCATTATCACTAACAAGTGCTACCACAGCACCAATTCTTCAATTAGTTGATGCAAAATTATTGGTGAGAAGAGTTCGGGTTGAGCCCTCTGTATTAGCCGGTCATCAATTGAGGCTTAATTCTGAGCATGCAATATATCCATTGAAAACAAAGGAAATTGTTCAATTTGCTATTGCTAAAGGTTCAGCTTCTTTCTATAAGGAACAAATATTTGGAGATAGAAGAATGCCCAACTTTATATTGGTAACATTTCAAAGTGAATCTCGATATAATGGATCCTACTTAACATCGAGCTCAATTTTCAAAATTTTTGGAGTAACATCGCTAACTTTATCGAAAAATAGTGATTATAGAGAAACATATACTCAAGATTTCGATAATGATAATTATTGTGCTACATATATGCAGAGTATAGTTAGAAATATGGGTTATCTGGATAAAAACCTTAATTGTGGTATAACTCTTGAAGATTTTAAAAGCAAATATCCATTCTTCACATTTGTTTTGGCACCCGATTTTGATTTAAATCAGAGTCAATTACCTCAAAATGGTAATTTACGATTAGATATAAAGTTTGCTAAAGCTACAATTTAACCGGTACATGTTGTAATATATGGAGTATTTGAAAATGAGGTTCAAATAACTGCAAACAGAACAGTTTTGGTTTGAATGGTATAAATGTATAGATAATTTATGATAATTTGTCATGGAGTAAGTTTTTAAATGTATTATTAATATTATTGGTGTAGTTCTGTTCAGGTCTATCGAATTGGAAAACAAATACTAGGCCATGAATTTTTAGGGGTTTTTCCTCATGATAAAATTCCATATTTACGTAATAATCAAGCCATAATCGTCAATACTCAATCATCTCATCTCGGTGGAGAAAATTGGTTAGCAATATATATGAAACCTTGCAAGATATTTGTATTTGATCCTATGGGTTTCTATTATCCGGCTTTAATGGTTTCGAAACTTCAAACAATGGGTAAACCTATTGTGTATAATAAAACTATGTATCAAAAACCATGGACCTTAACATGAGGTCAACATTGTTTAGCTTGGTTATTATCCAAGAGATTTGATGATTAATAAATGTATCAATGTTTATTGTTATTGTTATGTTTTGACTATTAATATTTTTATTTATTATTATTATTTTTATTATTATTATTTTTATAAATATTATTATTATTATAATTATTATTATTATTTTTATTATTATTATTATAATTATTATTATTATTATTATTATTATTATTATTATTTTTATTAATATTATTTTTATTATTATTATTATAAATATTATTATTATGTGTTTAATTAAAGATAAGCTAATGCATCATCACAAAGACTATGCATGATAAGTGCGTGATCATCACATGATAAGTGCATGCATACACAAAATTGAATAAAGAAAACACATGCAAACAAAATTATGTATGTGTTTTACAAAGAAAACATGTCTAAAAATCTCTCACCTATATGTGTGTATTGCTTAAATGTGATTGGCTAAATCCTGAAAATATTATTCTCTTTATAAACATTGACAAATGTAGAATTTGTCACAATTATTTCAAAAATTTCTGAAGCGCTATTTACAAAAATTTTCAAAAAATGAACAATAATATTTTAAGAAGTATTCTCGAGAATGAAACTGGTAAGGATTTTTTATTAATTTTTTAATTTTATTATTATATTTTTCTAGATTGGTATACATTAACAGAAATACAAGATCAGTTAGATCGTAAAAATGATGTTATTATTATCGAAGATGATGGTAAATTTTAATTTTATATATGTTTTATTTATAAATTATTTTAGAAGTTATTTTAATCGAAGATACAATTGTTATCAGCGATAGAGAAGACGATATTATCGAAGATGGTAAATTTTAATTTAATTTTATTATATATTTAAAAATAAACATTTTAGTTGATTTGGATGCAGATGCTCATCATAATGCCCTCGTTTCTGAGGAAGACAATTCTCATCATAATGCCACCGTTTTTGGAGATGCCCCCATTTCTGGGGAAGAAAAAGCTAATCATAATGCCACCGTTTTTGGAGATGCCCTCGTTACTGGGGAAGATATGGAGGACCTCTCTTCTATAGAGGATGATGATTCGTCGGAATCAGGAGATAAATGTTAGTTTTTTATTTATTTTTATTTATCGAAATTAAGTTAATGATATTTGAAGTATTATTAAAATAATACATCAAATATCAATAATTTATAATAATTTATAATAAATTTATAATAAGGATCTATTTATTTCAAAAGTTTTATGATAAATATATTTTTAAATTGATGAAATTTAAAGTATTATTTTAATAATACTTCAAATATCATTAATTTATAATATATTTAAAAAAAAGTATTATTACTGAAACATATATTAACATAATAAATTATAAACAAATATAGTTGAACAAATAGTTTTTGAATTATATAGGCATTTTTTATTATAGATCTTACGTAATTGAATTATATATGAATTATATAGGAATTATTTTAATAGATATTTTATATCATATTTAATAGTTTGCAGTGAGCATGCAAATATTATTGTATTTAAGGTTTTATTTATTAGAATTATTAGATATCATATTTAATAGTTTGCAGTGAGCATGAAAATATCATTGTATTTAAGGTTTTATTTGTTAGAATTATTAGATATTTTATTAAATAGTTTGCAGTGAGCATGCAAATATTATTAGTTACTTTATATAGGTGTTGGGCCAGAACGTAAACGGCCTTGAAAATGTTTAAATGGATCAGAAACACACACGCAGATACAACACGCAATTTAAAATAAACCTGGAAAAACACCAATTAAACCCGATAAAATCTGAGAAATAAAAGAATTAAATATAAAATAATAAACATAAAAATAAAATAAAATATTAACAAAATGCACCAAGATCCGCACGATACTTACACAAATATAACAAGAAAACACGACAAATTCGACGAAATTGGCAAAAATCAATTAAAGTTCATTAAAGTGGAACTTAAATCGGAAAATTGAATTAGTAATAATTCAATAAAAAAAATTATAAATAAAAAATTATAAAAATAAATCAAAAAATATTAAAATTAAATAATAGAATTTGCTAGAAAAGAACAAGGTCGAATTTTGTTTTACTGCATCAAATTTTACACGTCACACAATTAGGTATAAATACTGATCCATTTTCACATTTGAGGAGACCATTTTTCAAAAACGCCAGTTTTTTGAAAGCAGAAAATCATTTTGAAAGTGTTAAAACTTTAAAACTATTTTGAAAACTTTCAATTATTTTGCAAATACTTCGAATCTATTTTAAATCTTTAGGTGAGAATCATTTATATTGGAACCCTCTTTCCACATTACGACCTTGCATCTCAATGGAGCTCTGCTCGGCGTGGATGTGGGAGGAGAGGTATTTATGCTGTTTATGCTATTTTATGCCTTATTTTATGTTTGATGATTTTTGGAATGGTTAATGGGTAACTTTATTTGTTTCATGATTAATAAATTTTATTAATATGTATTTATATGTCTTTATAAATTATAAAATTTAACTGTCGAAATTTTTCCGGCCCACAGCCGAAACATCACGCAAGTTAGTAAAATCAACATAGTGCAGATGCATGTAAGTGCGTGGAAGATCGCCAATGATATGCACCCGTGAAGACTCAGCGTGCGCAACGCAGCGGTCGGATCGTAAATATTTATCCCTATAGCTGAAGCGAGAAATAAGGAAGGAGTCTCTGGCTGCTTCCTCGTTTCTCAATTCTGTAAAATCGACCTAAAATTTATCTAACAAACGGCTTAAAATCACCACACCGAGTAGTCCAGTGGGCACTCAATAACTATAATATAAACATACTATGCCTTAAGATCAATTAAAGGAAAAGGGTACGGGGACAACGTAAATTGAAATTGCTGATATAACCACTTCCGTGTCAATGCTATAAAATGAATTTAATAGGGTTAGGATTAATATGAGACAAAATAAAGGAAAGGAAAGAAATTTAATAAAGTTATAAAACGAGTTCAATAAAGTTATGATCAATAGGAAATGAAAGAAATCAAATAAAGTTATGATTAGTATGAAATAAAATGGAATTATGAAAAATGAATTTATTGAAATTATGATTAATAGGAGATAAAATGGATTTAATAAGGTTATGATTAATAAGAAATAAAATGAATTTAATAAAATTATGGTTAATATGAAATAAAATCTCAACGGTAAAGCGATTTAATATGATCTTAATTGTAACAAAAATTGGTAAAGTTTAATAAAGAATAAAATATTGTTTGTGAGGAAAAATTAAATAAAATTTTCGATTCATGAAAATAAAATCTTGTTGATAAAGTAGGTAAAGTTTATAATTGAGACAAAAAAAAAAAAGAGAAAATTTTTATTTGTTAGCTCTGCTATAATTGACAATCATAAGGAATAAAAATCGTACCTACTAGGATATAGGATTAATCACAAACCGAGATCATACCGGTGAGGTAAGCAAAGATTGCGATCCATAATAAATAAAAATCCAATAGTACAGTGGAATAAATGAAAAAAAATCAATTCGAAAAATTTAGGATTAACGATAAAATTGGAACATTTTTAGATATCATTCGGCAAGTTAGAGTTATGTTGTAGTTGTGCAAAGACTAGAAATTGACCAATAAATCCGAATCATGTTTTAGACAAATTAATCGCGAAATTAGGCAGGAATTTTCCATAAAATCCAAGTTAATCCGACGTAACACGACTTGTGAATTGAACCGGCATAAGATCAAAATTTGAAAATAGCCAAAAATCCATGTTCACCACGAAAAGTCGCCTCGATGAGATGTTTTGTTAACAACACCAACGCTCCCCAAAGTTCAATGATATTGGAAAAGGTCCATTCGAGAAATAAAATCCGAGATAGCGGTAGCCCAATATTGCGACGAGAACAAATGACAATTATGTTCATAATTACACCAATTTTGAAATACGATGATTTAAAAATTCCGAGACAGTCGGATAAATTAACTCGATGCGTTGGTCGAAATAATTATCATAACACCCACGATAAATTCCTTTCGAACAAGTACTCGCCGGTCGATAATATAAACAATTATGACAATACATTTTTCTCGAAGTGACTAAGGTAAACATCGATCTACTTTGATTAAATTGGAATTAAGTCGATCTTGCAAATTTAATTAAGAAAATTTAACTCGAATTAACTCCAAAAATTATAAATTATTAAAAGCTTTAATTATAAATAAATTATAATTGAAAATAAGGTACCTCATGAATTTCACAGAACGTTTGACTCGCCTTTACCCTAAACTATTTTATAGGTGCACGTACGTATTGCAGACGGATCGAGCCTAGAAAAACCCCAATGATAGTCACTAGGTATACCGAGTCTCGGGCCTAAACTCCCTTTAACTAATATAGCAAAGACCCTATTCCCCACACTATTATTTTTCATGATTTAAATTTCAATCGTTACAGAGCATGTCCAACAATCAGATTACCACTCAGAAAAAACGCTCGAGAATGGTATTACGAACCACCGACGCAATAGAAAGACCCCGGTCCCAGTGGCCTTATTCCATCCCTCAAAAAGCACGGGATCCGAGTAGCAACCCCCTCGAACCCGTGAGACAACAATACCCAGCCGCAGAAATCTTTGCAAATGCGCAGGACCTCCTCACCCAGTGGGAGCGGGTGCAGGAGCGGGTGGACTTGCAAGTAGTCAAGGCAAGGATGTACCTTGCAAACGTGCTAGATGACATCCTTGCCGGGCGGATCGCCGTCGCTCATCCACCTCGTCCGGTTCGAGATACGAGGCGTCCTTATACGGTAGAAGCTCTCAAAAGAAGTCTCAAACGATTCTGCCCGGAGGAATGAACTGACAAAGCGTTATAGTGATTAGACAATAATTATAATTAGCACTGCGTGTATTTCTTTTTCTTATATAACTGAAAATGAATGTTGAGTCGTTTGAAAGAGTTAAAATATTTAGGCTGACTGTAAATCGACGAGTAAAAATCCATTTAATTTCAGCAATGGCTTCTCTACGGATCCTGCAGACGGAGTTAGATCGCGCGAGGCAGGCGAATGCCGAATTACTTAGTCAAGTCCTGCAACTAACCCGTGAGATGCAGCAGATCAAAGCAACGTGCTTAGATCCTAAACGAACCAAAGTCCTATACCAACGACTTACCGCAGCTCAAAAAGGCTGGGCCGAGGAACGCCAGCTCAATCGGAGTTTGCGAACGCAGGTTCGGGGGCTAGAAGTCGCACTAGCTGTATGCCGAGAGGGTGAAGCGGTCACCTACCCGCTCATCTTCGCCCCGACTCAAATGCCACAGACAGCAGTCAAGACAGCAGAGCAACCCATCACCAACAATCGCCGACCGGGACGTAAGGAGCGTGCCCGACGTCGAGCAACCCAACTTCAGAATGCCAAACCATAGATATTTATCATGTGATTTGATTTAATAGAGTAGTTTAGCCTTAGTTGAGTCGTTTTCTTTTGAAATTGCATACTAGTACGGTCACAAGTAACCCTATTGCGTCTCAGTTTTCCACAGGCAATTAAGCACTAATCATGAACAATTATTTAGGAGGGACAGAGCAAAGCGAGCATAGGTCTTCTATCGACAGCTCGTGAACCCGAGGTTTGTCCGAGCAACTATAGTACTAGCCAATGGTATTCAATTTTTGCGGACAATCCACCACTTGAACACATTTCCAACGTTGCTTAGCAACGGGTGCCAAGTGGGTAAGTATCATTTTGTATGGCGTTACCAGGGCCGCCAGGAAGATAAGCAAGATCTGAAACCCTGTAACCCACCATAGGTTTATTTGTTAGAATTATTAGATATTTTATATCATAGTTAGAATTATTAGTTACTTTATATAGGTTTTTAATTTAATATTTTTATTAGGCACTTTTTATCCGAGATATTGCATCTCATCATTGCAACATAATGAAAGTTGCCATGAAGAAATGAAAAAATATTACCGCCATAGATTTAATGGCATCAACTTTTTTATCTGCGCCATATGCAAAACATCCTAGAACATTAAATATAAAGAATTTTATAGGGAACATGCGGTTCATTTAAATTCTTTCAAGTCGAGTAAAATAAATATGGTTAAGAAAATTAATAAAAATAACGTCGATATTTTGAATATACTACAAAATAAAAAAACATCAAATAAAAAGAATAAAAGACCTGCTGCACCTATTAAAATTAATATCCCAAATAAAATAATTAAAAAAGAAGTCATCGAAATCAGTGATGATGATGACTCTAATATTATAAATAATGTAAATAATATAAATAATATAAATAATGAAAATACTATAAATAATGAAAATATTATAAATAATATACCTATTATAAATAATGAAAATACTATAAATAATGAAAATATTATAAATAATATACCTATTATAAATAATATACCTATTATAATTAATGAAAATACTATACCTACTATAAATAATGAAAATAATATTATACAATTCGGAGGTTCTGTATTAGAGAATGAGCCAAACATTTCAGTAAATTTAAATGGCGCTATCAAAACTTTACGTTTTGATATATCTAACGCGCAACTAATTACAGTAACTTTAACTGAGCGAATCAGTAATAAATTAATTTTTGAGATAAATAAAATGGGGAGCGTTAAAATTCAATTCGCGATATTAATAAAATTTGAAAAAGATGGCGAGATCCGTGACAATTATTTTTCGAATAATGCGGAGACATTTTCAGATAACTTTTTAAGCGAAGGGGTTAATAAGCTTAATGAAAAAATAGAACAATTCACCCATTTAGGCAGTGGATGACGTGTTATTAATATTATGGAAATTCACTTTATTTTAACAAAATATGCTCCTATTAATCGTTTGTCTGGACATAAATATATTAAAACCCCTTCTGCATTGAAAAATAAAGGAGCTATAGTAAATATAAAAAACAATGACGACAAGTGCTTCCTTTACTCTATTCTTTATTTATTAAAGAAAGATATAATTGGTGAAAACCCCCAAAGAGTCTCTAAATATACAGAGTTTTTAGACGAATTAGAGTACGATGAGATCACGGATTGTCCCATGAAATTAATAAACATCCCAAAGTTCGAAAAGAAAAATTCGACTTTAAAATTAGCAATAAATGTGTTTTCGTACACAACAACTGTTATAAATGATAAGGTTCCAGATAATTATGTCTTTCACCATCCTCATTTAAGTTTGATCCATAGAAGCAAAGTCACTGACGGAAACCCTATTTATTTATTATTACTTGAAAATAATGATAGATATCATTATACCGCTGTGACCAATATCAACTGGTTAATGAATTGCCATCAAAACACTGACTGTAACATTCAAATTAGATGTCGTTGGTGTCCACATTGCCTTAATGGGTTTAGATTAGATAATGCATTCAATACACATGTTGCATTATGCGCCAAAAATCAGACTGGCACAACCCTATACACGCTCCCCGAAAATAAAAATTTAGAATTCCTAAATTATTCTAAACATATCACCCCACCTTTTGTGATTTATGCCGATTTTGAATCGGTTTTACCTCCTGATGATAGACATCATCAAATTCATATGCCTATTGCAGCAGGTCTTTTATTAATTAATAATTATACTAACACAAAATCATATTATTACTTTTACGGACTTGATTGCATTCCTGATTTTCTTAAGAAAATTGAGGAAATTGCAACTGAAATTGTTATTCCGTACTATGATTTGGAAGGTGATAAATTGATAGGGCCTATGTCTTTCAGTAAGGTTCGACAGTTTAAATCTTGTCGAACCTGTTATTTATGTAAAAAACCAATTGTAAATCCGGTTAGAGATCATTGCCATTTTACTGGTAATTATCTAGGGGCAGCTTGCCGAAAATGTAATATAGCTCGTAGGATTTATCGGTTACTACCTATAGTCTTTCATAATTTAAGAGGGTATGACCTTCACCATATTTTAAAATATGGTCTCGATCACTTTCCTTCATGGAATTTAGATATCATACCGACCTCTACAGAAAAATTTATTTCGTTAATTGTTCACATTAACAAATTGGCTGTTCGCTTTATCGACAGTATGCAATTTGTTAATTGTTCGTTAGCTAAGGCTGTGAAAACGCTAACTTCTCTTCCATTGACTTCGTCTGTCTTTCAAGGTTCTATAGTCGACTGTAAAGGTATTTTTCCATATAATTTTGCTGTTTCGGAGGAAGTTCTTGAGACTACTTATGAGTTGCCTCCAATTTGGGAGGGCGTAAGTGAAGATGAGTACGATAGGGCACAACTAATCTGGACGCAGCAAAACTGTAGGACTTTGCGTGATTATATGTTAATTTACCCTAAACTTGATGTATTCCTCCTTGCGGACTATTTTCAACAATTCCGTGCCAAGGCTATTGTTTACAATGGTCTTGAACCTCTAAACTTTTATGGAATTCCGGGTATGTCATGGGCTTCAGCGCTTATGACATTAACGGAACCCATTGAACTTTTACAGGACATGTAAATGTTCAATTTTTACGAAGGTGGAATACGGGGTGGGTAAACATTTGTTAACAAACATTACATTGCTGCTTCGGAGGATACAGAATTATTGTATATAGATATAAATAATCTGTATGGTTGGGCTCTCAGCCAAAGTCTTCCTTACGCTGATTTTACTTGGGTGTATGATGGTTTGGATGAGGTTTTGAATGAATGTGCGAATGTTGTGGATATTGAAATCCTTCCATATGGATATACTATGGAAGTTGATATCGAGATTCCAGATAATTTACATGATTTTTTAAATGACTTTCCGATTGGACCGGAAAAGATGTGCCGACCAAATTCAAAAGTTGAGAAGTTAATGCTAACGCATTATCCTAAGAAGAACTATGTTCTTCATTGGAGGCTTCTCAGGCTTTATCTTTCTCTCGGGGCTAAGGTTACACATATACATAGAGCTATTAAATACAAGCAAGCTCCTATTTTTAAACATTATATCGATAAAAACACTAACTTGCGTGCAAATGCAGTTAGTGAATTATTTAGAGATTTATTTAAATTGTATAACAACAGTCTGTATGGTAAATCTGCTGAGAACCTTAAAAAGAGGATGAATTTGCGATTATGTAATTCAGTTGAAAAGTTAATTACATATTCGTCAAAACCGGCATTTAGAAAAACAATAGAGATTACTGATGATCTTTTTGCCGCTCATCTTAATAAGGACTCAATATGTTTGGATAGACCTAGTTATATCGGTCAATCAGTTCTAGATTTATCTAAACTACGGATGTACCAGTTACAGTATGTTGAGTTACAAAAATATCGTGATATTTATAATTGTGATATCAATCTAGTAGCGGGTGATACAGATAGCTTCTTTTTGGAGATAAAAAATTTAAAATTAGAAATTTTATTAAAAGCGATGATTTCGGATGATCTGTTAGATACATCAAATTATGATCCTTCTCATCCTTTATATTCTAGACGACTTGACTCGGTTATTGGCAAGTTCAAGGATGAGAGTAAAGGGTTAGGATATAGCGAGTGGGTTTTCTTGCGCCCTAAATGTTATAGCTTGCTAGGAAATAAATCAACAATGCGAGCTAAGGGTGTAAAATTACCGGGTACCGACATTAAACACCAATCATATTTGAATTGTTATAATAACAATACTATTATGTCGGTACCTCAAACTAGGATAGGAACCCGAAATCACCAGCTTTTCACTTTTAAAAATTCTAAAATAGCATTAAATAATCATGACGATAAGAGAGCTTGGGTAGAGAAAAACTCGAGTTTTGCATATGGTCATTATAGAGGGGTTGATGTCCTTGATGTTGGTGGTAATATAATAATGCCTGAAACCGATCCAGCAGTTCGCAATCAGCAATTTGATGAGATATTTGACAATGTTATTGATATTTATTAACAAATTTGTATATAGAAATAAAAATTGTGAAAATTTCTCTTTGGTATTTTCATTTGTTATAATTTATTTTTATTTATTTTTATTTATTTATAATATTTTCGTAATCAAATGCCAAGCGTGAAGAAACGTGAAATAAAACTTGATATTAGTTTAATTGTATTATTAATAATTGATTTACTTTTTATGAAGTTGTTGTTTTTTATATATAGTTGTTTTTATATAGATGTTTTTTATATAGTTGTTTTTATGTATTTGTTTTACTATATATATATATAAATAAATAATTAAATAAACTTGGCAACGATTTAATTAAACGATAACGCCAATAAAAAACCTTTTGCACGATATATTTCGATAGCACAGCTATCATCTTCAGGTACTCAAAACCAACTAAAAATATTATGAATTAACATTCAATTTAAACAAATTATTTTTTATTAATTTAATTTTTTAATAAATAAATATTTTTAAAAATATATTTTAAATTAATTTTAAATTTTAAATTTTTTACTTATATTCTAATTTTTAAAAATTAATGTGATTTAAAATTTTCAATTATTTTAATAATATTAAAAAAACAAACATGATTTAACATACTTAAACTATTTAAAAACATTCAAAACATTCGTAGTCACAGCACTCTGCACATTAATCTTTGGATCCAATGACCTTATCAGCAATGCTTCACATATCACTCGTTCCCAATAACTATTAAAACTTCTCAACAAAATTCTAAAATCAGACATTCCTATATCACTTTTACAGCCTCTATTGTGTTCACTAATATTGGTCAAACCCTTCAATCGACAATGCTCCAGAACTCGAGTACAGAGATGACGGGAAGTCTCTCCAATGTATGTGGCATTACACCCATTACATGTAAATTGATAAACGAGATCAGAACATAATCCAACCGGAGTTTTTGATTTATTAATAAACATATTGCGTACCTTACACGAATTAGAGACGATCTTATACTCTAAATTTCCTATCAGTTTACCCAACTTCCTCTTATAATTTGTAAAGCCTTCAGAGTACGGCAATACTAACACATATTTAGGCTCAATTTTTTTATATCCATTTTTACCATCACCCAGATCAACACTCAATTCACACCCATCCGACAAATTACATTCAGACTTTCCACAACATGGATCCTTAGGATTTTTAATCAATTTATCAACCGTTTCTTTTATCATCAACAATAAAAATGATTTAGAATATCCATTCTTTATCAACAACTCAACCAATTTATCAACACTTTTTACCGAATTAGCAAAAGTAGAAGATAAAGCCCATGAACGATAAATCAATCCTTTCACCATATTTCTCTTATACTTAAATTCACAAAAGCTTTCTGGAGAAGTATAAAGACCAGTATCAGTTGGTTTTCTATAAATCTCTGTCTCATACTGTTTATCTTTGCGTTGAATTAACAAATCCAAAAACGCAATTGATGACTTTCTCTCCGTTTCACATGTGAATACAATGTTTTTATGTAAACTGTTCATAAAATGCAAAAACGGTTCAACATGTTTCTGGTTTTCAAATATAAGAAAAATATCATCCACATACCTTTTATAAACGAAAGGTTTTTCAAATTGGAAAGAAGCAATTTTCTTTTCCAAACTAGCCAAAAATATTGATGCCATCGTTGGTGCTAAAGGGGAACCCATAGCGACTCCATCTATTTGTTGATACCATTCATCATTGAAAAGAAAATTGACATTTGAAGTAGCAAATTCAAGAAGTTTTCGAAATGCCCTTCTATCCAAAATGTGATGTTCCGAATCATTTTCATTCCACAACGCACAGCATAAGTCAATTGTCTCAACCAGTGGCACATTCGTAAACAAACTACAAACATCAAACGAAACCATAACATCATTCATACTTCGTTTTTGTAGCTTTGCAATACAAGAAACAAACTCAAAGCTATCCTTACATTCAAACTCTGATCGCATTAACGGTTTTAATAATCCATCTAAAAACTTTGCAATTTTATACTGAGCAGTACCAACCATCGACAAAACTGGTCTCATAGGTACACCATCTTTATGGATTTTTGGTAGCCCATATAGTTTAGCTGGCTGCGATCCTATTGGACGAATAGACTTACCTACCTCTTCATCAATAAGCTTCTTCTCAATAAAACCATTTAACATTTTTTGCACAAACTCTTCATCCTTAAGAGGAGGTAATTTTCCATTCTTCCGACCCTTTGGCAATTTCACAAACTGAGGAAAATTTAACAAATCATTCAACTTATTTACATACACATCATGGTCAAGAATAACTATCCCATTTCCTTTGTCAAACTTACAGATATTTATATTTTTTTAGCTAAGTTTTTTAAAGTCATAAAATCCCTAATATTCTGCTTTTTGTTTTTATCGATATACTCCATCGTACTTGCGCTTAACGAGCTCTTCACATAATTACCATTAATGCCTTTCATCGATCGGGCTATATGAAAATATAAACTTTCAATTTTTGCACACAATTTTGTTTCATCCAAGCGATTCTTAATACAGTGATTTGGACCAAATTTTAAAACACGCTCTTCATCATCATTCAACACTATTTTACTCAAATTTATCACAGTATTCTCCACACTAAATTTAGAAATCCCAAATATTTTTCTCAAATTAATCAATTTTTTAATATGAGCATTCTCTTTAAATTTTATTTGCACAATCGAATTTTTTGATACACCATTCTACACATACCTGTAAACAAAACTCATTCGTAGCATTATTTAACATTAATCCAATATTTGTTAGTTTTTTATCAATGGAAGTTCTCCTTATTTTCTCTGATTCCAACATTCTTCTTAACGTTCTTCTATGTATTAATTGGACATCTTTACTAGAAAGACAATCAATTAGTTTCATTTTATAAATGAACGAAGGAATCATCTTTTCTTCTAAACAAGTCTCAAGAAAACTAATGTCTAGTTCCTTTCTTTTGAGGGAGTTATAAACCTTCATAAACCTTTTGAATATTGGAACAGCTGCAGCATGATTTATAAATAAATAATTAAATAAATTTGGCAACGATTTAATTAAACGATAACGCCAATAAAAAACCTTTTGCACGATATATTTCGATAGCACAGAATATTAGGGATATTAGGGATTTTATGACTTTAAAAAACTTAGCTAAAAAAAATATAAATATCTGTAAGTTTGACAAAGGAAATAGGATAGTTATTCTTGACCATGATGTGTATGTAAATAAGTTGAATGATTTGTTAAATTTTCCTCAGTTTGTGAAATTGCCAAAGGGTCGGAAGAATGGAAAATTACCTCCTCTTAAGGATGAAGAGTTTGTGCAAAAAATGTTAAATGGTTTTATTGAGAAGAAGCTTATTGATGAAGAGGTAGGTAAGTCTATTCGTCCAATAGGATCGCAGCCAGCTAAACTATATGGGCTACCAAAAATCCATAAAGATGGTGTACCTATGAGACCAGTTTTGTCGATGGTTGGTACTGCTCAGTATAAAATTGCAAAGTTTTTAGATGGATTATTAAAACCGTTAATGCGATCAGAGTTTGAATGTAAGGATAGCTTTGAGTTTGTTTCTTGTATTGCAAAGCTACAAAAACGAAGTATGAATGATGTTATGGTTTCGTTTGATGTTTGTGGTTTGTTTACGAATGTGCCACTGGTTGAGACAATTGACTTATGCTGTGCGTTGTGGAATGAAAATGATTCGGAACATCACATTTTGGATAGAAGGGCATTTCGAAAACTTCTTGAATTTGCTACTTCAAATGTCAATTTTCTTTTCAATGATGAATGGTATCAACAAATAGATGGAGTCGCTATGGGTTCCCCTTTAGCACCAACGATGGCATCAATATTTTTGGCTAGTTTGGAAAAGAAAATTGCTTCTTTCCAATTTGAAAAACCTTTCGTTTATAAAAGGTATGTGGATGATATTTTTCTTATATTTGAAAACCAGAAACATGTTGAACCGTTTTTGCATTTTATGAACAGTTTACATAAAAACATTGTATTCACATGTGAAACGGAGAGAAAGTCATCAATTGCGTTTTTGGATTTGTTAATTCAACGCAAAGATAAACAGTATGAGACAGAGATTTATAGAAAACCAACTGATACTGGTCTTTATACTTCTCCAGAAAGCTTTTGTGAATTTAAGTATAAGAGAAATATGGTGAAAGGATTGATTTATCGTTCATGGGCTTTATCTTCTACTTTTGCTAATTCGGTAAAAAGTGTTGATAAATTGGTTGAGTTGTTGATAAAGAATGGATATTCTAAATCATTTTTATTGTTGATGATAAAAGAAACGGTTGATAAATTGATTAAAAATCCTAAGGATCCATGTTGTGGAAAGTCTGAATGTAATTTGTCGGATGGGTGTGAATTGAGTGTTGATCTGGGTGATGGTAAAAATGGATATAAAAAAATTGAGCCTAAATATGTGTTAGTATTGCCGTACTCTGAAGGCTTTACAAATTATAAGAGGAAGTTGGGTAAACTGATAGGAAATTTAGAGTATAAGATCGTCTCTAATTCGTGTAAGGTACGCAATATGTTTATTAATAAATCAAAAACTCCGGTTGGATTATGTTCTGATCTCGTTTATCAATTTACATGTAATGGGTGTAATGCCACATACATTGGAGAGACTTCCCGTCATCTCTGTACTCGAGTTCTGGAGCATTGTCGATTGAAGGGTTTGACCAATATTAGTGAACACAATAGAGGCTGTAAAAGTGATATAGGAATGTCTGATTTTAGAATTTTGTTGAGAAGTTTTAATAGTTATTGGGAACGAGTGATATGTGAAGCATTGCTGATAAGGTCATTGGATCCAAAGATTAATGTGCAGAGTGCTGTGACTACGAATGTTTTGAATGTTTTTAAATAGTTTACGTATGTTAAATCATGTTTGTTTTTTTAATATTATTAAAATAATTGAAAATTTTAAATCACATTAATTTTTAAAAATTAGAATATAAGTAAAAAATTTAAAATTTAAAATTAATTTAAAATATATTTTTAAAAATATTTATTTATTAAAAAATTAAATTAATAAAAAATAATTTGTTTAAATTGAATGTTAATTCATAATATTTTTAGTTGGTTTTGAGTACCTGAAGATGATAGCTGTGCTATCGAAATATATCGTGCAAAAGGTTTTTTATTGGCGTTATCGTTTAATATATATATATATATATGTATTATTAATAAAAAGTAATAAAAATAATGATAATAATATTTACAAAAATAATAAATAAAAATAATAATAATAAAAAGAATAATAAATAAAACTTGTAATAAAAATTAAAACATGTAATAATAATATTAATAATTATAATCTTAATAATAAAACGGATAATATTAATAATAAATAGAACTTGTAATAAAAATTAAAACATGTAATAATAATAATAAAAAATTATAATCTTAATAAATAAAACTTGTAATAAAAATTAAAACATGTAATATTAATAATAAAAATAATAATAATAATAAAAATAATAATAAAAATAAAAATAATAATAATAATAATAATAATAATAATAATAATAATAATAATAAAACAAATAATAATATTAATAAAAATAATAATAAAAATAATAATAAAAATAAAAATAATAATAATAATAAGTATATAATAATAATATTAATAATAATAAAAATACTAATAAAATAATTTACAAAATATATACTACTTATTTTTATAAGTAGTAAATAAATATTTAAAAATGTTTAAAAATAATATGACCTTGAGAAATTTTGAATGACCTTGACCTACTTTTGAATGACCTTGGAAAATATTATGAGTCATCCAATGACCTTGAATGAGTCATGGTCTTTGTTTAAATGGCCTTGAAAAAATATGATGAGTCATCCAATGACCTTGAATGAGTCATGGTCTTTGTTTAAATGGCCTTGAAAAAATATGATGAGTCATCCAATGACCTTGAATGAGTCATAGTCTTTGTTTAAATGACCTTGGAAAAGTATGACGAGTCATCCAATGACCTTGAATGAGTCGTGGTCTTTGTTTAAATGACCTTGAAAAATATGATGAGTCATCCAGTGACCTTGAATGAGTCATGGTCTTTGTTACAATTACCTTGAATGAGTCATTGTCTTTGTCTTAAAAAATTTTTGGACTTTTGGACTTAGAAAAATTTTCTCTCAGCCGGGGGGGGTACTGTGCTGGATGTGACACATCCCACTACTATGGGTCATCCGAATTGAGTTGAAGTATTTTAATTTTATAACATTTAATTCCATTCATTCAATAAATGTAATATATTTCCTATTCTTAATTAATTTTCCTTACTATAAATATGAGAAGTTATCTTTATTCAAAAATAAATGAAAAACGATTCGACTATCTAAACTTTTATTTCCAGAACAATGACACGCTTTATCTCAATATCTGCTTTACATCTTGTTGGTGGGATCTTTCCTGCCATTATGTTGGAGTTGATGCATGCGTCAGTTCATTGGTGGATGACGACTGTTATATGGATGATAACCTTCTTTACGCATCTGCTCCAGCGCCTGGTCATCTAATTCAAAAACAACGCCATGCTCAGGCTCATACCCATCGGTGCTGGGTATCTCTCCGGCTACAATGGCTGCATTTACATTCTTCAGTCTTCGTCGAGCCATGAATACCTTACAATGCGCTTTTCTCTCTTGGTCTTCATATCCGTACAAGGAAAATTCTGCGCGTTGGCGCGCCTCGCAAGCCGGATTTTGTCCAGGTTCGAGTTTAATGACGAGGCTAGGAATTTCAACCTCGTCGTCTCGGAAATTTGTTCTGATAGGCCAATCTAATCCTCCCATCGTAGACAAGCTGTAGCCAATATCCCAGAGAGCCTGGCGGTATTAGTCGGCCATTCGGGACAAGAACTTCATAGTAACCCGATCAGTATCGTTACACGCATTGTTTCTCCGGTAGTCAGTATCCATTGAAATAGAAAAGTAATGAAACATAATTTCAATCATGATCCATATAATTATGAGAGTTGTTTTGCATAAATGTACTGTGAGAAATAAATCTTTGTAGTATTGAACACAGATATCGTTACCGATGAATCGTTCTAGTCGATTATGTACCTACGCTCTTTCATTCATAGTAGTATGGAGTTATTTCCCTTATTAGGTTCATGTATTCTTGGAGAATTCAAGATTTCTGTCACTATCTTACAAGAAATATTTACCTGGTGTAAATTAATTACTATTTTCGGAGATCCGATTTATCTCACGTGTCTTCATCTTTATATTTTCAGCGTCAGCTTGATCGTTAGTACAGGCCTCTACCGTAGTAACTACGCCCTCGTTGCTCGCCAAATTCATGTTTGATCGCATAATTAAATGACTGGATTGATGTCGTACTTGGTAAATATAGCCTACACAAGCAGGGTGAGTCACATTTCTATCGATATTACAAAATTTCAAAAATCATAACCGGATGTTTATGCATTTTATTTCACAGTGATTTATTATGAATGGCATATAATTGTTTGCAAAATTCTTCTCTCTCTATATCCTGTCCACATCTATGTAAACACAGGCAGAATTATTATGGTAATTGTATATTTAAACCGCACCATTACTTATTCCACCCGTGGATGTTTTGGTGATATTCCTCACCTCGGCCTTCATGTATTGGTCAGCTCCTCCGGCTACCATTTGTTAATAAACTACTTCAAAATGGCTCTATTGTTTTTTTGAATAACACCGTATGATTCCTTAGAGTATTCAGGACCTCGTCAACTCGAGTAAACTTTGGATTTTCTCTAACTCATTTCTCAGGGATACTATTGTCTTCCTATTCGTCAGATATTTCCTGGAAGATTCTGCCTCTAATCATATTTTACTACTCAGCCATGCGGACGATATGCTTCTATGATTTTGTGGTCGGACTCGATTATCAGCGGTTTGGGTCGTCGATTTTACTCCAGTACAGACATTGATATTTTTGGCTTAGATGTTTTTGTGGTTGGGATTTTTTATTGAATCCAAAAAAGAAAACTGGATTTTTCACGGTGACCCGACTCTATACACGAATATTGATATTGATGATCACTCCCAGAGTTTGGGTTTTATTTATGGCATTTTAATTTTTATTATATATTTCATTTAATTAATTTTAAACTTTTCTAATTCATCATAGTACGCAACTGGTTCTAAAGTGATGTGCACAGGAAAATGAAAACTACTCCGTCAGGAGATCAACCATAATTAATGAGTGCTCAAAACATCTCCTAATGATCTTATATTATGGCCTATCAAGATGTATTAATGTTAATGAGATTTACCTATGAGTGTGGTCACTATGCTTATACTATTGGTCCTTTAGCTAATGTTAAATGATTTAGGAAAATTCTATGAGAACTTTAGTCGATTTGATTCATTTTGTTGATGACCTACTTTGGGTTTCATTTGATATTACCTCAGGAATTCTCGTCAGCATTCGGTCACGATATTTTATTAGACATTTTGGGGTTGAAGATAATTCGTTCGTTAAAACATTTACATGAGTTTTTCATCAAGAATCGAAAATTTTATTTTTTTTATCGAGATCACAAAATTCATGTTTTTAGTGATACTGAAAATCACGGTACCTTGAAACGAGTTGAAATTTATGGCTTTTTTAGTTATATGCGATAGTTTATTCTGACCTAAAGCTTTTTTAGAGAGCCTAAAATACACTCTTACTACTGTGAGATTCACTGAAAAACCCTGTGACCCACGTAAGTACATGGTTGTTTGAGTGGTAGGCGACATAGTTCATTTTGACCTGAGAAAAAATTAAGCCAAAACCCCCTTACCGGAGCAAACAATTTCTAGTCCCAGAGGCTAACATCTTGCTATTTTATTTTACATTTAACACGAATATTCATTTTCGACATGGAAATGTTTTCAAGCGTTATTATTTTCAAATTCATTATCATTCGTAGGATCCTTCAACTGTAAAGCTGAAGTTAAATTTCAAATTCACAAAAAATAAATAAATTTTATTAACTACAAAAAATGACATTTAAAAAATATAATTCTTTCAATCAATAGCAATAGTAGTCGAACTAATCCAATGCAAAAAGTGACAAAAATTTCAGATCATTCTTCAATCATTCAAAAAGTTGCATTTCTCACATTTAATTAAAATTTCAAGTAAAAAATATAATTTCAAAATTATGAATTAAATTTTTTTATAAAATCTTTATTGCAGTATGATTCGGTAGTATTCGACGAAAAGTGATGTGATGGTCGAGCGCAAACGTCACAATAATGATGCGGACATATCCATGAGCTTTGAACTGTGTAAAATCGTTTAAACAAAAAATTTATAGCAAATAAATAATTTACCATAGTTCGCCATGTTTAAATTTAAACATACAGAATGATAAGTTTTCATACAAGGGCCAACGCTACATACAATGCTGCTCAACATGTCGATAATCTCCCCGCATCTGATTAGAAACGTAAATATTTTAAATTGGGCTTCTTGGAATTGTCATGGTATTTACTTATAACAACAGTAATATCGCATTTGTTAACTCGTGAATTTTCTTAATGTCGTCTCTCTTAATTGTCATTTCAATGTTTCCTAAAATTATTACGAATATTTGCCATGATAGTCTGACACTAGAGCTCGACCGATTAACATTCACAATTGGGTAATGTTATTTTTATGAATTTGAAGAGTTTATGAATAGGAAGTAATAAGATTTTGTAGTTATTATAAACTTGTTATTAAATTTTGAAACTTTGATATTGTAAAGGTTGTGAAATTGATTTAGTAAAGATATTAATAAAAGTTTGACGGTACTCTTAATTTTGTTTCATATTTCAAATTTACTGGATTTTTTATTATTGAGAATAATTATGGCTAATGAGCAAAGAAACCGCAGAGCTACCAATTGTGTTGCATATACATATACAGAACGATGTAATGGGTATGCTGCGAAAGACCCAAAGATAAAGTAACCCCATTAAATGACTTTTGACGCCAAGGGATTGGCAAATTAATAAATATAGAATCATCGGGACAGGATTTATCCGCTAATTGATTCAAATTCGTAGAAACCAAGACTTGGTTTCGATAATAAAACTATAGGTTTGAAATCCGAAAGCTCGTTGAAAGTACCAATTGTAAAATAGGTCGGAAATAACAAATATTATCGGAAATGACATCAGAAGCTCCATTTCAAGTACATGCATGGATTCTCGTGAGGCTTCCAGTCAAGCTTTGAATTATTCTGTAAATACATCACTACATACGACCAAGGTTAAACCCAGTTGATAAGAAGCTAATTCAAAAGGAATTCAGAATAAATCAGAGCATTTAAGAGCTGTTGAACACGCATTAATAACCTTTCCCAACTACATCTATTGAAAGAGAACAATTTTCTGTATTAAGCATGCTTAACTGAAATAAATTTGTGGTCAAATAACAAATTTATTTCAGGAAAACCACATTTATTTTTTTGAAAATGTACTTTATAAAAAACACTTAATAACAAATGTACTGAAGCTAAGATGTCTTGCTTGAGCGGTAAATAGTACATAACCTGCAGAACGTTGAGAGCCGCAAAATCTGGTGGAAATAAGTCCGTTCAATATATCCTCCTATTTTTACAGAAAAAGAGAGTCGTTGATTGATGCTTCACTGAATGCTTTAACATTATTAAAATATTATTTTTTGAATGAAGACAAAAAACATGGAAATGGCAATGAAATTTTTCTGAAATTAATATATATGACTTTTAAAGTTTTGTTGAAAAGTGTTAATAATAATTTTTGGGAACGTGTGAAATATGAGGCGATGTTGATAAGGTCATTGAATCCAGAAGCTATGACTACGAATATTTTGAATGTTTTAAATAGTTTGATTTTGTAAAATTGTTTTAAATTGATATTTTTTTGATTTTTAAAAAATTATTAACTTTTGATATTATTTCTATTATAAAAATTAAAAAATTATAAAGATTTTTATTAATATTATAAGGACTTTTTTGTGTTTCACCTCTGATTTCTTTATAGATGACATAATATTTTCTACAAAATTTGACCATGAATCAGATTTATTTAAGGTATTCACTTGAAAAAGGCTGTTCCGAAAATTCGTGAATATCGTAAATAAATCTGATTCATCTTGTAGATAATATTTTTAAAATGTCTTAATATATATATACATATATATATATATTGATCTATACTATTTTAAGTTAGTTTTACGTGCCTGTAGATGACAGTTAAACTGTCGAAATATATCGTTTTCGTTTAATATACTTTTTATAATTTTGAATTTTTTTAAATAGATATCTAGAAATTCTAAAATTCCCAGGAAACCGGGAGTTGATATATCTATTTCCTGTAAATATTATGCCAATTTGTTGTTTTAGGTTCCAATGAGCTTATTTCTATTTGCTAAATGAATTGATCAATATTGAAGCAAATGATTTAAAAATTGGAGCCATCTTATTGATTAGTAAATTTTAAGGAATTCAATTTGTATATATTAGTTGATCCAATAAAAATATATTTCGAATATTATTTTTTTATAATTTTCCTTTATTATTAGAAAATAAATTTCAACTAACCGAAAGCATTGCGAATTTGAATTTTTATCCGTTAGAAATGATTTGCAGCTGGACTCGGATTCAGTAGTGTCGCCTTTGGATTTCTTTGATGTGTCAGATTTTAGTTTAGAAACTTTTGCCATTTTAGGTGCTTCGCCTAAAAATCCAGAACAATTTACTGAAAAACATTTACAAACTATTCGGTTAGATGATTTGTTTTGAAGATTATATTGAAAAGTTAGCTCTTCACCTTTCTGAATATCTCTAAAATATTATTTTCGGTAAAAAAATTTTCAAGCCAATAATATAATAAGGATAAAATTTTCCAAAATATTCGATATGTGAATATTTTCTCGAGTATTAAAAAATATTTATTCTATTACATTTTGTAACTAAATCAAATCTAGTGTGCAAAATTGTAATTAATAATATTGATATTATGCTCATATCCGATTCTTTGATTTTTTTGTATAGAATTAGTCAATAATTGCGGATTTTTTCCTTTGGATTCTTTAAGCTGTTTTCAACATCAATTACTGTTCACAGTCAATAAAATGAATAGAAGCTAACAATTATATTTTGCGGTGTCTTAATAAATGATTTTAATCTATATGCTGAAAGTCTATGTCGATTTAATTTAATCAAATTTAAAATACTGGAGATCCTGAGCTCGCTATATTTCAACTTGACTCGGAAAATATTAATAAATTTCAGTGTTATTTCTTTAATCATTTACATTTTCAACTAAAAAGGGTTTGGATATTTTGGACAACAAAAGTGGAACAGGGGTCCTTTGAAAATGTTCTTAAAACAAATAACAATCATAATACACTTTATTTACTGTTTTCGAATCCAAATATTTTGTTTCGATAAATTTGTCGATTTGTGGTCAAATTTATCTGTTTTAAGTAAGTTCCATGTTGTACTTGGAGTATCTTCTGAATTGTTTTATTTTGTTTATTTTTCTGCATTTTATTATAGTTAATTGGTATCATATGTTAGTGTTAAGTTTTCTTTTCATGTAACCAACTCGTTCAAACAAGTTTTTCAAGTCTTATTTTTGGTTTTGGCACAACAAATAAACAAACGATTGTTCAGTGCATATATATTGCTGATGAATATATTTAACAAGTTTTGTGAATCGGTCGGTAATTAATACTATTACCATAAATAACTGCATCACATACAAGCGTAGAAAATGTTCCATGCCAGTAATTTACTTATTCACTTATTAATGCTATTTTTAGTTGTGAAGCTTCTTCCGATATAAAGTTATTTTGAGAGCTTGCGTAATCATCTAAACACATTTTATGCAGTACGTAATTCATGCGAATTTTTTGCCGTAGTGGGCCAAATTGCGCTACGCGTGAGTAAAAATACTCTCGAGCAAAAATCGCTATAAATTAAAAGCTACCTAATATTTTTCAATGCATATATTAATTGACAGATAATTTGGGATCATCGAAATCAACCGTTCAGGAAAATTTTAAGAAGATCGGAAAATTGAATAGTTAGGGTGTTTGGCTTTCTCATAATTCCGAAAACAGCAAAGTACGACACACAATTTCTAATGCTTTTTTAACCACACAAAAAATGCGCCCTCTTGCATGGCATTGTTATTGGTGATGAAAAAATCAAGCTTTCTTCCGGAACAATGTCGATTTTAACACATAAAACTGAACTACACCCAAAAAAGGTTATTTTATGCGTTTTGCGGAATTTCTTTGGCATAATTCATTGTGAGCTCATGCAACCTGGCTAGACTATTACAGCAGACAATTTTACTGGTTCAATTTGGCTTTGGTATCTTTGCTGGGGTAATCCTTTTTACAAGATACCATAAGGCCACATACGGACAGAACAACCCAGCAGAAAATCATGATGCTGAGTTGGGAAATCTTACCTGGCGTAACTCCTTTAGATTATAATATAATACGCTCCTTGACACCCAATTTGAAAAAAAATGACAATCGGGAATTTCGAGCATGTCAATTCTGACTTAAGAGTCGTTTTGCGTCAAAAGATATATATATATATATATAAATGATAATTACCAACCTCAAAGCAAACAAACCAATGCGATGTTCACGATTAACTATCCATTTTTCAGCAACCAGGTTTGGGTCACATGAATTATTAATAAATCGTGAAAGGTTGGAGAACTGTCGAGCATCAATTAATCTACCATTATCAAGTTCCATAAAATAAAAATCGCTTATATTGTTTTCATTAGCCCATAAAATTCTCTTTTCTGATTCTTCCATGGTAATAATTTCTCCAATATATTCATTTACAAATTGTTTCTGTAATAAGAATAAAAATATTCAAATTATAATAATTGTGAAAATATATTTAGATCATTTTAAAATGTTCTATATTTCATTCTAGTTCTTAATAATGTAACTTATAAAAATTGCTTTCAGGAAGAGATGTAGAAATTCAATGAAAACTATCAATATTTGAATTTGGTTTGTTTGAGATAAATAGCGAGGTTTGTTTTTGGGTTTGTATTTTGCATTATAGGATCGTCATCTTGTTTATTGATTGATTTCAAGTCTTACTTAGATGATATTCTCAGAACTTGGTTATAAATATTTATGTCATGTGTGCAATGCCGCATACATTGGAATGACTGCCATTCATTTCCATTCTCAAGTTCTGGATCACAGTCGACTTAACGAATAAATTGATATTAGTAAACGCAATTTTTGTGATGCAAGATGAAACTAAATGTAAAAATAGTTTTGTTTAAAATTTTAAAATATTTTGTTAAGAATTATAATTAACTTTGTTAAAGTCTCGGTTTTATAAACTTTTAAAAAATTTATTTTTTAAAATTGGAGAAAGCAAAGTTTTTAATTTTTAATAGAATATTTTAAGAACATAAAAGAGGAAATTTGTTTAAATGTAGTTTATTCGAAATAGTTTCAAGTTCATATCTGCTTGACGATGACAGTGAGTCTATCGAAATATATTGTAGTATAATATATATGTTGGATTGGTGCTTTATTTTATTTTATTTTAAAATTTAAATCATTAATTTTGAATTTTTTGAATAGCATTTAAGAATCACATTAATTTGAAATTATTAGATTTGATTCTATATTTTTGCTCATACACATTTTTAATTAATTTTTAACATTTCAATTATTTTGAATTTTGGTTTTTTATTGTTTTGTACACATTTTTCGTGCATTTAAATTTGTAAAAGGAAATGGAAAAAATCAATTGAGTTAAACAATAAAATAACGAATAAGACAAGTACAAGTTGGAAAGAGAAAATAAACATAAAACTGAAATTATTTTATCTCGACAGCTGTGTGCAGAAAAGGTTTATTGATTTAGGTGTTGATATAAGTTTCTCAGAAAATGAATTTAAATTAATTGAGGATATAATATCATCACTACTGCCTATAAAGTTAGCTGTGGAAGCTTTGTACTTAAGTAGTAGCACTTTATTAAGTGCCGACGCCTCTATTAAGTTTATGTTGGATGAATTATCTAATTTAAATACACGACTAAGATCTTAAACCCGAACTATTTTTCTATCTAAGAGAGACGCTTATTACACAATCCCAATAAATGGAAAAAATCAATATCAATACTAAATGAAAACGAGCAGGATTTGCTTAATAGAACGACTAAAGTCAGTATAATTAAGTTGCTTGATTCAATAATAGAAAGGTCAGATATGATTAATAATGCAGCAAAACTGATTGTATCCCATATTATAATTCCTACTGGAAAACCTCAACAAATTGTTGACAAAAGTAGAAAATATACTGTTATATTTTTCAAATCAGGAAAATTTATGACAATGTGTTGTAAACAATCAATTATATTTGATGACTTGCAATAGAAAATCAAGAATTTAGAATCAAAATCAATTACTCATTAGTAACAATTAATTTTGTGAATCATCAATGTGATGATGGTTCGCTACTGTGAAGATTTATAGTTTTGTTTCAGTTGTTAATAATGAGTGTCTTAGGATATTGAAAAAATAATTTATGACAATCTAAAAATTGGTACATAGACTAATATAATGCTCCTGAACACGAGAAAAATATTTTTTTCACCTGAGTTTTCTCCCCTAGCCGCTAGACACTATCGAATATATTCGACATTGCCACTCAGAGGTTTCGATTTCAATCAATGTCTGGTTTAATGTCGAATATATTCGACAAGAACACGGAGAGAGTTAAGGATACCTAAAAAATAAAATTTTAAAAATTATTAAAAACAAAATAAGTGGGATAAAAATGTAAAATATAAGAGGTTAATAGCTCCAGAATTCTGAAAGTTGGTAATGAGGGGAAAATTTAAAAGGAAATGGAAAAGATCAATTGAGTTAAACAATTAAATAACGAATACTACAAATTCGTAATTAATTACCAAGTACAAGTTGGAAAGAGAAAACAAACAACTAACGAATAAAAGACAGTGAAGTCAGAAAAATAAATAAAGAAAAGCAAATAAAATTGCATATCTTGACAGCTGCCATCAACATGAATGGAAATTGCAAAAAGGAAACAAAAGAGAAAGAAAGCGAGAGAAGAAAAATATATAGAAAACTATAAAAGTAGTGAAGCAGTATCACAGAGAATAAAGAAACCAAAGTTAAATTAAAGTAACCAATTGATTGATACAAGAATAATTGATTTTCATATTTCACCGAAAACCCTAATAGTATAACTATCAAGATAAATTGTTATTTTATAATGAAAATTTCAGACTTATAATGGACAAAACACGTTGTACTTCGAATTGATAAATAATAATTTGCAATCTTAATTCAAATATTGATAATGTCAACGTAATGGGGGGCTAATATTATTGGCTTATTTAAATATGATTGGTTGATTAAAATAAAAAGTTTTTTGAAATACATATAATATTTAATGAGCTCAATATTAAACATAAAAATTTAATACATAATAATTGCTAATTTAATATGATTAATAAATTCATATTCAAATGCATTTATTTTATTACGAGGAAAATCATTCACATAAACTTCATAGTTATTTAAATCAGCCAATCATATTTATTTAAATCAGGCAATCATATTAGCCCCCCATTACGCTTACATTACCCAAATATTTTTTAATTTGATTTATATAATCAATTATTTTTCATTTAGATTATTTTCAATAAAATATTTAAAGTTTTTTAAAATATTTAATTTCACCAAACAATCTGTAAATTAAAAAAAATTTTTAAAAAGTAAAATAGAAAGTAAAAATTATTAAACTTATTAAATACACATTTGAAAACAAGTCTATTTCAAAAACTTCAATGCATTAATTGTCGAATCCAAAAATTATTAATAAAATTTTAAAATTAAGTGCGCCTATTTTATTCATAAAATTTTTATTGTTTTCACTAACATCGGTCAATACTTTCAATCGATAATGTTCAAGAACTCTCCAATGTTAAAAAATACTTTTAAAATTAAAAATTGTTGTTAATTAAATCGATAATATCTAGTCTTTTCTATGCTACCAGATGATGATAGAAAACCACTAGAAATATATCGTAAAACGTGTGCATTCTTTTAATTTCTTATATGGTTTTTAATATAAGTTTATTTTCTATAATTTTTATTAATTATTAAACTTTTACTTTATGGATATGCACCATGTAAATTAAATTATGTTAAAGTAAATTAAAATAAGTTGTAGAGTATCTTACAATTAAAACTCACTAAAATTAAATTAAAAACAATAATTTGACCAAGTTTTTAATAATGTGGTAGAATCAAACTAATTAAAAAATCCAAAGAAATTAAATTATAACCAACTATAAATAATGAAAGTTTATAAGTATAGTTTGTATTAAAATTAAATATTACCGTTTTGATAAATTCATCTGCTTTTAAACCCCATCCGCGATCGTTAGCCCAAAATGTGTATTGTTTTGGATAAATTCTTTTAACAAAATTTTGATTTTTGCATTTATCTCCAAGATTACAAATTTGAGGGTCACATTCACACTTTGAGGCAACATTGAAACATCCGCTACCGATACTACAATCACTCTTTGGATCGAATGAAATACAGTTACAATGTGGTGTTTCTGGAACAACTTTTCGTCTAAGTTCCAATGGACATTTATTCACCTGTAAATAATTATAAGAAACTGATCATTATAACATGTAGATTTGAATACATCAATATGGTTTAGACATTATTTTAAGAATGGGAAAATAATATTTTGTATAATTTTTCCGCGCCATATTTAAAAACTAATTTAATAAATTCACGATTTCTTTTTGTAATTAATGATACAATATCATATTAATTAATCTTAACTTAAATAAATTACAATCAACAAAAATTTATGCAATTTAAGATAAACAAGTTCAATATGATAAATATTTTCATTACATTTCTATCGCGATTTACTACAGTTTTCTGCATTTTACTATGAGTCGAATTGTTTTAAATTATTGTTTTTTGATTAGTTTCCATTATTTTCAATTTATTCAGCAATACAATATTAAATTGCACAAATTTGAATAACCATTCTGAACTATAATCATCATCTACTTTAATAACTGTTTCCAATTTGCTTTTCAAAAGGGTTGATCGATAATGCTTTCGTACCAGCGACAAAATTGGCTAACTTTTACTAACGATTGATATGATATTCTGTAGGAGATTTGATACGATATCGAGCGATAATCAACGAGATATAGCACTATTTGACAAATAAATTTAAAATGTGCTTTCACATGGCTATAACCATATGTTATGATTTCACTAGAATATTGTTAAATTACTATTATTTTTTATGGGTAGTCCTGGTACTTTTTCAACGTGCTGTCTATACTTCATTTCATATAGATTAAAAAACGAAATATCAAGCAATTATATAAAAAGGAAACTAAAAAATGTCAATTGTGAAGATAAATGATTTTATATGCTTTACTATTGATAAATTATTTTTAATTGTAAAAAGAAAAATAATTAAGTAAAAATATTAGATTAACCTGAATTTTATTATAAATTTTGGAGTTCATCACGTGATCACAAGAACCTGATTGCCACTTTTCTTCTCTTGTTACATATCCAATTGCAGCTTCTTTAATTCGTTCAAGGAAAATGTTATTGTATCTGTATTTGGAAGTCTTAGAATTACACTAAAATGTTAAACATAATTAATTGTAAAATAGTTCAATTTGTTTATAAAAGTTTTGCATTAGAATAGATAATTACAATTATATTTTTTTGTTTCTTACCGAAAATATTCCTAAGCTTTCTTTTGATTCCAGTATTAGAATAATTTAGAAGCGAACGTAATATTATCAATCGATTAAAATATATAATGAATTTAAAATAATTAATCAATTTTAAAATTTATTATATATAATATGTTATATTTATATTTTTTTATATTTCGTTAATATGATTCTAAACTACCTATTAAGCCGTCAAAACAACAGTGAAAATGAAAAGTTTAGCGATTAAATAATTTTTGTTTTCGAAAAATATGTTTGAACAAATTTGATTTTAAATATACTACTTATTTTATTAAGTAGCTAATTCTGGCTTTAAAAGAGTTTCCTGACAGACATGCATCCAAGTCAAATAGATTGTAATAATTTCTCCTTCACCCCAGGTAATTAATTGGCAATCAATAAAATTTGAAAATTATCAACATATCAATATCCTTAAAAGTTGTTAACAAAATTTATCGATTTATAAAACAATCCAAATATTGCAACATTGTGAAATTCAAAAGTTAGCGTAACATGATCTTTAAAAAATCATAAATGAAATACCTCATCTTCTTTTTCATAAAGAAACACATTTCCATGATCTCGCCACATATAATCCCGAGAACCGAAAAACTGAACAACAAATTGTCCGTTTGCGTGTTTTTTGGCAGCAATATTTTTCGGAACATTTTCCAAATGCAGGATTTGTCCTGGCCACCATGGATGGGTTCCACATTTTATCCAAACTATCTCTCCGTAGCTCCGATAACAGAAAGATGCGCAATCAGGACAGTAGAATTTCTGAGGAATCTGTATAAATAATAAATGAATTTAATTTTAACAAAAATACGTCATAGCGTAAAAGAGTTTTGATATTGAATTTGAAGTGATTACCTCCTTTAAATCGGTACATTTGAAATGGTAAGCAGCCGGACAGGTTTCACAGCACAGTAATTCTCCTCCTTCCCCACATTTGAAACACCAATTAACATTTGTAGGCTTCGTCACTGTGCTAGGAGTAATTGTCATTGGTTCTGATATTTTGGTTAATGTGTTTCCATAAATTCTTTCCTGTAAATCACTCTTAACTCTAGCAACAAATGGTGGGACCATAATGTTCATTGAAAAATTGAGATCGACAAGATGTCTTGGACAAATTATTTCTCCAGTATTTAGCTTTAAAATAATTTTTTATTGTTCGTAAAAGATTTTGTCAATGAAAAAATTACTGGAAAAAATCAATTATTTTAATTAATAATCGTAAAGTATTTTAGAAACTAGTAAGTTGTGAGCCCGTGGAAACAAATATATCTAACAAATAAATTTTAGTACTTTCCGGTTATCTCGATCTCATCAAAAAATGAACAATTTCAATTTTAAAAATCTTTAAATTGGAAGCGGCATTGTCTAAAATTTATTAGTCAGTACTAGTAAATTTGGCATCGTAGAGTTAGTCATTTATAATACATTTCAAATCGATTTTTTTTTAAATATAATTTTATTAATAATTAATCATTATTTCTAAAACGTATATTAAAAATATATTTTATTTCAAAATAAAATTAATAAAAATAATTTTTATTTTATTTTTTAAATTTATTAATTTAAAAATCATAAATACTTTTTTTATTTTATTAACGTATTATTAATTACATTTTAATTTTTGTTTAAATTAAAATTTTAAAATCATAAAAAATGAAATAAAAAATACAGTGTAAGTGCAAATTTTAAAACTTAAATTAGTTTATTATAAATAAATTAGTTAAATAATCCTAAATTATTTAAAATTTTTTATTATCAAAAATGTAATGATTAATATATAAGAAATTAATTTTAAAAAACAAATTTTATTAATTTAAATTAAAAAATTAAAAATTGATTTATTATTTAACTATTTTCAAAATAAAATTTATAAAAATAAAAATATATATTTTATTTTATTAACGCTTTATTAATTACATTTTAATTTTTGTTTATTTAAATAATCGTTTCAAAATAATAAAAAAATTAAATAAAAATGCAATGGAAGTGCACATTTTAGAAATGTGATTGGTTAATTATAAATTAATTAATTAAATTATCCTAAATTATTTTTATTTATTAAAAATGTTTTGATTTGGAATATATACTTTGTATTTGGAATACATAAATGAAAAAAAAAATTTTAAAGATGTAAAAATATAAAAAAGTTTAAAAATTGACTATTTTCAATAATAAAAATTTATAAAAATAATTTTTATTTTATTTTCTTTAATTATTAAATAAAATTTTAAAATCATAAATACTTATTTTATTTTATCAACGTTTTATTAATTACATTTTAATTTTTGTTTAAATTAACATTTTAAATTTGATAAAAAAATTATTATAAATTTTATTTGATAAAAAAATTATTTTTAGTAGAATAAATATTTAATTCCAGAAAAAAGCTTTTTTTGTTAATCGATATTTTCCTTTTTTAAACTGTATTAATATATATATATAAAATTTTGATAGTCATTTATTGTACTATTGATTAAAATTAAGTTTAATTATTAAAGGACAATAAGCGATGTCGCAAATTGCTGATAGAGCAATTATACTAGATATATACTTCATAAATTCTACGTTTGATGTGTCGAAGCAAACAAAAAAAATTTAACCAATCAAAACTTTTGCACCTGAATTTCAAAACTTTGTATTTGGAATATATAAATGAAAACAAATTTATAAAGAGGTAAAACTAATAATGATAAAAGTGAATATTTACCTCGACAGAACCAGCCGGAATACACCAATCACCGGTATGGAACGTAGCAGGGCACATAATACAAACAATCAATTTCGTACATCTATATTTCGGAGATGGATTTACTAATTCGCATTTATGGCAAATGTGGCAAGGACAAACCAATTGTCCAGGTTTGGGAAATTTTGTCATTTCTAGCATCGGTCCTGTTTCCAAGCAGTTTGTATGAAACCATTTCGTGCATGTTTTAATGATGCATCTCATAAACCCTTGTTCATTGCTAATGTCAACAATTTTCTATAACGAAATAACTTTATGATGCCGGAAAAAAATAATCCATTCACCAACATAGCACGCGTAGCACCTGATAATTCCCAGAGAACACTCCAGGCATCTGTCTAAATCGTTGATTTTCGTTTCAATTGAATTTTGTAGAAATTCCAAACATTTCACGTGGAAATTATTAAATAAACATTTATTGCATTGAACTATATTTTTAGTTTCAAGACAATAGCGACAATTTTTGTTGGTCAACTTCACAGAAACGAACGGCAATGTCAACTCATCAAACGCATACTTAATAGGTTCCTTTAATGTACTTATTTAAATATTTTTAGATAATAAAATATTATTAACTCTTTTGATAATTTCCTGTGGTTTACTCGCTGCTTTTTCTTTCTTCGGTTTCGGTGGACGAATTCGTTTTTTTGGTGGATTAATAGATTCTAAATATTCAATGTCAGTTTTGGTTTTCAATTACAAAACATATCCACGAAATTTCAATCTTTAAATTATTGCCAAAATATTGTTAGTTTAGTCAGTCACTGATGGGAAATTATAAGTAAACATTAAATTTATATTTTAATTTATGTTGAAGTCTTTCGGACAAAATTCAAGTTAAAATCAAAATATTATCGAACTCGGAACTTATTATTTATATCATGTGCTGGTGTTAAATAAATGTTACAATATTAACAAAAAAATAACTCACCTTTTATTTCACATTTGATTTTATATAATTCGAATCTTGAATTTTCGTCTAATAGAGATGCAATTTCAACTTCTTTCCAGGCTAAGTCCAACTGTTTCTTGTAATGTGCAAGTCGTGCCAGCGTCTTTATTAATATTTTATATTTCAGATATTTTAAGTATATTTAGCGATATATATAATATTCAAAAATTTAAAGTAGGTTTATTTAAAAGTTATTTAAAATCTTGTAACAAACCTTTTTATCATGATTGTGAAGTTTAAAAATATTTTCAAAATCTGATTTGGTTTGAGCATACATGGTGCAATCATCGAATAAATAACTGTAATCATTTTTCTTTCCAAAATAACTAACAAGAACTCTAGGTTCATTGCCTGGTGGAGCATCATAAATATGTTAAGAAAATGAATGAACAGACTAGTAGGGATTGTGTTAACCATGCAAGGCCACCATGGATATTTTCCCACTTTTCCACATATTATTTGACCTACCTTGTATGATTTGGAACGAGAATCTTCTGTGCGATTTGAACTTGTGCTTAGAAGACTAACATTTGATGAATTATTATTTAAATTAGTCAATTCTTTAAACATATTATAACTAATAGAATTAATGATACTAAAGAAATCTTAAATAATTAAAAATAAAATATACAGAATTACATTGAGTTAAATAACATAAAGTAAAAGCAAAATCATTTAGAATTGTAATTTTAAAGAATGATTTAATTAACAAAGAATTTATGACAAATTAGAAGAAATTTACACAATATTTAAACAAGTTATCATTATGAACCAGTTGTTCAATAAGTTTGTGTGCAATTAAAAATATTTGAGATAGTAAAAACCTGTGAAAAGTATTGGAAAGCTTACTGTGTCTAGTTTTTTGGTCCTTATTTTAATGTCTTGTTGAACATGACTCTTTCTGGTTCTTTTTCGTAGCGGTAACAACAAATGAAGAGATGCGAGAATTGAATTTAAAATCTTGTGTTGGTGGTGAGTTATATGTGCTATAATTTTGGTGATCCGCTGTTACTATCTAGCGACCCATTAATATAATCATAAGCTTTTTTCACTAAGAACGCGCTGCTGTGTGGTTGGTAGTCAGTCATAATCGAGCTTCATCACTTAAACTGACATGGATCAGATGTATCTTGAATCTAGAGATCTGTTGTGCTTTGTCTTTCAAATTTCTCGTCCTTCCATTGGTTTATTTCGCCTATGACTCGGGGAGATGCTAGAGGGTTTAATGAGATTTTACTATAGAAGACAAACTATTTTATTATATATCCAAAGAAATAAGCATCGAATCACACAAAGAGCAGGGACACGAGTTTACTTTAGTTGATTTTTCGGCTTTGTTTATTTTTGTATTCATGGCAGCTGGATTCTGGCTCTTCTCCACTTTTCAGAGCCTCTTACTGTTTTAACCAATTGTAGTTTCTTTTTGGATTTTACCAAATGGTAAGTGACAACATTCCTTTTTAAACTAATCATGAGAGCCGAATTAAGAGCTCAAATTTGAGACTTTAGCACCTGATTTCGTGCTTGTTTGTACTGGTGGGTTACAGGGTTTCGTCATTTGTTTAATCCGTTTTTGGTTGCCCCAGTAACGCCATACAAAA
Organism: Schmidtea mediterranea; assembly: GCA_022537955.1. Lineage (NCBI taxonomy): Eukaryota > Metazoa > Platyhelminthes > Tricladida > Dugesiidae > Schmidtea > Schmidtea mediterranea. The sequence goes on from CM039681.1 coordinate 21,791,253, forward strand.
TGTTTTCTAGCTACCACCCGGCACCCGTTGCTAGGCAACGTTGGAAATGTGTTCGAGTGGGTGGATTGTCCGCAAAAAGTGAGCATTATTGCTAATACTGTAATTGCTCGGACAACCCTCGGGTTCAACGAGTTGTGGATAGAAGACCTATGCTCGCTTTACTCTGTCCCTTACATAAGAAAATTCAAATTAAATCTAGGTTGACCGGTAGGGATAGAATGAAGGTTCGAAGATACGGTGCGGGTACTCGTGAAGAAGATTTCATGCCAATCATACTGGTGGGTTACAGGGTTTCGCCGTTTGTTTATCTTTGTTGTTGCCCCAGTAACGCCATACAAAATGATTCTAGCTGCCACTTGGCACCCGTTGCTAGGCAACGTTGGAAATGTGTTCAAGTGGTGGATTGTCCGCAAAAATTGAGTATTATCACTAGTACTGTAATTGCTCGGACAACCCTCGGGTTCACGAGCTGTCGATAGAAGACCTGTGCTCGATTTTAAATTATTTGGTCCCCTTGCGTTTAAGTTTCTATCGTCTAGCTAACTGTTTTACCGACATTAGTTTGGAAACAAAATGGGTGGTGATGCTTATTTAACCCTTCTACAATGTTGTTTCGAACCACTAAGATGATATAAATATAACACGATGTATACGGGAACTGCAAAATACATAAACGATGCTTTATTTATCCATTAAATACATGAATCATAAGGTTCCATATGGGTTGGAAGGTCGAGCGGCTCGGCGCTTAGCCCGCTCCTTGCGTCCAGGTCGACGACTGGTTGTTGAGGGGGTGATTGGAGTAGTGGTCGCGGTAGTAGTTGACGTTGTAGATGGGGTAATATTCGCTTCGCGATAGGCAAGTTGAGCAGGGGCGAAGACTAAAGGGTAGGTCACCGCTGCTCCCTCTTGACAGGCGGATAACGCTACCTCTAGCCCCCGGATCTGAGTTTTTAGGCCTTGTATCAATTGTTTTTCTTCTTCCCATCCCTTCTGGGCCGCGGCCAGTTTTTGGTATAATGGTTTGACTCTCTTTGGTTCTATCCACGTCGCTTTAATTTGTTGAATTTCCAGGACTATTTGGACTAGTTGGTCATGGAGTTTCTTATTGGCCTGTCTTGCATGGGTTAATTCAGTTTGGAGTAATTTCACGGGGTCCATTTCTAGAATAATAAGGGTTAAATTTCTGCAGTGATTACTATAATAATAAGTGTGATTAAACTTAAACATATTTATGAAACGAATCTACAATAACAAAAGAAGAAAAGAATTTTTAAGTCTGGAATTCTAATATTATACCAAATAACAAAATGTTCAAGTCATTAATTGTCATTGTTTTGATGATCACTCGTCTGCGAGGAATCGTTTGATCCCCTCTTCTGGGGAGTAACTAGGGATCACAAACACTGGTCTCTTGGTATTTCGGGTTGGTCTCGGTGAAGGTGGATAACTACTTGCCAGACGTCCTGCCGCCAGGTCGTCTTTGACGTTGGCCAGGTATTCCGTGGCTCGTGCTACAGCTGCCTCGACTTGGCGCTGGTGTTGTAGGAGACCTTCCAGGAGCTCTTGGGCCTGAGCTAGTATGTCCTGGGATGGATTTGGTTCATTAGGCAGTTTCTTGAACTGTTGCATGAATTCTTCTGGTGAAATATCCTCCTGCTTGTCATCTTCTGGCATGTTGTGGCATTGCTCTCGATACACTCGATCCCATGCCTGCCTCCATTGCTCCACGATATGAGCAGGGAGTTCAACTATAGCTCCAGTTTATCCTGAAAGGAAAAATTGGTGAGATTAGCGTTTTTGCTCAGTATTTCTCTTGGCATTTTAGATTGGGACGGCTATCTTGTGGTTCGCAATTATACAAAATTTCTAGTCGTTTAAAGAAAAGACTGGATTAACTCAATTTCAAATGCGCTAAAACTCACGGCACTCGAAGTTGAACGCGTGTTACTGACCGGTCTGGCAATGTATTTGGAAACGAGGGAAAACGAGACTTCAAAGCTACTGGGTTACGCGTTCTCATGCCGTAAGGGGCCATTCGAGAAAATCTTTACTGATGTTAAAAAATAACAAAAATGCAATTCGTTTATAGCTTTAACTTATTTAGGTTACAAATGGTTCATTCATTACTAACCTTTAGAATTTGTATACATTTAAAGTATTCAACTAGGTATATGTAAATTCAAATATTAATATGAGTTAAAAGAAAAAATAAATAAATAATTTTCAAGAAAACTTTACAAAATACTTTTGAACATTTATTATTTTCTGGATAGAACAGAAATGAAGTGGTCTATCTTTTATGAAACAATAGCTTGATAATTAAACATTTACATGTCTTTTAAAATAAAGTTATTCTAACAATTACCGTTTAATTATCCGAAAATAAAACAGTTACAAAGGTTACAAAATTCATACTTAGTGTTTGGTTCATTGATCAATTGAAATACCTGGGTCGAATGGAGAATGGTAGTAATAAAATAGTCTAACGATTCGATTGAAGAATTTAGAAGAAAGTACTTGGGACGATCGCCAGCCAGTCTCTTAATTTCCACAAGATTTGATTTTAATTTAGATCTCTGAAGTAAATATTCAAGGAATTCGTTCCCCAAAAATTGAATCGTCGGACAATTTTCTTATGCAATCAGGGCTAGAATCCTCGCGTAACAATTGATGAAGGTGCATAGCCGCAAAGAAAAATTGATTGTCGTGCTTAATGGTGGAATGTCAGGAGTTTGGGATTTGTCTGGTGCGGGAATATCACGATGTATTATCAGGTGGTGGGTTACAGGGTTTCGTAACTTGCTTATCCTTCTAGCTGCCCTAGTAACGCCATACAAAATGATACTGATCGCCACTTGGCACCCGTTGCTAGGCAACGTTGGTAATGTGTTCAAGTGGTGGGTTGCCCGCAAAAATTGAGTACCATGTGCTAGTACTATAGTTGCTCGGACAATCCTCGGGTTCACGAGCTGTCGATAGAAGACCTATGCTCGCTTTGCTCGGTCCCTTGCGTGGAATGCGAATTAAATTTAGACTGGTTGATGTAAATGGTTTCTAGTTTACCCCACTATGACTGAATACAGGAGAACTGATTTATTTAACGAACAAAGTACATGCATATTAATGATAAGCTAAGTTGATTGACTTGACACTTGTGCGGCTCGGCGTCGGGCCCGTTCCTTGCGTCCCGGCCGGCGGAGGGTTGGTTGAGTGGCTGTCGCCTCTGAGCTTGGTGCAGCACTGCGTTGACTCGGTAGTTGGGAAGGGGCGAAGATGAGCGGATACGTTACCGCTTCCCCTTCCCGACAGGCTGCCAGAGCAACCTCTAAACCCCTGACTTGTGTGCGCAGACTCCGATTGAGCTGGCGTTCTTCGGCCCAGCCCTTTTGAGCTGCGGTGAGTCGTTGGTAGAGTATTTTTGTCCGCTTAGGGTCTAAACTGGTCGCCTTGACCTGCTGTATCTCGCGGGTTAATTGCAGGACCTGACCGAGTAATTCTGCGTTCGTCTACCTCGCGCGGTCTAGTTCGGCCTGTAGGATCTTTAGAGAGGACATCACTGAAATGAAATGGGTTGTTATAACTTCAATTTATGATTGGTCTAATCTTTAAATTTATCATACAAATCAAGAGTTAATTCCAATTACAGGAGAGAAAAAGGGAACACACAAATTTTTAATTATTATTGATCAATTACTACACTATGTTGTTTCTGTTATCTTAGTTGTCGGGGCCATACCGCTCTAGGCTCCGCTTGAGGGCTTCCACCGTATATGGGCGCCTGGTGTCTCGAACTGGACGGTGTGGATAGGCGACTGCGATTCGCCCGGCAAGGATGTCCTCCATCACATTTGCAAGGTACATCCTTGCCTTGACTACCTGCAAATCCACCCGCTCCTGCACCCGCTCCCACTGGGTGAGGAGTTCCTGCGCATTAGCAAAGATTTCGGCGGCTGGATATCGTTGTCTCTCTGATTCGTGTGGTTTACTACTCGGATCCCGTGCTTTCCAAGGGATAGAATAAGGCCACTGTGACCGGGGTCCGACCATTGCGTCTGCGACTCGTAGTATCACTCTCGAGCGTTTTTTCCCAGTTGATGGTACAGTTGTATGATTGAGGGACATGTTCTGCAACAATTGGGAATTAATCATGAAAATTAATATTATGAGGGGGAATTTCTTTGTATCAGTTGAAGTGCGTTTAGGTATGTGGGTCCACGATTTGGCGTGTTTAGGGTTAAGGGTGATGGCGGCTAACATTGGGGTTCTTCTGGACTCGGTTTAGTTGTGGGACTTTTAATGGGTATCGAAAAAAAAATATCATGTCTTGATAACTTGACTTGACGTTTGGGGAATGTCGCTATCCGCTCTGGGAGTCATGAAGGCTAATTTGTTGAGAATTAGTCGCCCAATTTAATTTATGCGGGGTTCTTATTTATCAGTAAAATGGTATTTTAAATTGATGAGTTTGATGAGTTTTATCACTTCCAACGCATGGCGATGGAAACATTGATTTTAGTTTATCGTTGTGTACTTCATGTCGGTGATCGAACGGATATTCATTGGCTTGGTCAACTTTAGAATTGTTAATTTCGTCGTGGGGTTTTGTTTATGTTAATTAAGTCGACTTAATTTTATTGACGTGCCTGGCTCAGTTAATTTAATCGTCTCGGAATTGTTAATATCGATGCTTATTTGCATATCCTGATCGGTCTATTTATGAACATATCTGCAACTCGTCGTAGCGTTCGGGGATTCCTTCGCAATACTATACTACCCATGCCTTTGGAATTTATTATCTTCCTCAGATGGAGGGTTTTCTCATCGTTTTGTCAGGACGTTTATAATATTATCGAACTTTGGTGAGTTTTTCAGTGTGCTGTTGTTAATAAAACGTTTTAAAATTGACTTTTCGTAAAGTAAAAATGGATTCTGACTATTTTACTAATTGCTTAAATTTTGTAGCGGTTTGGTTTACTGTTTATGTTACATTTAATTAATCTTGGGCTTTTATCTGATTTAAAGTTTTTATTAGATTATCGCTTTAGAGGTTATTGTCAAATTGAATTCGCCACATCTATGTCATCTCATTTGATAAAATAATTGGTTTCGGTTAACTCGGTGACTCTCTTGTTGAGAGATTATTTTAGCCTTATCGGAACGCAGCATGACAATTTAATTAAGGAAACTATTATTATTATTTCTAATACGATCACTTAGGTCGAGACTTACCCTCATCCAATAACTATTTTAACCCTTTAATCACGAAACTCTTTATTCGTTCATTACTTATCATCTATTTGTTATTATATTTCTTGAATTAGCGTCTCGTTGATTTAATGTTAGCGATCGGTTTATTGAATCTCAGTTAAAACATGATTTTAGTACTTAATTTAGTTCAAACCCAACTTTATTCATTTGATTTACGTTAACTCGGAAAATCTCTGTCTAATTTATTACAACCTGGTTTTAATTTATTGGTCGTTATAAACTTCAGCTAAGTTATTCAGAACATGATTCTAATTTATTGGTAATCTTAAACTTTACCTAATTACAACGTAACTTTAATTTGTGGTTAATCATGGATCTTGTCGAATCTATCTAAATAAGGTTTCATTTTATTGCTGATCATAAACTTTATCGAATTTACTTTACGAACAGAGTTTTTTTATTTATTGTTAATCATAAACTTTATTTACTTTGCTTTACCAACAGGGTTTATTTTATTGTTAATCGTAAACTTTATTTACCTTACAGACATGATCTCAATTTATTGTTAATCATATACTTTATCAAATTTACTTTGTAAATACGATTTTAATTTCTTATTAATCATAAACTGTATCAAATTTACTTTACAAATAAGATTTTATTTCATTATTAATCGTAAACTTTATTGAATTTACTTTACAAACAAGATTTTATTTTATTATTAATCCTAAACTTTATTAAATTTACTTTACAAACAAGATCTTACTTTATTAAATTTATTTTACAAACAAGATTTTATTTTATTATTAATCGTAAACTTTATTAACTTTACCTTACAAACAAGATTTTATTTTATTATCAAATCTACTTTACTAACAGGATTTTATTCTATTTGTTAATCATATACTTTATCAAATTTACTTTTATTTTATTTGTTAATCATATACTTCATTAAATTTACTTTTTTTTTTGTTAATCATATACTTTATCAAATTTACTTTTATTTTATTTGTTAATCATATACTTTATCAAATTTACTTTTATTTTTTTTTTTTTTTTGGTTAATCCTATACTTTATCAAATTTACTTTATGGTATTGACACGAAAGTGGTTATATCAGCGATTTCAATTTACTTTATCCCCGTACCCTTTTCCCTTAATAGACCTTAGGCGCATTTTATGTTCATATTATATTTATTGAGTGCCCACTGGACTACTCGGTGTGGTGATTTTAAGCCGTATGTAATATGATTTTTGGTCGATTTTACAGAACTGAGAAACGAGGAAGCAGCCAGAGACTTCTTCCTTATTCCTCGATTCAGCTATAGGGATGAATATTGACGTTACGACCGCTGCGTTGCGCACGCTGAGTCTTCACGGGTGCATATCATTGGCGATTTTCCACGCACTTACATGAATCTGCACTATGTTGATTTTTCTATCTTGCGTGATGTGTCGGCTGTGGGCCGGAAAAATTTCGACATTGAAAATTTATAAAAAGCATATCAAATAAGTTATGTATATTCATAATATTTATTAACTATAAAACAATAAATTTACCCATTTTTAACCATTCCATAAAAAACATCAAATCATAATACAAAATGACATAAATACCTCTCTCCCCACGCCAACGCCGAGCAGAGCTCCATTGAGATGCAAGGACGTGACGTGGAAAGAGGGTTCCACCATAAATAATTCTCACCTAAAAATTGATCCGACAATAGATTCAAAATGGTTCTAACAATTTTCAAAATATAGTTTTAAAACAGTTTGAAAAATGGTTTTGTGGTTAACTTTAATGTGAAAATGGATCAGTATATATACCTAATTTTATGGTGTGTGAAATTTGATGTAGTAAAACAAAATTCGACCTTGTTCTTTTCTAGCAAATTCTATTATTTATTTTTATTATTTTTCGATTTATTTTTATAATTTTTTATTTAGAATTTTTTATTGAATTATTGCTAATTCAATTTTTTGATTTAAATTTCACTTTAATGAACTTTAATTGATTTTTTCAATTTCGTCGAATTTGTTGTGTTTTCTTGTTGTATTTGTGTAGGTATCGTGCGGATCTTGGTGCATTTTGTTAATATTTTTATTTATTTTTATGTTTGTTAATTTATATTTAATTCTTTTATTTCTCAGATTTTATATGGTTTAATTGGTGTTTCCTGATTTATTTAAATCTGCATGTTATGTTTGCATGTGTGTTTCTGATCCATTTAAACATTTTTGAAGGCCGTTTACGTTCTGGCCCAACACAGGTATGACTTATTTGATCGTTGCCTTTAATCTGGAGAGTTTTCTTACTAACTCGGGTTTTCACTTGGCGGAGAAGATGATATGGTTCCGATTCTGTGTTGTTTCTAAGGCTCGTATACGATCATAATTTGTTATTAAAATTTCTTAAAACTTACGCGTCTGAGGGGCTTCTACAACATCCATAGATTGAAGTGCTAATTCTTCGTCTGAGACATTGGGCGAATGCATAATTTGTCAATTGAAAAAATGATGTATTCTGCTATCGTCGATAAGTATATTGACGAATGTGCGGGTGGTTGAATCAAATAGGCAGGAAGTGAACGTCAATCGCAATTCGATTACAGTGAATGTTTATATCGACGCAAATGTCAGCAAGTTAATATTGTTTATTTTATCACTTGTAGTTTTACTAATTTATTTTAGGCGATTGGACTTTTAAGATCGCGCGTTCGTGGAATATTTGGTGAGTTATATGTTTCAGTTAATTTGAATGTTTTCCATTAACATTTTTAAAGGAAACGCCTGTATCTACCGTGGGTTTCGAGCGGATTTAATCTCCTACCTTTGAAATTTTCTATGTGGAGTTTTATTATTCAAGAAGAAAATCGGTAGTAAGCCTTCCTGTGATTGAACATTTTATGTAATATTAATATAAATTTTTGTTGTTATCTAACATCTTAAATTTTTGATTTTTCGTAATTTGTATTAATTTGTTTTAAGTAATAAACCATTCTATTCCATCACTTTATTTTAGTCTACGAATTTATATTATTTAACGAAACATTTTGTCTTTAACTAATAAATTTCGTTACCTTTACCCGAAAAGGAATCACTTTATCAACGAATTATATTAATTTCCATCACTCGAGTTACTTATTTTTCTTTACAATTTGTTTAATAGCCAATTACTTTAAATTAATAAATTATTTTAATATTTTTAATCAATGAATCAAGCTTTATTTTATTTTTCTCGAAGATTTACTTGATTTTCACCAAAGAATTATTTTACTTTTATTCAAGTTACTTTAATTTTAATTAATGAATCGCTTGGTTTAATCAACAACTTTCGCTAGATTAATCAACAGATTGGTTTATTATTAATCAAGGAATTTATATTATTTAGCTTTAATCCACAAATTTCATTAAAGAAAATTTTATTCGTTAATCAATGAGTTACATTGATTTTGCTTAATAATTATTTTAATTAATGGAACTTAATCAATAATGTACTTATTTTTACTCAATAATCATTTTACTTTTAATCAATAAATAATAATTTAATTTGATGAATTACTTATTTTTATTCAATAATTACTCTACTTTTAAATTATAATAATTTAATGAATTACTTTAATCAATAGTTACCTTACTTAATTGAGTCAATGAATTACTTATTTGATGATTTCTACTAATTTATTTCGAAATGTAGATTCAATTTAATTATACCAATAATTTTTATCTAATTTATTTCAAAATATTAATCCAAATTAGCTATATCAACGATTTCACTTTAATTTATTCCCCGTACCATTCCCCTTTAATAGGCCTTAAGCGCACATTGTATTCATATTATATTTACTGAGTGCCCACTGGACTACTCGATGTGATGATTTTGAGCCGTGTGTGATATAATTTAGGTCGATTTTACAGAAATGAGAAACGAGGAAGCAACCAATAGACTCCTTCCTTATTCCTCATTTCTTCTATACGGGATAGTATTGACGTTCCAACCCTGCGTTCCGCACGCCGGGTCTTCACGGGCACAGATCATTGGCGATATTCCACGCACTTACACGAATCTGAATTGTATGTTGATTTTATTAGCTTGCGATAGGTGTTGGCTGTGGGCCGGAAAAATTTCGACAAATGTTTAATTAATTTTAAGAAAAACAAATTTTTAAACATCATAAATATGTATTAATATAGATTAAAAATAAAATATAGAATTACTTGATCCATTCAATCAAAAATTTCATAAAAATACATCTCCCCCCACGCCGACATCCAAGCAGAGCTCTACCGAGGTTGCGAGGATGCGACGTGGAGAGAGAGTTCCAAATAAAAGTAATTCTCACCTAAAATTTCGTAATAGATTTTTAAACAAAACTCAAAGTAATTTTGAAAAATGGTTTTATGGTTTGAAAACCGGTTAAATTTAATGTGAAAATGGATCAGTATTTATACCTATTTTCGTCCCTAACCTCGCGTGTTAAATTTGATGTAGTAAAACAAAATTCGACCTTGTTATTTTCTAGTGTATTCTATTCTTTAATTTTATTATTTTTCGATTTATTTTACTAATTTTTTATTCAGAATTTTTATTGAATTATTACTAATTCAAATTTTTGATTTAAGTTTCATTTTCATGAACTTTTATTACTTTATCAATTTTTGTCGAATTTGTTGTGTTTTCTTGTTATGTTTGTGTTGGTATCGTGCGGATCTTGGTGCGTTTTGTTATTATTTTAATTTATTTTTATGTTTATTATTTTATATTTAATTCTCTTTTTTCTCATATTTGATAGGGTTTAATTGGTGTTTCAATAGGTTTATTTAAATTTGCATGTTATATTTGCGTGTGTGTTACTGATCCATTTAAACATTTCTCAAGGCCGTTTATGTTCTGGCCCAACAATACCTTATGGCTGGTTACTTAGGTTTAGATTAACAATAAGTACAAATTTATTTAAAGAAACAAACAATATGCACAATATCCATAAGTTAATATGATTGACTTGGCGGCCGCGCGGGTCGGCGTCGGGCACGCTCCTTGCGTCCCGGCCGGCGGTTGCTTGATGGAATGGTCGTCGGATTCGATGTTGGTGTGACATTATTGTGGGAATCTCGACTCGGCAACTAAGACGGGGCGAAGATAAGCGGATACGTTACCGCTTCCCCTTCCCGGCAGGCTGCTAGGGCGACTTCTAGTCCCCTGATTTGTGTACGGGGGCTCTGATTGAGTTGGCGCTCCTCCGCCCAACCCTTTTGAGCGGCAGTGAGCCGGAGATAGAGCGCCTTCGTCTTTTTCAGGTCCGACCAGGTTGCCTTGATCTGCTGCACCTCCCGAGTTATCTGGATTATCTGGCTGGGTAGATCCGCGTTTGCCCGCCTAGCGCGGTCTAATTCGGTTTGTATTAATTGCAGGGCCAACATCGCTATAATAAAAGAAAATCTTTAAATTCCTTTATTGGTTTAATTAAATAAAATTCTGATTATTATAAACACAGTTACAAAAGTGAATCCATTCATAACGAAAATTAAGACGAACGACTTTTAAATTGTTTAAATTTCAATAACATCAATAAGATAAATCGTTATTTATGTTCTTTGCCCGAGGAATCAGGGTTCTTCAAAGAATTTCCTAACCCCTTCCTCCGGGGAGTAGCCTGGAATGATGGCTACTGGACGTCGAGTATTGCGGGCCGGTCGAGTCGGGTAGTTCTCCGCAATGCGCCCGACGAGGATGTCCTCTTCGACATTGGCGAGGTACATCCGGGCTTTGACCACGTTTAAATCGACTTGCTCTTGTATTTTCTCCCACTGAGCGAGGAGGTTCCGCGCGTGGTCGCGGATTTCTTCGGCAGGATACTGCTGCTCATTTGGCCTGCGAGGGTCATTTTCTAGGCCCAGTATCTGCCAAGTGGTCGGGTAAGGCCCTTTGGAATGCGGCTCCTCGAGGGTCATTGACGGGCGCGCTCTCTTCCAAGCCCGACGCCATTCATCTGCCTCACGGGCGGATATCCATTCGAGAAGCATTGGTTCTTCTAAAATCGTTATAGTCAGATATTTGAACATAATGCAATCTCGAAATAGTTTATAGGGCGTATTAACGTCAAAACATTAATGCTCATCACCAGATAATTATTGCGGATGGACAATTTTCACCACTCTTATGGTGTACTGAAGGGATAGTAAACGGATATCGCCTCGCGTGACTGTTCTTAAGGTTATCTAAGTCGTTTATGGTAATTTGGCAGCTGGCCGCTTAGTGTTTGCCAGGAAAACAAAAGTTTAACCATCACTTTACGGTCTAGATATGAGAGACATCGATTGCTATAAAAATTCATACTAAATCCAATTAATATTTACCAAATGAAAAATATTTAACTTTTGATAAGTGGAAATACCTATTAAAACTCGTGTAAAAACGGCATAATTATTGCTGGTTATTCAGAAAACTATCACCATCGCGGATCGAAATCTTTACTGAAACCTAATAGGACTGACGAGTGGCAATCTCTGATCTACGCAGTATCTACAAATTTTGTCTATAGCGCAAGAAAATTGATGACAAATCTTGGTGAACTATCATAACCTTTGATTTTGATATCCCTGAACATTCCGATTAACTATAGGGGTAAAATTAACTAGTAGTTAACGTTCGGGGGACCTAGTATCTGTACTTGATGGTATGGGGTTATTGTCGATGGCATTTATGAATTTTAATTTATGGACGAATTTATGGGAGACAACTATAGTGGTCCTTCCCCGTTTATCAAAGATTTATAAAAATAAATATAAAATATACGTAAATGAAATTCCTAATGGGTTTAACATTATTCAATTAAGATTAAATTACATACAATTTATTTAATAATAAGACAAATTTCTTATACGACAAATTTCGCTTAGATCGAGAATATTGATGATCAATTAAAAATTGTTACTGTTTCAAAGGAAAATCTACCTGTTGTCATTAAAGGAAATTCCAGGCGCTCGGAAGAAGAAATTGGTTGGTTCGTTGGCATTTCGGTGTTGGCATTACGTTGATACGACATAGGTAGCAGTTTTTTGGCTTGGTTTGGAAAATGGTATTTCATTATCTATTCCTAGCTAATAAAGCGAGGTGTGTATGGTAGAATTAATCTTGCCATCCGGTATGTGACAATATTTAGTCGGCTCTTAAAATCGTTAATTTTAAATATCTATCCGAAATCTAGTAATAGAAGGTGATTCCGATGCGAGGTGGTAAATTTGCAAATTTATGTGATATTTGTGTGTCTCGCACACCGCCTAATAGTGAACCGGATGATGGAATTGTCGCTGATGGAATGATGAAACACAATCGACGTTCGGATGAATTATGATCTTATTGATTTGCCTTAACAATTGCGACATCCGCTAGCACTTTATACCTATATCTATCGAGATATTAACTATGGACATACTTCAACTATATCTTAAATTTTCGGAATAACAAATGGATACGGCGTTGGAAATCGGTAAGTTTTCTCTTCTTTGGATGCCAACGGCGGAGGACTCACACGTGACATTGCTAATTTTTTTCAACTTCACTGCGAGTGTTCCCACGTTGATTCCAATTCTCAACCTTATCTTTGTTTTACTAATATTTAAATAATTTGTTGCTAAATGTTTCCAGGAGGTCGCAATTCGTGAATTATCGTAGGTATTCTCTCATCTACAAGTATTGGATCTTATTTTGTCAGTTTATATTCCTACCGAATGGGTCCTTATGGTGTTACGAGTTGGTTCTATTCTATTATGGATTTATTGTTCACTCCATGGGATTACGAGCTACCGTAATGTTAAATAATTTCATTTTATATATCTATTAGTTTATTATTCAATACTAGGAAAATGTTGGAGACTTAGGTTTCTGGCAATTCGTGGGATTATTTGTGATGCTGGTCGAGAGCGGTTAATCATTTAAGGTCTATGAACTCGTCGAATAATTTCGATCGAAAAATTTAAATGATTTTGACAGTGAAATGGATGTCAATCATGGAGAACCTGTGCCGTAGTGTCGTCCGTTACTGCCGAAGTGATACAAAGGGGACAAAGACAGGTGGATTGTTATGTTAGTCAGTTGGTTTCTCGAGAGGAGTTGGGTAATCTCTTTTTATTTAGTTCACAATAAACTTTCCTCTGCTTTATCAGTGTTTTGTATTTTCAATTTTTACATTTAATTATTTAGGTTAATTTATTTTTACGCGGAAGTTATTTGATCAATATTTGGGCTTGGTAATGACTATCTTTTATTTTTACGGGAGTTTGAAAAGGTTCTCCTACTATTTCGACTAATAAGATACGCTCTGGTTTGAAATTTGATTAAATCTATTACTTTACTGGAAGTTCATGGTAATTCATTTAACAATAACTCAAACTCATTATTCCTTGTCTAAATTTCCATTTGAATTAACCTCATAAAATGGATTTATTTAATTTCATAGCAAAGATTTCATTTAATTTTATTCCCCGTCACCTTTCCCTCAATAAGCCTTAAACGCGTTTTATGTTTACATTATATTTAATGAGTGCCCACTGGACTACTCGGTGTGATGATTTTGAGCCGTGTGTAGAATATTTTAGGTCGATTTTACAGAAACGAGAAACGAGGAAGCAGCCAGAAAACTTCTTCCTTATTTCTCGTTTCTTCTATACGGGGTAATATTGACGTTACGACCCCTGCGTTCCGCACGCTGGGTCTTCACGGGTACATATCATTGGCGATTTTCCACGCACTTACACGAATCTGCACTGTGTATATTTTACTAACTTGCAATATGTGTTGGCTGTGGGCCGGAAAAATTTCGACAAAAATAATTTTATTTTAAACATATAAAAACAATTTATGAATATTATACATATTTATTAACGTATAAACAAATAAAACATAAAGTTACCATACAATTCCATTCCATAAATGACATTTTCATAATAAAATAAATACCTCTCTCCCCACGCCGACATCCAAGCAGAGCTCTACCGAGGTTGCAAGGAGGTGACGTGGAGAGAGAGTTCCAAATAGAACTACTTCTCACCTAAAAATCGTCTCCAAAATCAAGATTTTCGAACAAAATAGTTTTTTAAAATAACTAGATTTCGTTTCCAAAATTGGATAAAATGGTTTGAAAAAATGGTGGTTTTAATGTGAAAATGAATCGGTATTTATACCTATTTTCTGTCCCTAACCTCGCGTGTTAAATTTGATGTAGTAAAACAAAATTCGACCTTGTTATTTTCTAGTGTATTCTAATCTTTAATTTTATTATTCTTCAATTTATTTTAATAATTTTTTATTCAGAATTTTTATTGAATTATTACTAATTCAAATTTTTTGATTTAAGTTTCATTTTCATGAACTTTTTAATTTATTAACTTTTCAGTCGAATTTGCTAGGTTTTCGTGTTATATTTGTGTTTGTATCGTGCGAATCTTGTTGCATTTTGTTATTATTTTAATTTATTTTTATGTTTATCATTTTATATTTAATTCTCTTTTTCCTCATATTTGGTAGGGTTTCATTGGTGTTTTAATAGGTTTATTTAAATTTATTTGTTATGTTTGCATGTGTGTTACCGATCCATTTAAACATTTCTCAAGGCCGTTTGTGTTCTGGCCCAACAGTACTGACACGTTGCTGGCAGCACCTGTACTTTCTGGTGAAGTTTCTTGACAAATTCTGTTAGAAACCAGGTCATCATAGATGTTTGGGGTTTTTGTAAGGTGATGTCACTGACCTTGACCCCATATGAAAATTATTGTCTCTCCCCCAATGGTTACCCGTTGCCAAGCAACGTTGGTAATGCAACCACTGGTTATGGAATCGATGTAGGCGCTTGCCTTTTAGGTACTCATTTAGAATTATGCGAAAAATCTAATTCAATCAGATTCGAAAATTTCAAAGATTTTTTATTGGATCATTAACATTGTGATTAAGTCCTTTGGATTGTCACAATCACCCTTTGCTCTAGAGATAGTTTAGTTCTGGCTGACTTGGTATCTTTGCACGGAATATGTCGAGCGGTTGTAATGGTTAGCCGGAATTTATGAAAATTTATGATGATCAAAAACGTAATTACGTAAATAATAATCTTTACTTTCTTGGGCGCCCGTTCAACGCTCCATTGTAATCTCCTCGTCCTCATGGTGATGGGAAGCACGACTTTGGATTCTCGCGCTACATTGTCTACTAAAATTATTTTTACTATTCATCTTGGTTTACTGAAAATGTCTACACCAGCCTACATATTTATATAACCTTGTTTACTGTGCAGGTGTGCTCGTGTTGGTGATCGAGTGTGGGTGCACATTATATTTGTTCTGATCGGTAAGTTTCTGTTGACGTGGCATTACTTGGTCTGGAATAAAATGATTATTTTCTCGCTACGTGACACATTCAGTTTACTGCATGTCGATATTTCACTCTGGGATTAATTTCAGTTGTTAGTTAGCCACGTTACCTGTGTGATCTCCTATGTTTCTCCTTATCGATCCGCTATTAATTTCGTTGTTGGTTTGACACATTTCATGTGTGATTCTATGTGGTTTATTATATCGATTTGAGATTATATTACATGTGTGATTATATGTAGATTATTATATTGGTCTAATCATTGGAATTATTTCTATGATATTTTATTGATTATATTCCACAATTCTTGGATTTCCCATTATCGGCGGCAATTCGAGTAACTGATTTTATTAACTTTCCTAAATAATTATTCCAGATTCCAGCTCCTCACCGTTTAACCACCAACTCCTGCAAGGGTTCCTGATGTCGCATGATTCTTACAGATTTTGCTATTCATTCGTCGTGGAAATGATCATGAAATAATTCGTGGCCTATCATAATGCTCTTGGGCAATCAATATGTGTGATTCGTTATTCGTTTTCTTCATTCTCGATTTATTATTGCTTTCATGTGGGTGAAAATGGATATTAACTATGTTAATCCTTGACGTAACATAATTCTTATTTTGTTAAAGTAATTTAGGTCTCATTTAAATATTCTGATTATTTTATTGATGGGCAATCTGACCCTATTTACGACAATCTAAGTTTGTGGGGTTCTTCTTGTTCTTTGGTGGAGGGTTGTAATCAATTAATAAAACAAATTGGGTGATTTTCTAGGGGTGAATTTCTTACGTTCGGTTCATGAGGGAGGCTACGTGAATTTTTATTACTAGGTTATGTTAAAGTACAAAATTTTTTGGGTGGATTTGTTACTTGTAGTCAGATAGTACGGTTACTGATTAAGCCGTAATTTCAGTACGTTTGGTTGGTAATGACTTTTAATAAACAAAAATTCTATAACCTTATCATCTTTGCTCATAGTTTATCCCCCTCGTTATTTTCTATAGCTGCGGTTTGAATTTTTCCAGTGAAATATTTGTAGTTAGTCTAATTTATACTTTATTTTTGATTCGAGACCTTTAAAAGACATTAAAACGATTTTCGAATTCTTTTCCCACTTGCTTCCCCTTAATTCGACCTTAGAATAATTGTGTTTATATTATAATTTTTAAGAGTGCTCACCGAGCTACTCAATGTTTATGATTTTAGCCGATATGTGAAATCAAAATTTTAGGTCGAAATTATAGGAAAATGGGCGGTGGAGGAGCAGCCAAAAGACTACTTCCCCTCCTCCCAATTTCCCCTATAACGGTTGTGATTTGTCGTTTGGGCCCTGCGTTATTCACGCCGGAACCTTCGCGAGCACAGGCTATTGGCAGATAAACTGCTCTTAACAGCCTGAATTGTGTGTAGATATTATTGACTTGCGATCCGTGAGCGGCTGTGGGCCAGAAAAATTTCGACAAAATGAAAATTGTAAGATTAATCATTTATTTTATATAATCATCATAATGCATATTCGTAACTGCATTCATCGCATAAAAACCTTTCCCCACGCCGACACCTCAAACAGAGCTCTCACAAGGTTATCTGGGTGCGACGTGGAGGAAGTCATTGAACATTTCTTCACTCACATCAAGTATTAAAACTGCTTCAAGACGATTAGAACTGCTTCAGGTTAAAAACCGATTTCAAGTTTTGTAAAACTGATTTCAACTATTTACGATGCTGATTAAAATTATGTGAAAATGAATCAGTATACCTATTGTACGATCCTAACCTTGCGTGTTAATTTTGATTTAGTAAAACAAAATTTGACCTTGTGATTTTCTAGAATATTCTAATCTTAATTTTATTAATTTTATAATTTAATTCGACAATTTTCTTTTTAATTTTTTTTAATTGAATTGTTTCCAATTCAAAATATTTGATTTTTATCCCATTTTCATGGATTTTCGTATTTTTATGGTAAATTGTCGAATTTCGGTCAAATTTTACTGTTCTCATGTTTTGTTTATGTTTATTTCGTGCGGATCTCGTTGCACTTTGTTATTATTTTAATTTACTTTTATGTTTATAATTTTATATTTAATTGTTCTCTTTCTCGTATTTTTGCAGGGTTAGTTGGTGCTTTATAGGTCTGATTTTAAATTTGCATGTTGCATTTGCGTGTTTATTACTGATTCATTTAAACATTTCCAATGCCGTTCGTATTCTGGCCCAACAGATGTATAATACTGTGGGGTTAGTGGTGGTTGACCTTAACCCCTAGCATACAATGCTTTCCAGACTGCCACTGGTTAACCGTTGCTAGAACTCGTTGGTACTGTAACCGTCAAAGGTGAGCTTTATTACTAAAACTGCTAAGACTTGGTCTACAGCTGGTTCAGCGAGATACCGTTAGAAGGAGTATGCTCGTATTGCTCTTTTAGGTACCTATTTTCTTAACATCTTTCATCCTTCAACTTGGAATTTATTTTTCAAACAAAAAATTATCGACAATGATACGATAATGGAGTCAAACAGGGGTCAAATAAAACATAAACGTTTATTATAATATTACAACCAACTTTTATTTACATATGAAAAATCAAATTCGATTCACGTAACATTCACCACAAAATTATTTACAGTTACATCTAGTCGGTTCTTTGTTGGAGTTTTCTGCGCTCTCTCTCGGCTCGCCCTGGTCTTGCGTGGGTTTTTGGCTTACCGGTTGGTCTCCTAGGACGATTTTTCTCCTGGTAAGCAACTTGCGCTGGTGCGAATACCAAGAGGTAAGTGACAGAACTCCCTTCTTGCCGCTACGTCAACTTCTATTCCTCGGATATGGACCTTTTGGGACTGATTCAAGGCCTTTTCTTCTTGCCATCCTCTTTGGGCCACAGTGAGCCTTTGATAGATGCGTTTTACCCGAGAAGGTTCAATCAATGTAGCTTTGGTTCGTTGCATTTCACGACTGAGGTGCACACATTGCTGGTGGAGATTGATGTTCTCTTTTCTCAATTTCTTTAACTCCTGGCTGATTTCCTTGATTACGTCCATGGCTTAATTTATAAACAACATTAATGGTTTGCATTTATTCAAGTTCATCATTCCACAAAAATAAATATAGAAACTCGCGTAATTTCCATTAATGGATATAATTGCTATTCACATTAAATTAATACTAGTAATCCTACCTTTTAAATAATTATATCATTGTTTTTATTAACTATTAATTTACATTTTGATTTAGCATTTCTGTTATTTATTTAAAAATCTAATTTATAACCTTATTTAATTTTTAAGCAATTTTTTAATCAAAACTTTAATTTATTGATCAGGAATTTAATATTATTCAATTTCTAAAATTTTTAGTGAATTTTCCCAATCGACAAAAACTTGAAACTGACAACAAACATTTATTTCGGCATTACATGTACAACGCAATCGGAATTCATTTAGGAATTTGTCTTCTGTAGGTATCGTCCTTAATTTCGCGACTCAGAGGACGCCGTGCATACGCGTGTCTTTCGCTGTTCCGATCTGTTAACATATCTATGATGTCTGACTGGATTAACTGTTTGGGCACCGCCAAATGAACTGGTGCATAGATACTGAGGAGAGCTGGATCTTCCGGGTTAAAAGCTACTCCATAATCGGAAAGACGCCCATCGGAGCTTGGAATACGGCCACTTGAAATATCCACATTGATTCTAGCCATTCGTCGGTGCTGGAGGTTCGCCTTCCATCGATATTTTCTTTCAAGGTTCTCGAACTGTTGTAGCATGTCGAATCTCCCGAGCCGGATTCCGACTGGGCTCCCGCTTTATGGCGAGGCTGGGCATCTCCATATCCTTATCTTGCTCCTAGCTTTGGTGAGGCCATTCCTGGCTAGCGTATGTAGACAGCGAATATCCACGATCCCACAGCGCTTGTCGGTATCTTCCTGCGAATCTGCTGGGCATCGTCAGAGTGGTACGAGAACCATCGGTCCAATTGTTGCGGGTGGTGCCAGACACTAATAGATATACGGGTACAATATATGTTAGTTTTAGCATGTATGAGTTTTAATGGAATTATTGAAATTATTCATAGTCATATTTGAGAATGACTACTTTGAGTATGGTCTTCTTGGTCGAAGCTCTGGTCGACTGTTATTCGGTTAAATTTAATTTATCATTAACGTTTATTTAATTGCACATTTTTGAATCTTGGTTGTTCACGTAGTTGTTGCTATAGTTTGGTCTGAGCTACTTCAACTGGTTTATTAATTTAGTTTTATTATGACCTATCTTCCGCACGGGATTTCTCTCAATTATGTTTTTAACAAATGGATTTTTATCGCGAATCTTGGGTCAATCTTATCTGAAGGTATTTTAACTCATTCATGATTTTATAAATAAATTCAATGTTTTTCTTTAACTCGTTCTACTCATTTATATTCAATTAACATTCTATCACTCGATTACAACTGACAATTAGTATCGTCATTCTTATAGAGATTTACTTGTTTTACGATTTTTTGGGTTAACTCTGTCTGCATTTAATGGACGTATTACACCTCATTCTTACGTGATTCAAATATATTATTGTTACTTTGCGATATTATTAGTATCGTATTTATAAGGGTGATTTTAAATATATATCTTCGGTTAACCTATCATTATAGTTTTCGATTTTAATCGACTTTGCCTGAGGGTTGGTGTTTTAAATTAACTTCTCTTTCCTACGATATAAATCAATTACACCTTATCGCTGGGTCTTTTGTATTTAATGGTTATCGATATAGGTTAACACGGTTCTACTCGGTATTAGAATTTTTCTTTTGATTTTTAAACTATTATAAACGTCTTGACTATTGCATCGATTTCCGTGATCACCTTTCCCTTTATCCAAAATTTGATCTTAAAGAGTATATATGTTTATGTTAGATTTTATGAGTGCCCACTGGACTACTCAGTGTGATAATTTTAGCCGATGTGTTTAAAGTTTAGGTCGAATTTTCGGGAGATAGGTGAAAGGGAGTCAGCCAAAAGACTGATTCCCGATCTTCCCACTGCCCCTATAGGTAAAATTATTTGACGTTCGAGCCCGTTGTTACGCACGACTAGGTCTCTCATGGGCATGAGCTATTGGCGGATGAACCGTGCTTACACCACTCGATAGTTATATATGATTTTAATGACTTGCGATTTGTGTGGCTGTGGGCCGGAAAAATTTCGACAGAAGAAAATCCATATTCTCGAACTTATATAATTGTTCATAACATATTGTCATTACATAATTACATCACTTCCATTCATAATATCCACTCATGCTCACTTCGATAGTTTTTCCGATAGCGCTTGATAACAGTTCGAGAAGTTTGATCCGGACGCTATGCGATACAATACTGTTTTTCTGATAAAAAACGTCATAGTTTTTTACAAGAAAAAGCGATCCCTCACAAGTGATAAATTCTGCAAAAATGAATTGGTATATATACCTGTTTTGTGACCCTAACCTTCCGTGTTATTTTTAGTGTGATAAAACAAAGTTTGACCTTGAAATTATTTGTGCTATCTAACTTTAATTTTTATTATTTTCTTAATTTAAATTTACAATTTTTTTCTTAAATTTTTAATTGGATTTTTTCAACCAAACATATTTTATTTTAATTCAATTTTATTCATTAATATTTTTGCTTTTACATAAATTGTCGTTTTTTGGTAAAATCTTTTTGTTATTTTAATGTTAATTTCGTGCCGATCTTGGTGCATTTTGTTATTATTTTAATTTACTTTTATGTTTTTGATTTTATATTTTAATTGTATCTTTCTCACATTTTAAGGTTGTTTAGTTGGTGTTTATGGGTCTGATTTTAAATCTGCATGTTAAATTTGCGTGCTATTTCCAATTCACTTAAACAAAATTCAGTCCTGGCCTAACAATACAATTATCCTATTATTATATAATTATCTCAAATATTCCAAATTTTTTGAAAACCTCTTCTCAAATTGCTAGAAAAAAACATAATGGAATTCCTAAACATACAAATTTAAAGTCAACCTAAGATTACCTTAATAAATAATAATACTAATTTTGTTCCTGAAAACATTTTTATTTTGATAAAAATAATATCACATTATAATAATAATAACAAGAATAAGATAAAATATAAAAATAACTTATAAAAAAGAATAAAATTAAGAATGACGACATAATAACATAAATCCTATTTCTATAGTCCAGTGTTTCCCAACCGGTGTGCCGCGAGCTTCCCTCAAGTGTGTCGCGAGAAAAGTTAACCTTTTTATAAAATGTTAATAAAACGTTTAAAAAAATAAATAGTTGTGTTGGGCCAGAACGTAAACGGCCTTCAAAATGTTTAAATGGATCAGAAACACACACGCAAAAACAACACGCAATTTAAATAAACCTACCGAAACATCAAGTAAACCATATAAAATCTGAGAAATAAAAGAATTAAATATAAATTAATAAACATAAAAATAAATTAAAATAATAACAAAATGCACCAAGATCCGCACGATACCTACACAAATACAACAAGAAAACACAACAAATTCGACGAAATTGAAAAAATCAGTTAAAGTTCATTAAAGTGAAATTTAAATCGAAAAATTGAATTAGCAATAATTCAATAAAAATTCTAAAATAAAAATTATAAAAATAAATCAAAAAATAATAAAAATAAATAATAGAATTTGCTAGAAAATAACAAGGTCGAATTTTGTTTTACTGCATTAAATTTCACATGCGAGAAAAATAGGTATATATACTGATCCATTTTCACATTAAATTTAACCAAAAACCAATTGTAAAACCATTTTTCAAAATTATTTTGAATTTTGTTTAAAAATCTATTACAAAACCTCTAGGTGAGATTTAGTTTTATGTGGAACTCTCTCTCCACGTCACATCCTCGCAACTCGGTAGAGCTCTGCTTGGATGTCGGCGTGGGGGGAGATGTATTTTTCTTTTATGAAATTTTGGATGGAATGGATCAGGTAATTCTGTATTTTGTTTTGATATATATTAATACATATTTATGATGTTAAAATTTGTTTTCTTAAAATTAACAAAATTTTGTCGAAATTTTTCCGGCCCACAGCCGACACCTATCGCAAGTAAATAAACTATACACACAATTCAGATTCGTGTAAGTGCGTGGAATATCGCCAATGATCTGTGCCCGTGAAGACCCGGCGTGCGGAACGCAGGGTTGGAACGTCAATATTATCCCTATAGATGAACAGAGGAATAAGGAAGAAGTCTCTGGCTGCTTCCTCGTTTCTCCTTTCTATAAAATCGACCTAAAATCATATTACACACGGCTCAAAATCATTTACACCGAGTAGTCCAGTGGGCACTCAGTAAATATAATATGAACATAATGTGCGCCTAAGGCTTATTAAAGGGAAATGGTACGGGGAATGAACTAAATTGAAGTCGTTGGATTAATATTTTGAAATAAATTAGATAAAATTATTGGTATAATTAAATAGAATTTACTTTTCAAAGTAAATTAGTAGAAACCATCAAATAAGTAACTTATTAATTCAATTAAGTTATTGATAAAGTAAAGTAACTATAGATTAAAAATAAAGAAAATCAAAGTAATTCATTAAATCATTATAATTTAAAAGTAGAGTAATTATTGAACCAAAAATTGAAATCGTTGATTAATATTTTTAAATAAATTAGATAAAAGTTATTGGTACAATTAAATCAAATTTACGTTTTTGAAATAAATCAATAGAAATTATTAAATAAGTAATCCATTGATTTAATTAACTTAAATTATAGATAAAGATTAAAGCAACTATTGATTACAAACAAAGTAAAAGCTAAAGTAATTAATTAAATTTTTATAATTTAAAAGTAGAATAATTATTGAACAAAAATAAGTAACTCATCAAATTAAATTATTATCGATTAAAAGTAAAACGATCATGGGGAAAAGAAAATAAGTACATTATTGATTAAATTCCATTAATATAATTGCTAAGTAAAATTAAAGTAACCATTGTTTAACAAACAAAATTTTCTTTAATGTAATTCGGAAATTAAAGCGAAAAAATATAAAATCCTTGATTAACAAAATCGATCCGTTGATTAATCTAACAAAAATTGTTGATTAAACCAAGCGATTCATTAATTTAAAAGAACTTGAATAAACTAAATTCATTCTCGGATAAAAGTCAAGTAGACCTTTAAGGAAAATAGAATAAAACTTGATTATTGATAAAAATACTAAAATAATAATTTATTAAATTGAAGAAATTGGCGATTTGACAAATTAAAAAAAAAATAGGTAACGCGAATGATGGAAATTTAATCTAAATTATTATTAAAGAGACTCTTCGAGTTGAATAAAATAACTTTCGGGCAAGAGTAGCGGGATTTATTAGTTAGAAACCAAATGTGTTGTTAAGTAACATAAATTCCTAGATAAAAATAAAATAACGGAATAAGATAGTTTATTAGTTAGAACAAATTAACACAAATCATGAAAAAATCAAAATTTAACAATCAAAAGTTATATCAATATTACTGAAAAAATCAAAATTTAACAATCAGAATTTATATTAATATTACATGAAATGTTCAACCAGGAAGGCTTACTACATGATTTTCATTTTGAATAATAAAAAAATTCCATATAAATTCCAAGTGTAGGAGATGACACCCGCTCGAAAACCACGACGAATTTTTCCTTAAAAGTGTTAATCAAAAAATATTCAACTTAGCTGAAACATATAACTCACCATTCCATGAACGCACGATCTTGAAAGTTCACTTGTCTAAAATAAAATAAATTAGAAAATTACAAGTAATAAAATAAACAACATTTACTTACTGCCATTTCCGTCGATATAAACAATTCACTGTGATCGAATAGTGATTGACATTCACTTCCTGCCATTCAATTCAACCACCAGCACATCCGTCAATATATTTATCGCCGATAATAGAATACGTCATTTGTTTTCACTCGACAAATCATGCACTCATCCAACATCTTAGACGAAGATTTAATCCATCAATCCATGAATATTGTAGAAGCCCCTCAGACGCGTAAGTTTTAAATAATTTTACTAATCCACTATGATTATGTACGAGCCTTAGAAGCAACCCAACATCGGAATCACGTCATCCGCCGATAAGAAGTCCAAGTTTGTAAGAAAACGTTCCAAATTAGAGACACCGATCGAATAAGTCACCCCGATAATGCATCCTGATACTCCCGTACCAGCGAAATCCCAAACAATTGATTAAGCAGGACAACCAATCTTTCACTCATCATTAAGCACCTGCAACAATCCTAATTGATCTACAGCACCATGAATACACAATTAGCAAGTTCTACGCGAGAATCTTAGTCCTGATTACCTAAGAAAATTTGTTCGACGAAAACTAAATCGAAATCAAATCTTGTGGAAATTACGATACCGAATCGGCGACCGTCTCAAGTACTTTCGTCTAAATTCTTCAATCGAATGGTTAGATCGTTATACCACATCCGACTTAGGTATTTTAATTGATCTAGGAACTAAACACTAAGTACAGATTTTGTAACCATGATAATTGTTTTATTTGTCGAATAAATTAAACGGTGATTATTAAAATCACTTTAGTTCAAAGATACATAAATGTTTAATTATTTAACTATATATAAATGTTTAATTATTTAACTATATATAAAGGTTTAATTATCTAACTATTATTCCATAAAAGATAGACCACTTCATGTCCGTTCTATCCAGAAAGGGATGAATGTTCAAAAGTATTTTGTAAAGTTTTCTTGAAAATTATTTAGTTATTTTTCTTTTAACTCATATTGATAGTTGAATTTACATATATCTAATTGAATCATTTAAATGTATACAAACTCGAAAGGTTAGCAATAGATGAACCATTTAAGTTAAGATGGTCGACGAACTACATTTTGTTATTTTTCAACATCAGTAAAGATTTCCTCGGATGGCCCGTACGACATGTGAACGCGTGACCCAGTAACTTAAAGTAACATTTTCTTCTAGTTTCCAAATGCATTGTCAGACTGGTCAATAACACGCGTTCAACTTCGAGTCCCGTGAGTTTTAACGTATTTGAATTTGAATTAACCCAATCTCTTCTTTAAACGACAAGAAATTTTTTGCAATTTGCGAACCACAAGGTAGTCGTCCCACTCTAAATTATCAAAAGAAATATTGAATGAAAACTGCCAATCTCACTAATTTATTTCCATTCAGGAGAAACAGGAGCTATGATCGAACTCCCTGCCCATGTCGTGGAACAATGGAGGCAGGCATGGAATCGGGTGTATCAAGAGCGATGCCCTGACATGCCTGAAGATGACCAATGCGAAGACATATCGCCGGAAGAATTCATGCGGCAGTTCCAGAAGCCGTTTGACGAGCCCAACCCTTCCCAGGACATCCTAACTCAGGCCCAGGAGCTCCTGGAGGGCCTCCTTCAACAACAGCGCCAAGTCGAAGCAGATGTGGCAAGGGCAACAGCACACCTGGCCAACGTCAAAGATGATCTGGTGGCAGGACGGTTAGCCAACAGATATCCACCGTCACCAAGACCAGTTCGGAACCTCAAAAGGCCAGTATTCATAATCCCTGGCTATTCCCCAGAAGAAGGGATCAAGCGATTCCTCGCAGACAATTGACTATTGTGTTAATGATTGAACCTATTGTTATAATATTAGTATTATAGACCAATTCTCTTCTTTTATTATTATCGTAATTTTATTTCATAAATGTGTTTGAGCTTAAAACTCATTATCATTATTAGTCATCATAAAAATTCAACTCTTATTATTCCAGAGATGGACCCCATGCAATTACTTCAGAACGAACTGACTCAGGCAAGGCAATCCAATAAGAACTTACACGAACAACTTGTTCAATTAGTGCGAGCAACTCAGCAAATAAAAGCAACATGGATCGAGCCCACGAGAATTAAACGATTATACCAAAAGCTAACTGCGGCCCAGAAGGGATGGGCAGAAGAAAAGCAGTTAGTGCAGGGCCTAAAAACACAAATCAAGGGGGTTAGAGGTAGCGTTATCCGCCTGTCAGGAGGGAGCAGCGGTAACCTACCCTCTAGTCTTCGCTCCTGCTCAATTGGCCTATCGCGAGGCGAAATCTACTCTATCGGCACCCGTAACCACTTCAATCACCTCGTCCACAGCCAGTCGTCGACCTGGACGTAAGGAACGGGCGAAACGTCGAGCCGCTCGATCTTCCAATCCGCCAGCAATCCCATAATCTTTAGATAACTAAAACATCGTCTGTGTATATTGTGGTTTTCATGTACATTTTATTATTTTTAATACATCTTGAGGTTTGAAGTAACACTGTAGAAAGGTTAGATAAGTAGTAACTCTTATTTCATGGTTAACCTAAAGTCGATGAAATAAATAGATAAACAATAGAAACTAAAACGCAAGGGGACCAAATAATGTTAAAGCGAGCACAGGTCTTCTATCGACAGCTCGTGAACCCGAGGATTGTCCGAGCAATTATAGTATTAGCAATAGCACTCACTTTTTGCGGGCAATCCACCACTTGAACACATTACCAACGTTGCCTAGCAACGGGTGCCAAGTGGCAATTAGCATCTTTTTGTATGGCGTTACTGGGACAACCATAAAGATAAGCAAGATTTGAAACCCTGTAACCCACCAGTTGTAGAATTACTCTGTTTATCTCTAAGAAGGTATTATATTAGTGAACATTTTTGAAGCGATGGCAGGCTGTAACATGGCTAATTTAACCTTTAAAAGCTCGAAAAGAATTTATATACTTCCTCTTAATTTTTGATGTGTCGAAGAAATATGCTCATTCTCGGCAGTGTATCGCGAATATGAAAAAGTTGGGAAACATTGCTAAAGTCAATTGTTATCACAGAAAACGTTTAAATTAATGATGAATCTTTACTGGTATGAGTTCCATACTCAGAACTACGATTCCATTGAAATCTGGACTTTCATTACTGGTTTCTTTTAATTATTGCATATATATTATTCTTAACGTCATTTCCAGTAATATTCAATTCAATGAAGAACAATTTGTCATGGTATTATAAATGGAAGTGTAACGAAATCCAAGTAATATGACTTATGTTAAATATTTATTTATAGAATTGGTGGGTTACAGGGTTTTGATGCTTGTTTTAAACGTCCCTGTATTTACCCTGGTAACGCCATATAAACACTTTCTAACTACCACTCGGCACCCGTTGCTAGGCAACGTTGGAAATGTGTTCGAGTGGGTGGATTGCCCGCAAAAAGTGAGCGCTATTACTAAGGCTGTAATTACTCGGACAATCCCTGGGTCCAACGAGCTGTCGTTAGAAGACCTGTGCTAGCTTTGATCTATTAGGTCTCTGTGTAGGTCTCTGGAATTTTTTATGGGTACAACCTCGTTTCACTCATCAAGCAAATTATAATTGGAAGTAAAAATGTGAACATGTATATTGAAAACACATCGTAAATTTAATTCACATATTGGTCAGATTTTTGTTCGATAGTCGAGCAGCTCGGCGTTTTGCTCGTTGTTTTCGTCCGGGTCTGTAACTGTTGGTTGGGGTTGTAGTGGGAGTTGCGATTGTTGTTGGAGTCGCCGGCGGTTCACGATATGCCAATTGAGCCGGGGCAAACACGAGAGGGTAGGTTACCGCTGCCCCTTCTTGACAGGCAGACAGGGCAACATCCAACCCTTTGATCTGGATCTTCAGACTCTGAGCCAGTTGTCGCTCTTCGGCCCACCCTTTTTTGGCTGTCGTAAGCCGTTGGTAGAGGGATTTGACTTTCCTGGGATCTATCCATGTAGATTTAACTTGCTGGACTTCTCGAGTTAGTTGTAGGATCTGTTCGAGAAGGTTCTTGTTGGCTTGTTTCACTCGCTTTAGTTCGATTTTGCATATTTGTAAAGGCTCCATTACTGCAATGGAAATATTAAAGTTCTCTTTTAATTATTAGAAAAATTCAGGCATGTGGTTAATTCAAATACATAATATGAAAATAGGTTACAGACTGCTAATAGCAAAAACATATTCTCAAAGATTATATTTTATTAAAAAGTGCATCACTAAATTTTAGTAGTCACTGGGATTCGGAATCCCGGAAAAACTTTTCTACTCCTTCTTCGGGAGAATAGCCCAGAACGATGAGTACTTATCGTTTTGTATCGCGGGTCGGTCTGGGGTTGGGTGGATAGACGCCCGCGAGTCGTCCGCAGGCGAGATCGTCTTCCACGTTCGCCAGGTAACTGCTGGCACCGTCAACTAAGGCTTTGACTCTGCGTTGAAACTTCTTGAGATGGGTCAGGAGGGCTTGGGCTCCCATAAGAATGTCTTGGGCCGGGCTGGGGTCACTTGGATGTCCATGCTTCCGGAACTGTTGCATGGTACTTTCTATTAGGAGCTCATCCTCCCATCTATTTGCTCCTGGTTGGAGCACGTTGGGGTACCTCTCCTTACTGACACGCTCCCATGCCTGACGCCATTGATCAGCTTCCGACACGGAGATCCGAATAAAAGGTCCTGATCGATCTGAAATAACAACATGATTGAACGGGTTCCAATACGTTAAATACTTATTAAATGGTTAAAAGGATAATCATGAACTAGTATCATACAACCAAACCCCCTTAAATTTCCAATATGTTAAACTAAAATGTATCTTACGATCAAAAATTTTCTACAAAAAAAATTTAAATGTATCATATAATCAAAGTGTTCTGATTTTCTAATATGTTAACAATGAAAATATAGCAGATAATCAAAAAAAATTTTTAAATTTCTAATAGGTTAAAAAAAAAATTTTGTAATCAAAACTCTCTAAATTTAAAATAAAATGTATCTTATAATCAAAGCGTCCCAATTTTCGAATACGCTAAATAATAAAAAAAAATACATTATACAGTCAAAATTTCTGAGGTTCTAATTAAATTAAATTGCATCATACACTCAAAATTTTATAAAGTTCTACTAAGTGGGAATAAAATGTATCCTGAAATCAAAGTGTCCTAATTTTCGAATGCGTTAAAATTAAAAATACCTTATATAATCCAAATTCATAAGTTTCTAAAATAAATCGTATCAGATAATCAAACTTTCTAAAGTTCCAATTTGTGGAAATCAGATGTATCATATAATTGAAGTGTCCTAATCATAAAATAAAATAAAAACCTGAAGACGGATATTACTGATGTTTATCGCCGTCGAACGATCGGCCTAATATCGTGATACTCATATGACATATGAGCAAAATTAACTTTCGTTAAAAAAGAAAAAATTTAACCTTAAGAATTTAGATGGGTAATCATTGAAAAAAAAAATTTTAAGAAAAGGGGTTTTAGAAAACGAGTCCTCGAGATTTAACCTGTTCAGTTCTCCCAGAATTCTTCATCGGCAAAAAGAAACGATATCAATTCACTAGTTTCGTCTGGCCCATTTCCTATCAAGTATTATCATAACACTGGTTCAACCATTAGAACTACGAGATTTTGAATAAATAGAGAAACCACGAGGTTCTTTCCATACTACTGAGGTGAGTGGTTGTAATCCTAATTCTATCTCTTGTATACATAGTTTTAATATTGGGTAAAAATAATAACGACTGTTTAGGCATTCTTTATTGCAAATCAAAAAAAAATCGAGTTGATGGATGATTTTGGCAAGGTGAGAAAAACTTTTCTGAAATGATTTTAGAATTGATCCGATCTGATACCAATTTCGTCGAGTAACGTAATTCTTTCTATGGCTTACATATTTTATAAGAGAACAAAAAAAAATAATAAAATTTATTTACCATGAATATCCGAGCGGAGTTCTACTGGGGTGACTATCTTTGGGACACTGACTGACGTGTTTTGACACGGGGTGTTAAAATGGTCTTGCATTTTTGAAACTTGAAAATTAACTAAAATTTTACTCTTATTAGGTCATTATATTGGCTTTGGCGGGGACGCACACAACTACCAG
The DNA here is from genome assembly GCA_022537955.1 of Schmidtea mediterranea. Lineage (NCBI taxonomy): Eukaryota > Metazoa > Platyhelminthes > Tricladida > Dugesiidae > Schmidtea > Schmidtea mediterranea. Next base: position 21,821,820 of record CM039681.1, read on the forward strand.
TGTGCGCTTATGTAGTCGGATGATACCCGTTGGTATGTCTAGATCGTTAACGAAATTATCGTTTGAAATTAGAGCTTTGGTGCGTGAATCTGAGACATATTCTCTCTACCCAGTGAGAATTCCGGCACACAAACTCGGCAATAGATAAACAAATGGAATTGGTGACTCTTAAGGAGGCTCCCAATCAAAATGCGACACTATGAAAAGTTATTTCGATTTTCAAGATTGGTAAGTTTAGTATCGTTATTATTTTATTTAACTTTAACTTTATATTTTCTGTAGTGGTTAGGAATATTCAGGAAACTATGATGGGTGCAATGGGATCCAGCTCCAGTTCAGTTCTAACCTTATGCTCTGGATTCAATCAGCGCAATTACTTATTTTGGAATTTCATGACGTGACATGGCAAAGTTGTTATTTGGAGTATTTACTGTGTCTATTGGAATAAATTGAGTTGTGTTTATTATGGTGAGACTTTCTAATCTAAATTTTTAATTGAACTGATTGTTCCTTGTTTAAATTTAATCATTCATATTTCCAAATTTTTGTGGGTTTATAATATTTGGAGAAGCTGGTGAATTGCCGTCAGTAGGGTTCTATTTTCGTTTAATAATTATAGATATTTTGCTTTGGATCGTTTCTATTTTACCTCCTTAGTAGTCTGATTTTAAACCTCGCATTAATCACTACCGTGTCTATTTTTATTTAGTAAACATATTGTCTGGGTTTTTATAGTTCAAGTCGTTTTACTGTTTAATTCAGAAAACAAATTCTCCATGCTACTTTGGGGTCAAGTTTTTAGTCCTCGCTTAAGTAAACATCGACTCTCCATATTATATCAGGGTTATATCAAACTAGTTATTAAATTTTAGCGCGAGATGACGTCTCCAAATTTGTGACTTGGCTATATTAGATCTTTTCGATTTATGTGACCATATTAACGTTAGCCATTCCGGCTTGAATTTATAGTGACTTTTGGTTCGCAATCTTAACTTAGGTTGGTTAAATATTATCAGTTCGTGGTATTCACTCAATATTCAGGGTTACTTTAGGATCCTATCAACAACTTGAAATTTTCGGTTATTTTAAATTTATAGTGATAGTTTGTCTTTGAGTTAAATTCATCACAACGACTTCATTTTTGTTATTCCCCCGTCACCTTCCCCTTGGTTGACCTTTGGCGCGTTGTGTTTATATTATAGTTAATGAGTGCCCACTGGACTACTCGGTGTGGTGATTTTGAGCCGTGTGTAGAGAAATTTAGGTCGATGTTAAAGAAAACGAGAAACGAGGAAGCAGCAAAAAACCACTTCCTTATTTCTCCTTTCTTTTATACGGGATAATATTGACGTTCCGATCCCTGCGTTCCGCACGCCGGGTCTTCACGGGCACAGATCATCGGCGATATTCCACGCACTTACACGAATCTGAATAGTATGTTGATTTTAATTACTTGTAAGGTGTCTTGGCTGTGGGCCGGAAAAATTTCGACATAAAATAATTATAGAAAAGTTAAGTTGAATGTTATTAATAATTTATTAATAGTAAAACAATATAATAAGTACTTGATCCATCGAACAATTCATCATACAAAATACTACTCTCCCCACGCCGTCATCCAAGCAGAGCTCCATCGAGAGTGCGAGGACGCGACGTGGAGAGAACGAGCAAAACGCCGAGCTGCTCGACTATCGAACAAAAACCTGACCAATATATGAATTAAATTTACGATGTGTTTTCAATATACAGTTTCACATTTTTACTTCCAATTATAATTTGCTTGATGAGTGAAACGAGGTTGTTTCAACATAAAACTCACCCTAAAATAGATTTTTAAGTCAAGATTTTCAAAACGATTTTTGATATCAAAAACGATTAATTATTATGTTAAAATGCATCGGTATATATACCTATTTTTTGTCCCTAACCTTGCGTGTTCTTTTTGATTTAGTAAAACAAATTTTGACCTTGGATTTTTCTAGTGTATTCTAATCTTAATTTTTATTATTTTGAAATTTTATTTGACAATTTTTTCTTTAGATTTTTAATTGAATTATTTCTAATTCAAATTATTTGATTTTTATTTCATTTTTCATGAAACTTGGTATTTTTTAATAATTGTCAAATTTTGGTCAAAATCATTGGGTTTTCGTGTTATGTTTATATTTAATTCGTGCGGATCTTGGTGTATTTTGTCATTATTTTAATTTTATTTTTATGTTTATTATTTTATATGTAATTATCTTTTTCTCATATTTGATAGGGTTTAGTTGATGTTTTAATAGGTTTGAGTTTAAATTTGCATGTTATATTTGCATGTGTGTTACCGATTCATTTAAACATTTACAAGGCCGTTTGTGTTCTGGCCCAACAGAATAATAATGTAAAGTTATATATCAACGAAGCACAGAAAGCCTATCTCTAAATTTGAGCTTCTAGGAACAAGAAACAGGCGGTTTGAGGCAGGCGTATAGAATCGCGGTTACATAGAGCTCTCCTCAGGCGACATCGATTGGCCTAACCGGCCAGAAAAACACAAGGAAGATGCATCTCTTCCAGATATGGTGATTAAAAAAGAACCTAATATTATAACAATTAGATAGGAGACAAAGATGGAGTTATTGTTTGCGTTTTGAAGGCTGACTAGAATATACCAACAGAGAGCGTCCAGATTTATTCCCAGTTTAAATGTGAATATGCGAAGTTGTCCGGTTTGTTTCCAGGCAAATGTACGTCAAATTCAAAAACAACACGATCCGAAGAAAGGGATTATGACAAATTCAGTTATACACCTAATCTGACTAAGGAAGAAAATAATCAAAATTAACTTTAATGGTCGTCAAAAATCGTTAATAATTTCTGTACAGAAAATAATATTTGGTATGAAATGTACGTATTTAATTTTTCGTGATTATGCCTGCCTGCAGGAATAGTGTAAATACTTTGCTTGGGCATAATTCACCGTTTTATGATACTCAAATTCAGATGAGTTTAAAGAAGGGATTTAATGTGTAATGTAGATATTTTTCGCATATGTATGAGAAATCGGATGTTGTCGAATTTACAGAACTTAGTTGTTTGTGTGACAGAAGAAGAAGTGATAGAATTAAATATAACTTGATTGAGAGATTCATGATATTCTATAGTTTAGGTCGTGGAAATAATATTAATAAAATAATAACACTTAAGTGGATAGAATGATATTTAATTTAATTCTATATTTTAGTTCAGTGAAAAAAAATCATAAGAAATTTCCGCATAGACGTAGTTGAATCAAGGAAAGAAAATAGCGCACAATAATTTTCCAGGGAGTGCTTAGAAGTCAGGTGTCACCAGTTATTAGAGACATAGGTTACGCCTAAAATGGTGAAAACTGCTCCAGAATATTAAATTTCTATGAGGAAAAGGTAAAGCTAAATTACTAGTCAACGTAACAAGGTCAAGGTATTTAAGAATGCCCTTATGAAACATCAAAACGGAGACTTGGTAACCTTCATTGTTTATGGCTCCATTGAATCCTATACCAATTAAAATCGAATTACTAGTAACGAGCGAAATTTTTGAGAGTTGAAAGATAAAATGCAAACCAGGCAAAACCGAAAGGATACGCCATGTAAGAGATCTTACCCAACTATTCAAGACTCACATAGAGCTTGCACTCCATCTGCCTTAAAATATTGGTTTGCTTTTTCGTTACATTAATTTTTATTCTGATTATAAATAGTATTATTAATATACTAATAGAAAATTGTAAATTTTATTTTGCAAAATGGAACCATAGAATCTTAAATCAAGCACAGTTCTTTAACGATGGCTCATTGAACCTGAAGAGCGTCAGGTTAATAGCAGGATTAGTGATAGCGCTCACTTTATACGGACGACCACCATCTTGTACACATTTTCAAAGTTGCTTGACAATGGGTGGCGAGTGGTAGTAACATTATTTTTGCTGGGCACTGATGGGTAATCAAAAATGTTAATACAGCCTAAGGGTTAATTTCTTCCCTTCCAGCGCCTGCATAAGAAGTTTAACCGCTAGCCACCCGTCAAAAATTGACGTTGGTACGGTGTGCTAATGGGCTGAAATAACAAAAGGGTGAGCCTCTTTTCAAAGACTGCCAATGGGTTCATGAGCTGTCATAAAAGACATCATGCTCTGATTTTAACAGTCTCAGCTCTCATGTATTTCCTAAGTTTAGTTTCTGAAATTTTATTAAAATATTCTTTTTAAGGATCTGATTATACTATCTGGATGAAGGGAGGGACGAGGGCGCACATATTTTATACGTTTTGAATTTTTGGGGAAGGTCTCTACAACAATGCTCGTAAACGTGACACATGGCCAACGCAGTAGGAACACTGTTGAGGACACCATGGGTTACCTAATATCCCTAATAGACAAAGCAATACTGAGGACCATAACAATAAGGTCAGTAATCACCGTAATAATAAATAGATTATCATTATGATATCACTAGTAATCGACACACTAAATAAAATGATTAATTGCAGTATTAATAACAATAAAACTGAAAATCCCAAATAATTAATAATAATAGGATCAATAATAATAATAGTATAATGTTGATCCAGAACACAAACGGCCTTGAAAATTGTTTGAATGCATCAATAATACAGAACGAAAACCCAGCACCAAGATAACTTAAAATACAATATACAACATCAACTAAACATTTTAAAATCTGAGAGAATTGGTGGGTTACTGGGTTTCGCTGTTTGTTTAAAACATCCTATTATTGCCCCGGTAACGCCATATAAATATTACTTCGACTACCACTCGGCACCCGTTGCTAGGCAACGTTGGAAATGTATTCGAGTGGGTGGATTGTCCGCAAAAAGTGAGCATTATTACTAATACTGTAATTGCTCGGATAACCCTCGGGTCCAACGAGCTGTCGTTAGAAGACCTATGCTCGCTTTATTCTGTCCCCTATGTGGAAATTCAAAATTCATGCTGACCAGTAGGAGAGGAACACTATTTTTGACGACACAGTGAGAGTATTCACAATTTTCCGACGACCCTTCCGTTCATAATCATATCGGGAACATACTATTTTTAGATTTAATCACGATTTCGATTCTGTTTATTAAAATAACAAAATAAAAAAATTAATGTGCCATGTCAGTCATTTAAATCGCTTTATCCAGTAGACGTGCAGCTCTGCGGCGGGCACGTTCTTTGCGTCCCGGCCGGTGACTGCTTGATGGGACTGTCGAAGAATTTTTGGCCAGTATGGAATTGTGGATCTGATTCTGGTAGGGCAACTGGGATGAGGCAAAGATAAGCGGGTAAGTTACCGCTTGCCCCTCCCGACTTGCAGCCAAGGCAACTTCCAGCCCTCGGATTTGTGTTCGGAGGCTCTGGTTGAGTAGTCGCTCCTCCGCCCAGCCCTTTTGAGCGGCGGTGAGCCTGAGGTAGAGAGCCTTCGTCTTCTTCGGGTCCAACCAGGTAGACTTGATCTGCTGAGCTTCTCGGGTTATTTGAACTATTTGGTCGAGAAGATTCGCGTTTGCACGTCTCACATGAGCAAATTCAGTTTGTAATATCTGGGCAGATGTCATATCTGTAATGAAAATCTTTAATTTCATCATTAACCTAGATAAATTAAAATGCTGATTAACGTAAAACATAAGATGCAAGAATGAGTTTACTAATTTAGCAAATAAATGAACAACATTTTTTAAGACTTTTAATTTAACTAAAATAACACAGATTGTTGTTCTCGTTTCCTCTTGTCCGGGGAGTTAGGGTTCCTCCAAGAACTTTCTAACCCCTTCCTCCGGGGAGTAGCCTGGGATAATAGCTACTGGTCGTCTAGTGTTGCGGGCCGGTCGGGCTGGATAGATCTCGGCGATGCGCCCGACGGAGATGTCCTCTTCGACATTAGCTAAATACATCCTGGCCTTGACGACGTTCAGATCGACCTGCCATTGGATCCCTTCCCAATGGGCGAGGAGGCTTCGTGCGTGGTTTCGAATCTCCTCGGCAGGATATTGTTGGTGACATTGCTCCCTGGCCCAACGGGGGTCATTCTCCATGCCCAGCATCTGTAAGGCGGTCAGATGTGGTTTCTTGGGTTGAAGCTCATCGAGGCTTGTTGTCGGCCGGGCCCGCTTCCAAGCCCGGCGCCATTCTTCTGCCACGTGGGTGGGGATCTCCTCGAGAGGCATTGGCTCTTCTAAAATGAATATCATTATGATTAGGTGAACCGGTATAACATAGTTTCAGTATATCCGTTATTAACAGTGGCATAGTATTTTATTCCTCAGTTAGCGCGTTGCCGTCAAGACATCACCTCAGTCGACTCATTATTATGGGGTTATAAGTGTTTATTGACGGATAATTGTTGTGGATAAAAATAAATATTTTACCCGCACTTCGATGTATAACAAAAAAGTTGGAGTCCGTTATCCCTTCATTTCTATTCCACACAGATGTTGGAAGGCCTGCTCAAGTCGTCGGTGGTCGCTTCACGATTGGTAATGCATGATTCATAAAAACAAAGATTCAGTTGCCGGATTAAAACTTAGGTAAGGGAATACTAGTTCGTTTAGGTTCTAAACCTCATGAAATGGAAACACTTATCGGTCAGAAACTTAAGGAGTGGCATAACTGTCAGATGGTATTCTATGAGACAATACGAACTATCAGTTGGTAATAGAGGACAATTATCGGTCGCATACTCCGTGAAAAGACAATACTGGTAGATTTCACAAACCTATAAAACCATGAAATTAATCAATCCTACTGTCCTGAAATCATAGAATCATTAATGTCGAAGTTGTGGGTAGAATTCAATAGTAATTATTCAGAACATAAACCTTGATTTTAGACAATGATAATTATCGAGCTCAAAATTCCTGAATTCATAAACATCAATTTCAAAATTTTGTAAGGTAATAATAATGAATATTAACGAAATGGAATAACCTGAAATTCATAAATAATAATGACTATAAAATTTTTAATAATGCATGGAGAATGAAAATAACTATTTAACTTGAAGTTTATGAATTTAGATAATTTAAAATTTACGAAATACATAGTGTTAACATTTATTAAAATGAAAAGTTGATGTAAATCACCTTGACTTGGAAAACTCGACTCCTTTAATATCTCTTCTGTTGACGTCATGGTTGGCAGATCCATATTTTTAAAAATAAACTTAACAGTATAATGACCGGATGGCGTCCATACCTACTTATTTAACTAGTGTTGATGCATACATGTCCGCTGCCTTATGACTAATCACGGAGATTTGTGTGAACAATTTTGTTTATATCGATAGAATTTAATCTATATTTATTATATAGGTAAAATGTCTACGGAAACGTCAATCTCGCAGATCACGAGAATTTTCGGTTCATTCAATTTGGACTTACGGTTTCCGGTTGATTTGCTTAATATCTCAGGTAAATTTTGATTCTTATTCGATTATCTCTGATGTTTCTTCAGTGTATTCCCTCATAGTGCCTATTGTCGTCGCATGTACGTTGCTGGGAGACATTTTTTGGAGGGTGTCGGGTATGTTTATTCCCTTTATTAATTCTATCATTGATCTATTTCAGGAAAACTCAAATGTTTGATTTCATCATAATTTTCTGGGACGAAATATTTTAAACTCCCTTATGTTGGTCGTATCACGGATGAGTTATCCATTCGATTCGTACTGCGGAATGATGGACGTTTTGAACATTTCTTTCCTGATCTATTTTTGGACTTTTATTATAATACTTCGTTAGTTTTTGTTCTCAAAATAATTTAGCTTGTGCTTGGACTTATCTAACTATATGCATTTTAATTATGAAGGGTTTAACGAATTTTATTATTATCTTTGCGGGTGGAAAATATCGTCGTGATTCTGTAGGGTGGTTTATTTTTAATAATTTTCATTACCATTAGGCTCTTATCCGATTTCTCAATAACATTTCATTAGTAACGTTAATCTATGATTGGGGACTTCCAAATCAAATTTAAATTCCGAAGACAAAACGATTATTTTTAATTATATGGCAATGATTTTAGATTCGTCGGGGTGTTCAGCAATGCGCGTCTAATCTCGGACTTAAATTCTTCACTTTATTAGGGGTTCGAACGATTTATTTGATAACAATTAGAAACTAGAAGTTATAATTAAGTTGAATTTATTGATTTATAGCAGCGATTTCATTTTAATTTAATCCCCGTACCCTTTCCCTTTAATAGGCCTTAAAACGTAATTTGTGTTTATATTATAGTTAATGAGTGCCCACTGGACTACTCGGTGTGATGATTTTGAGCCGTGTGTGATATAATTTAGGTCGAGTTTACAGAAATGAGAAACGAGGAAGCAGCCCAAAGACTTCTTCCTTATTCCTCCTTTCTTCTATACGGAATAATATTGACGTTCCAACCCCTGCGTTCCGCACGCCGGGTCTTCACGGGCACAGATCATTGGCGATATTCCACGCGCTTACACGAGTCTGCATTGTATATTGATTTTACTAACTTGCTATGTGTCTTGGCTGTGGGCCGGAAAAATTTCGACAAATAGGTTAATTAATTTTATGAAAAACAAATTCTTAACATTATAAATATTTATTAATATATATCAAAAGCAAAATACAAAATTACTTGATCATGACAATCCATTCCATAAACAAAAAATTCATAAAAATACATCTCCCCCCACGCCGACATCCAAGCAGAGCTCTACCGAGGTTGCGAGGATGTGACGTGGAGAGAGAGTTCCAAATAAAACTACTTCACACCTAAGAATAAAACGATTCACAATAGATTTTCAAACAAAATTCAAAAAATGATTTTCGATTCAAAAATGGTTAAATTTTATGTGAAAATGTATCGGTATTTATACCTATTTTCTGTCCCTAACCTCGCATGTTAATTTTGATGTAGTAAAACAAAATTCGACCTTGTTATTTTCTAGTGTATTCTAATCTTTATTTTTATTATTTTTTAATTTATTTTAATAATTTTTTATTTAGAATTTTTATTGAATTATTTCTAATTCAATTCTTTGATTTAAATTTCATTTTCATGAACTTTTATTAATTTATCAAATTTCGGTCGAATTTGTTGGGTTTTCATGTTATGTTTGTGTTTGTATCGTACGAATCTTGTTGCGTTTAGTTATTATTTTAATTTATTTTTATGTTTATTATTTTATATTTAATTCTCTTTTTTCTCATATTTGGTAGGGTTTAATTGATGTTTTAATAGGTTTATTTTAAATTTGCGTGTTATGTTTGCATGTGTGTTACCGATCCATTTAAACATTTTTCAAGGCCGTTCGTGTTCTGGCCCAACAGAATGTAAATAAATATAAAATCAAAAAACAAAAGTAAAATAAAATAAATACAAGATGCATCAAGAACCGCACGAAATTTACACAAAAAAATAACATAATGTTGGGCCAGAACACGAACAGCCTTGGGAAAATGTTTAAATGGATCGGTAACACACATGCGAATATAACACGCAAATTTAAACTCAAACCTATTAAAACATCAACTAAACCCTATCAAACATGAGAAAAAAAAGAATTACATATAAAATAAATAAACATAAAAATAAATTAAAATAATAACAAAATGCAACAAGATCCGCAAGATAAAAATACAAACATAACACGAAAACCCAACAAATTCGACCGAAATTTGATAAATCAATAAAATTTCATGAAAATGAAATTTAAATCAAAGAATTTGAATTAGAAATAATTCAATAAAAAATTTCAAATAAAAATTATCAAAATAAATGAAAAAATAATAAAAAGAAAGATTAGAATACACTAGAAAATAACAAGGTCGAATTTTGTTTTACTAAATCAAAAATAACACGCGAGGTTAGGGACAGAAAATAGGTATAAATACCGATGCATTTTCACATAAAATTTAACCAATTTGAAACCATTTTTCCAACCAAAGAATTGTTTTAGAATTTTTCAAACGTTTTAAATCTATTTTTAGGGGAGCAGAAGTTTTATTTGGAAACTCTCTCTCCACGTCCCGTCCTCGCAATCTCGATAGAGCTCTGCTTGGATGTCGGCGTGGGGGGAGATGTATTTTTATGATAATTTTATGATGATTTTGGTCAAGTAATTTGTATATTGTTTTAATATATTAATAAATATTTATAATGTTTAAAATTAGATTGTTTTTCATAAAACTTAATTTGTTTTTCATAATTAATTGTTTTAATGTCGAAATTTTTCCGGCCCACAGCCAAGACACATCGCAAGTCAGTAAAATCAACATACTATTCAGATTCGTGTAAGTGCGTGGAATATCGCCGATGATCTGTGCCCGTGAAGACCCGGCGTGCGGAACGCAGGGATTGGAACGTCAAATATTATTCCGTATAGAAGAAAGGGGAAATAAGGAAGGGGTCTATTGGCTTCTTCCTCGTTTCTCGTTTTCTTTAAATTCGACCTAAATTATTTTTCACACGGCTCAAAATCATCACACCGAGTAGTCCAGTGGGCACTCATTAAATATAATATAAACATAAAATGCGTTTAAGGCTTATTAAAGGGGAAAGGTGACGGGGAATAAAATTAATATGAAATCACTGCTATGCAATAAAATAAATTAATCTTATGAATTAAATTTAAATGCAACTTTAAATAGTAAATTTAAATTATTAGTAAACAAATCACCCCAAACTTCCAGTAAAATAATGAATTTAATCAGATCCCAATCCAAAGAACATCCATCAGTACAGCTAATAACGACACTTTATTCGAACTCCCTTATAACTAAAAGCCAAATCTAAATCGAAGTTGGCCGCATAAAATACATTAGCCTAAATAATTAAAGTGACAACACCGATAGGATAAGAATAATTTTATTATAAAAAAGGACTTCCTAACCCATTTGAATAGCCAACTTAATAGACCCATCGGTTTTTCTACCATTATATCGCAATAACGTTGATGAATAAACTCACGGAATAGGTCATCCATAGTTGATACCCGTTTTCCTAAAATATAACAGTTTAAGTTGATTGAAATGTTCGACGAGTTCTTGATTCAGAATTGATTACTAATCACCAACGCAACCCAGACCACGATCGCTAGTAACTTGACTTACCACCATTGTTCCAGTATAGAATATTGACACAATGATCGTACAGAACGTGACGGTTAGACTTTTCCCAAAAAATTGAAAGACAAATGAAAATGATCACTCGATATTATCAAGAGCCAGCGAATACGAATACCCATCGGTAATTAAATTCCAATCTTAGTAGATGAGACGATGCTCATGATTTTCTGGCACGGTAAATTCGTGAAATGCTAGATGAATGCGTTAAATATTAATAATGTAAAATCAAATAACGTGACGAGAATTGGAAATAACGTGGGAACACCCGCCGTGGACTCGTGTAGTTGACAAGGACACGTGCGAGTCTTCCGCCGTTAGTTTCCAGAGAAAGAAAAACTTACCATACTCCAACGTCGAATTTCCAAAGCCATTCCAAAATCTGAATAAATAATAAACCCAATTGAAAAAATTTGAGCGGATGTCGCGATTGTTTATGCATCCGAACGTCGAATATTGTCCAAATAAACCAAATTAATTCAATCAATTATCATTCGTACCATGTGAAATAATTCTAACTGGACGCACACCGACACCCACGCAATTGGTAGATTATAAAACCATTTACTAGAAAATCTTTGGATATTTTTTCTCCTTTTGAATGTCAAACAATACCGAATTAATACCAGAGATGCCCAATGAGGAGGTTGCCGCAATGTTGGATATGACCACGGGAAGTAAGAAATTTTAAATTATATTTGCTAAATAAGCATTAATAATTTTCGTAATAATTGCATTCAATAACTAGTAATAATCATATAAAATCTGTTGTAACATTTCTAATTAATAATTTGCAATAATTGATAGATAATTTTTATAATATTCAATTAGTTTCCGACACTACTATCATACATAATCTCGTCTCCGCAAACATTTCCTTTATTCATCATTGATCATAAAACTCATTCGTCTTGCCCCATGAAGTACGACTCATTATTATCCATTCAATCCCCGATTTATTAAGTCTGGTTCATTAGATGTTACATCGCGGCCCCATGGGATTTATTCACCCTACCATACGGCTAATATTTTTGTTCAACTGTTGATTTTCATCTCTACCACAAAACCTGCTCACCGGTCTCCCATCCAGTCGCAGGATGTATAGTATTTTGCTAATCAAGGAAGATTGCTAGGAGTTTTTCACGAAACCATTAGTTATGCCTCGAAAGGCAATAATTTTAATAGAAAATGATAGTCAATCAATTCTATTAGAAAGAGTTTATCCAAGGAAAATATGTGACTAGTTAATTTATTTTTTTTTTCTTTGTTTGCATAAAACCTGTGCAAATAATTAGACATAATGAAATTTTAGTCGTACTCTCTCGCAATACTACGTGGATTTCGATTCCAGATTTAAGAGATGATTTCGTTACAAAATATTTCAAATCGACCAAGTTTAGAACTATTCTTCCAGTCGCATCGGGCCATTATTTTCTCGACGTTTTGATTAAAAAAGGGAAAAATATATTTGTTTATGGGAGAAAAAAGTATAGTAATTTTATATGCATAATGATGGTCACTAAGAGCTATTTTGAAAAATCAATATTGTCGATATTAGACTACAGTGAAGTAAGGGAAAGAATTTAGTGTCAACGATTAGCGTAAAATCTCTACTGAACAGTGAGATGTTTTGATTTAACAAAAGAGCTTGGTCAGTTCCAAATTCCGGTATGGTCTCACAAAGGAGTAAATCAAGAATATTATAATTATTTATTTGTTTATTTATTTATCCAATTCTTTAAGAAAAATTCGCACATGTAGTTAATGATTTACATTCAGAAAACCTTAGTGCAAGGAACTACCTGCCGACTCTCGCAGACCGATGGAGATGGGCCTGGGCCCAATATAGACAAGAAAGATGTCCCGAGTTCCCCCCATCAAAGTTCGTCGACAGAAATAATCTGGGGCAGGAGATGGCCGAAAAATGGAGCCCGGCTGAGGAAATCATTCGGCAAGCACGACACCTACTCGAGAACCTGGAAGCACATCAGCGCCAAGTAGATCTACAGGTGATCCGAGCTCGCCAGTATCTGGCGAACGTTGAGGAGGATTTACTGGCGAGGCGGATCGCCGACAATTATTGGCACCCCCAACAAACCTCCCCGACACAGGACCCGCAAGTAACCACGGCCCGAACCCGCAATACCAAGAGGCCGACCATGTCAATCTCGGGCTATACACCCGAAGAGTGGGTGGCGAAAGGCTTTCCCTGAGCAGACAAGGACACAAATTTGATCATTGATAATTAGGACTAATTGTCTTCCTTTTGTTTTGATTAGTTTGATTAGGGATAATTAAAAATAATTTTTGTGTTTTGTTTTTGTTTTGATTAGTTTAGAGTTTTATTATTTTCTATTGATTTTCATTAGTTTGTTTGGATTAAATATAAATTATTTGATTCCGCCCTATTAGTAAACCTCTCCCCTTTAATTATTATTTTTCTTTATTAGCCATGGAACCGGCCCAATTACTACAAAAGGAATTATCCCGCGCCCAGCAATCCAACAAAGCTCTATACGAGCAGATAATTCAGCTCACAAAGGAGGTACAGCAGGTGAAATCCACCTAGGTGGACCCAGCAAAACTCAAGTCCATCCACCAACGTCTCACAGCTGCTCAAAAGGGTTGGGCTGAGGAACGCCAACTAAATCAGAACCTCCGGACGCAGATAAGGGGGTTGGAAGTTGCCCTGGCCGCCAGTCGTGAAGGAGAAGCGGTGACTTACCCTCTTATCTTCGCCCCATCTCAATTGGCGTACCGGAATTCAGTCAGCAGCTCAACACCATTGGCGACTCCATCGGCAGTCCCTTCGAGCAATTACAGGCCGGGGCGCAAAGAACGCGCCCGACGCAGAGCTGCACGCCTGACAAACAAATTGACTTAAAGTGTCCTGTATCGCTTTAACATTGAATTAACCTACAAATATTGTCTAGTTAATCGTTTTTTTTGTTTTATGAATTGAATGTAAAATCGTAATTATTGTTAAACCAATTAAAAGTAGTATGTTGTAAAATATAAATAATATTGAATTATTGCCGAAAAGTCATGAGTATTCACCCCGCGTCGCCTGAATATCGTTCTATTTCTACTGGTCAACATGAGTCTGATCTTGAACTTTCTTACACAGGGGACATTATAAAGCGAGCATGGGTCTTCCATCGACAGCTCGTTGAACCCGAGGGTTGTCCGGGCAATTACAGTATTAGTAATAGTGCTCACTTTTTGCGGACAATCCACCCACTCGAACACATTTCCAACGTTGCCTAGCAACGGCTGCCGAGTGGTAGCTAGAAAACATTTATATGGCGTTACCGGGGTAACAATAAGGTGATTTAAACAAATAGCGAAACCCTGTAACCCACCAATAATAACAAGAAAATTTGACCGAAAAACGACAAGTTATATAAAAGTAAAAATTAATGAATTAAATGAGTAAAAATAAAATATTCTTGGCTGAATAAATTTAATTAAAAATGTTAAAAATAAATTCCCAATTTATATTAAGAAAATAATAAAAATTTAATTTAGATAACACAAATAATTTCAGGGTCAAATTTGTTTTATCGCAATAAAAATAACAAGCAATGTTTAAGGTCAAATAATAGGTATATATACTTATGCGTTTTGACAAATTATCAACTTAATTTTCAATCTTATTTGTTCAAACTTAAGTCAGTCTTATTTTGCTATATTATTTTTCAATGAAATTTCAGTTGAGTTAGTGTGTATAACTAGCTGAGAGCCGTGCATTCAGGCAATTAATACTGGTAAGTGTTTTGTCTGAACACGACAACTCTCAGCTAGTATATGATTATTGATTTGAGTGATTACTGCCATGAATTTATGAAATGTTCACGATGATTTTATGAATTGCCAATTCGCCGAATGAATTTATGGCCGAGATTGTATGCCAAATAAATATTTTAAACCAACAATTTTATGCACTCGAAGCTTTTACTCAACTGACATTGTAAACTTTCTTTATTCATTTTCCGGCCCACAGTCACACATTATGCAAGAAATTAAAATCTACGTACCACAATCGACTGTGTAAGTGCGGTTCATCCGCCAATAGTCGTGCCTGTGAAGGTTCAGGCATGAGAAAACTCAGGAACCCAAACGTCAATACTATCCTTTATAGGGGGGAAATGGGTTGAGGAGGGAGTAGTCTTTTGGCTATTCCATCATCACCTACCTCCTAAAAATCATCATAAAATCTATTAACGACAATCGACTCAAAATCACTAACACCGAGTAGTCCAGTGGGAACTCATTAAACATAATTTGAACATAAAAAGATCATAAGGTCAAAGAGAGGGAAAGGGTAGCGGGGAAAATAGCGAAATCGTTGCAACAGTTAAAATGAATAACCATCGGAAAAAGATTAATCCGAAAGACTAAAATCAGAAAATAATGTTTTAAATAATATTTAAGAATTAAATAAATTATGTTGAATTGAGACGAAAAATATGAGCAGAACGCTTCGCAAATTTTTGGAAATAGTTAAAACATTTATCATAAAACTGTAAAATAAGCTCAAATTATCCGAATAAATTAAATACTTATCGAAAATAGTAAAGTAAAAGTGAAATGTTGTTCAATTGTTGGTATGACATTCTGAT